>CAWUFW010016480.1:0-307377 GCA_963921515.1 Calotriton arnoldi
ATGAAGAATGCGGGGCCAAAGTTCCATCTAACAGTTCTACAGCAGAGCGTTCTTTAAGGTAGTGTCCATTGATCAAAAGAAAAAACACTTTCACAAACCCAATGGACATGAATAAAAAAATAATGATGAGCACCAGCCAAATATATATCCATGGGGGAACCAAATAAGTGCGTTTAAACCAGGAGATAAAAATTCCAAATTTTGATGGGGTCAAAGTCGATGTTGAATGAGAGTCAAATGAAAAACGCGACCCGTTCCTGGCTGTAGCATTTAATCCAGGCAAAGATTCACTGATAGGGTAAGTATAATCTGGCTCTTCATTAGCAGCTGAGGATTGTAGGACCAGCAAAGGATTAGCAACAGAATCCATTTCTATGGCAGTGTCAGGATTTCCTGGAATAGTGGCATACGATGAAGCCGGTGGCAAACTATTCAGAATCGGCCAGATGTTGTAGCTTGACATTGTCAATTGAGACGTATCTGTTGTCCTTGCGACCTGGAAGTGGTGGTAAAATTACTGTACGAGTTCCCTGCACGCCCAGCACTGGAACTGGAGCTCAATATGATGGACCAAATTCTTTTTTGTTCTCCACCTTCTCTCGAACCAGTTCTCCAACTTTAGGCAGCCAGCCGATCACTGGAATCTGCAGTGCACCATCAGCAGCGGCAGGTAAATGTTCTTTTGCAAGACTGTCTCTTGTGTCTTGTAGGTTCTGTAATGCAGCACAATGTTTATCTACGTCAAAAGGGACGGCTGCAGCCGCCAAGTCTAGACCATCAAGGTCTGGCACAAACATTTTCATGCCAAAGAGCAAATCGTAAGGGGTCCGCCCACCCAGAGGTCTTCTAGGGAGATTATTAAGTGCACGTTGTACGCTATATAAATGGGCGAGCCAGTTCCTGCCAGTGCCTAGGACTCTAGCTGTTAAGGATTGCTTTAAGTCACGGTTCATTCGCTCCACAACAGAATTGCCCTCAGGCTGGTATGGAGACGAAAATTTGACCTGCACCCCCAAAGACCGCATGGATTCTTTGTACGCCTTAGAGGCGAACGCCGGACCCTGGTCCGAATGTAAGGTGCCCACTGCAAAAATTCCCACAAAGACACGCAAATCCCTGACTACAGTACGAGCGTCAGTGCTGCGTTGTGGCCAAACCCATAGAAAACGTGTGCACGAATCAACTTCAACTAAGAAAAAAATGGACCGCAGTGATCCAAATAAACACAAGCAAATGGTCTATTGGATATGCATAACGGTGTTTGTGGTGGCCGGGTCACAGTAGACGGCTTGATTTGCTGACAAATGTCACAAGAAAGCACATAAGTACGTGTTTGTTTATATAAGCCATGCCACCAGTAACGTTGTTGCAAGATACTGACTGTAGCAGACACACCAGCATGCGCAGAGGCCATGCCCTCGTGTGCTGCGATTATCAATGTAAGCCTGCGGTCCGCGTTGGGAATCAACCTCTCTCCAACGTTATTAATTGTCACATAGGGAACGTTATCAGGGTTTAAATGATAAGAGTATTTGGAAGGGAATCCTTTTGGATAATTACCTCCCTTCTCGGTAGCAGCTATAGCTGCCAAGATGTCATCATCAATCTTACTCATGGATCTTGTAACCGCTGCTACTAAGCACGTGTCCACTGCTGACTTAGCTGCTTCATCAGCCAAGCTGTTACCAACCGCGTGTACTCCTACACGTTGGTGGCCAAGAGTATGAATTACTTGTGTGAGCGGGAGGCTTTCTTTCAGCTCTGCCACTCGAACCCATAGCATTTTATGCTTAATTGTCTTGCCTTTGGAATCACTGTAGTCATTTTGAGACCAAAACAATAAATTGTCATTAAAAGATTGTACACAGTAAAAGGAATCGCTTACAATCAAAGTAGTCACATTAGGATCTGCAAACTCCAGTGCGAGCACCAAAGCACGCAGCTCGGCCAATTGGGCAGTACAGTCGCCCAGGGCCCGTGTGTGAACCACACTGGACTTAAACTCGCCGTTCACGATGGAACCAGCCACAATCGCACAGGCTGCAGAATAAGAATGCTTAGATCCAATCGCCGGTTGCGCCATGTAAATGATACAACGGTATTCCTTGAGCAGGCGCATAGACAGAGGAGCTGGATGAACGAATTCATATTGCAGTGACTCCTGAGTCTGTAACGAGGAATCATAGATAAATGTGACATCCGGGGATGTCAACGATGTAGCCCATTGTATCCACCGTGGATGTAAAGCTTTGGAATTAGGTACACTCGCCTTTGTCACTGCTTCCAGAGCAGGATATGGTGTTACCACCAACATGCGTTTTCCTTGTGCCAGGGCGCGTTCTTTTAGAATCGCCATCTGGACTGCTGTCAAGACTTTCTCGACCGAGGAAAACCTCATTTCTGCTGAAGTGTACAAGTGTGACTTATAAGCAATAGGAACTGTGTCTCCTTCATTAAACGTCAAGTATGTGAAACCCACCGCTCCTGGGATGATTCTTACCACCAGGTTAGTATGGTTGTCACGAGATAACAATAGTTTAGAGTCAAGTAAATGAGACTGCAAAGACTGCAGTATATTTGTATGTTCCGGAAGCCAAAGGGGATGATGGACGGAGTGTTGAACATTGCAAGCACTCACCCCCAGTCAACTGATCTGGGTTTAATCCATCATCATTCTTTAGCTCTCTCCGCCACCCCAGTTCAGACATGGCCATATGCAAATCAGTCTGACCCTGTGCCTCATGGGAACAGTCCAGCCTGAACTGCCAAGCCATGTCTTCCCTGGACCGGAAACAAGCATCCTGGGACCGGTTTCTGGCTTACAGCCGTCATCAGCCAGGCTATCTTGAATCCAGTGGCAAAGTGAGCAAGGGACCCCTTGTGTTTGCTATGTTCCGGAAGCCAGCATGCTTTCGCAAATGTAGGTTGTATCAAAGCATAGAGAGGCTTGATACGCTGGGCATACTCTGGTACGTAAGTACGACCAAAGTTCAAGAATCCCAGCAAAGATTGTAATTTTTTCAGGGTTGTAGGAGGACGCAAATGTGCGCACTTCTCCAGGAAGTGCGGTGCCAAACCGCGTCCCTCATTATTGAGCTCGTAGCCCAAGAACAACACTGCGAATTCAGCAATATGTGATTTTGCAAAATTAAATTTGTATCCGTAGTCCGCAAACTCCACTATGATGCGGTCCACGCGACGAAGATGCGGATATAACTCGTCGTCTGTAAGATAAATGTCATCTACATACGAATATGCATCAGGGTCGATTGTGTCTAACAATGAGACTACACGTGCGGTGAAAACACCTGGGCTGTTTTTATAGCCCATCGCTAACCTTTTAAATTGTTTTTGTTTGCCGCCGTGTGTAAAAGCTGTCCACTGACTTGACAAGGGGGACAGATTGTGGCTAAAAAAGCCATTGGATATATCTAGAGTCGTCTTATATTTTTTGCAAACTAGACTGTCCACTAGGGCTGAACTATGGGTATTCTGTACCGCATTTGTCCGACAATGAAAGTTCAAATGACGGTAATCCAAAATTATGCGGTACGACCCGTCTGGCTTGGTTACGGTAAAAAGAGGGTTATTCATCGGTGATACGCATGTCTCAATTACCCCTTGATACTCCAATTGGTCTAGTATTTCCGCTACAGGAGCCTTTGCCTCCCTACGAATGGTATATTGGGGTTGTGCCTGTGGCATGGACCGTAATGGAATCTCGTGATGGGGAGATGTTGTATCCCAACCCACCTCAGCACGGTATAAAGCCGGTGCAAGTACTGAAGCCCACTGTTCTGCAAAATGTTGCGCATGCTCTTTCGGGACATTGTGTGAAAAACTAGGGAGGATTACCTCCTCCCCTCTCTGAGCTGCTAGAACAAAAGGCGGGGGCCAGTCTGCCTCCGCTTACAGGATGTCATATGAAGAAGTCAGATTTTCCCAAAAAACCCCTTTGATAATGCGCTTTATGTCACCTTCTATGAGAATACTAATTTCATATACTCTATCAGGGGGAGCCACTCGGGTGTCAGCAGTTTCAACTGTGATGAAAGTATCAGTTGCTGTCACCTCCAGAAATGGACGCAGTGCTTGCCGCACTACTGTAACCTCCGCTGCGCTGTCTAGCAACGTTACTGCCCATGTTAGATTCCGGAGCTGGGTCCTCACCGTCCGTGGCATACCTCACAGTTAAAGCGGCCACTTTCTTCTTCTGGAACGGAGGGTGCTGACGAGGAAAGTCCTCTTGTTTACCCTTTCCGTCACCAGCCCGTGGCTGCTCACGTCCCTGCGGGGCACCTCGACCTCTTCCGCGATCCTGGCGATCACGTCCACCGGCATATGAGCCTGATGCTTCCTGTGAAGAATGAGGAGAATGCGTATCAGGAACCTGAAATCGATCAGGAGATTTAATTCTCGCGCGGTCACGCAGTTCATAAGTGCGTTCTGGGATCGAAGGTGCAGGGGACGATGCCCGTTCCCCTTGCTTTTGTTGTGTTTTCCCCTGTTTATTATTCTTCCAATTCTTTTTAGGGAATTGTGGACGGTCTCCTTGATCAGTTTGAGACGTCTGTTGTGCCTGCGGTTGTGCAGGCACCTTAGCAAAAGGCTTAATACCCAAACTATTACGCCCAACTGTCTTATAAGCCTGGGCTATAATCTTAGGTAATTCGCGCGGCTTGTCTATATCTGGGACAAGCGCCAAAGCATTAGACACCTGAAAGTTGACTGCATCACCCTCATCTTGAACACGCTTATTCACAGAGGGGAGTACTGTCATGGATGGTGTGCCAAAACACTTTGCATAAACTGCCGCAAATATTTTACCCCAACTCTCACAGTCAGTGACTTCGGGTACTAAGTCTTTCTGCAGACTAATTATCAAAATTCGGTGCTTCTCCACCGGCGTGGTATGTGGAAACACCGCTTCCAGCTGGTCAAATTTCTCAGCAAGCCAATAAGGCAAATCTTCCTTATTTGGGGGAGGCTTGCCCATAACTGAATTAACCATTACTGGGCTAATAGTAACACCGCCAGCTCCAGCTGGTTGCTGTGCAACTCCAGGTGCTCCCACCTGGACGTTGCGGTTTACATATTGAACCATTGCTCTATGCACACGGATTAGTGTAGTGTGCATGAGACGGAGAGCCGCCACATCGCACGTCAAATATCGTGGATGCGGCGCATAACCTGCCAACACAGGCCAAGTGGCCCCATCAATTGATAAGGGGCCTAACATGACAGGTGACAGGGGTACGGGAAGGGCGCCATCAAACCAAATGCGATGCTGCCATGCCGTCAACGGAACTTCCAGAGTTCTATATGGCCGATACACAGCAGGAAGGGTGGTATGGCTGTATTTATGCCACAAATTATCCGCTCCTTCAACTGCCGGAAACGTCACCCATTAATAAAACACCTCATAAGTGTATACTGGGTCGGATTGGACCACAAAGATCATATTGACCCCAGCATCCGGCACTCCAAATGCTTGCAAGTGTTGCCGGACTGCCACGCGGCTGTGCGCCACGATGTCAACGTCAGCCATATAGAGACGCGAAAAGAAAACACAAATTAAAAAGGCGGCAAGACAAAGTTGGGTTGTAATTCAAAATACGAACGATACCTTTTTATAAATTTCAAGCTTGAATCACCTATAAAAGCGTCACCAATGTTTTCCGGAAACAGAGGCGAGGGGATTGTGAACAAGTACTGAGAACTACTAAAGTGCCTCGTAAATAAGTACCAGACCAAACGTTAGCTGCGCCATGTTGCAGGGATTCTGCACATACACAGAACTATGCACAGGAACCCAGGCCTTCGGTGTATTGTGGTGTACCAAAAAACACGCCTCAGTGCCCAGAACCCCTATCCGGCTAGCTATAGTATCCCATTCGTTCTCCGTACTACAGCGGAGCTACCAATGATTGGATATCCTAGAACATGTGACTCAGGGCCTCTCAGAATTCGTGGCAACAAGACACTCTTTCGCTTAGATACTCATACCTGTTCACAATGTGAGTAACCAGAGACACTGTATAGTTTAAAATGTTTATTTCAACTAACATGCTCTGTAATGCAGTACACGTGCTAACATTAGCAAAGAAATGCATAAAAACAATATAATCAGCATAGTTACAATTCCATATAATAAGAACGGGGACAGCATATTATAATGACAGTGGATGAAGCCTTATAGTGCTTTACCACCCTCCCTGTGCTACAAGCTATGTTTATTATATCAGTGGAAGACCTCTGGGCTTGGACAGCGGAACCCCCTACCTCAAGTCTTAGATGATAGGATTTACATCTCCGGACAAGCACAGCTCTTCCTCTGGAAAGGTTTTCTCCAAGTGTGTCTAACTTGCATTCCGTGCAATATTAAAAGCACCCGAAAAGTCAGTAGCGCAGCTGTGTTCCATGTTATGTCTATATGTGTGTGGGACGGACCAAAGCCGATAAACCAGTGAAGTTGTTTTCTGGCCTTGAACACGATGTACAGACGAGAACTCAGAGCACAACAGAAATAGTGAAAGGCAGACAGTTCCCATGCAAAGCAGCACGAGCAAGAGTGTTTATGGGAACCAAGGCATGTAGTGTCGTGTGCATAAGCGGCAAGATGGCGGTGATGCAAAGCACGAACTAATGCTAACTTAGCAACGTCCGCTGGCACCCCTAAACCCTCACGACAACGTCAGGACCGGAGGGTTCGGATTATGCTTATCCTTTCTTCACTTTATTCCACTTCATCCATTTAATAAACATCCACAAAAAAACACATGTCCCAGAACCCTAGGGAAATTGGAGAAACAAACAACAGACAAGCACAATCCATGAAAGGGTATTGTCCAATCAGAGTCCAGTATCCAGCATATAGCCCATCTTCAGTGTCCTGGTCCTCCTCTCTCTTCGCTGCTCGCAGCCACAGATGAGTGTTTTTCCTTCCTTTTGTTGCGATGTGCTTGTGGTAGTAATAAGGCTTAAGTTGTTACTGTGATTTAGGTTGTTATTATGACAGTTTCATAAGTGATCACTGCGGCGGTCGCTGGACCGTTTGCCACCCCTACGCAACTTTTTCTTCATTTTTTCAAGTCTTTCTTGTTTCTGACAGTAGTGATCAGTGTTTTCCCTGTGAGGCTGAGTGTGATTGCCGTGGTTGCGGGACCGCTTGCTGGCCCTACGCGACTTTGTTGATGTTCATTTTACCCTGAGCGGTGGCGGAGTGCGGTTTACACCTCCAACTGCTAGGTGGTGCTGTGTGAGGGCACGCACTCCATGGTTGGCAATGCACAGAATTTGGATTCCCTGTCTGGATCCAGGTCCGTGCATTGCCTACCGGAGCCTTCGCCAGCTCCCTGGAGAGAGACGCCCTCATTTGAGGGTCTGTTCAGGCTGTGAAGCCTGCTTTGTTTTGATGCCCTGGTTTCTGTACTAGGGTAGGTGTGTTTGTTGAAATAGACGCCCAACAAGGGTGTAGTTTACCAGGCACTGCGTCTGGCCTGGAGGGGACACGTTTGCAGGGGGATATATATATATATATATTCACTGAAAAAACCATAGGTTTTAGGGACAGTTATAGTTAGTTGGACATTTCACTCGTACAAAACCATAGAAATTCCCCCGTTATAGTTAGTTCAGCTAACTATAACTCGCGCCCCCGCAATGCACTGCTGATGACGTCACATATTACATCACTCATGACATGGTCAGTGACATCACTGATGACATCTCAAATGACATCACTGATGACATCACTGATGACATCATCCAGTGACTGTGTGTTTCTGTAAAGTTTAAATATGTTTAATATATATAGGGAAAGGCGTATTGAAGAATGAGTGGGTGTATAAGTGTCTGAATGGATGATTTAGTACGTGAGTGACTGACTCTACCAGTGAGTGATTAAATGTATCTTACTGAATGCATGGGTTAGTGACTAAACTGTGTGAATGTCTGTATCCGTCTGTCTGTTGGTTTGTAAGCGGCTGCATGGCTTTCTGAATAGCTACATGAGTGTCTACATGGGTTATTGATTGATTGTCTGAGTATCTGTATGGGTGCCTGAGTGTTTGTGTGGGTGGGGTGTGTGTGACTCTGTGCATAGATGTGTGAGTTGGTGATTCACTGGGTGCATGGTTTCAAGAGTGCATCTGTGATGGACTGTATGGGTGGGTGAGTGTGTGTATAGGTGTGTTAATGATTAAATGTATATCTCAGTGGTACATGTGTAAGTAACTACATATGTGAAAGGCAGTATATATGTGTGTTGGAGTATATAAATGGCTATAAGTGAGAGTGTGTGATTGTGAGAGTGGCTGTATGGATGAGTGTGTACTTGTATCAGTGATTGTATAAGAGCGTAAGAATGTGCTAGTATTTGTATGAGTAAGCGAGCTGGTGTGTGTATAACTGTATAGATGAGTAAATGGGTGTGTGATTAAGTTTTTTGCATGACTGACTAGGTGTGTGAGTACCTCTATGGATGAGTGGCGGTGTGTGAGTGTTTATATAGGTGTATGAGTGCATATGATAGTCCTGTACTGAGTGACTAAGTATGAGTGACTGTACGGGTGAGTGAGTGGATGTGTGTGTAGACCTAAGAATCAGTGAGTGGGTATGTAGTTTTTGGTGTTGGAGTGTCTATGGTTTTGAGAATGGCAGTCTGTAATTTAGAGTGGGTGTATCAAAAGTTATTTTAGGGTGTGAGAAGATGCATGAAATTATCACATGGATGATGTCATCAGTGATGTCATTTGAGATGTCATCAGTGATGTCATCAGTGATGTCACTGACCATGTCATGAGTGATGTAATATGTGACGTCATCAGCAGTGCATTGCGGGCGCGAGTTATAGTTAGCTGAACTAACTATAACGGGGGAATTTCTATGGTTTTGTACGAGTGAAATGTCCAACTAACTATAACTGTCCCTAAAACCTATGGTTTTTTCAGTGAATTTCAAAGGTTTTTTTAAATGCTAATTTCTAACTATAACGTGTCTGAAACCTATGGTTTTTTCAGTGCATTTCAAAGGTTTTTTAAATGCTAATTTCTAACTATAACGTGCCTGAAACCTATGATTTTTTAAGTGAATTTCAAAGGTTTTTTTAAATGCTAGTTTCTAACTATGCCTACAGAGGTAGGACATGTGAAGAAAGAAGAAAAAACGCACAGAAAGAAGCAAAAGATGTGCAGAAAGAACCAACAGAGGAGCAGAAAGAGGCCTTGTTGCAAAATCATCCTGTGCCCACAACTTTTTCAGACGGGTACTGGTGGTAACTGACTCTGACTAACCAGAGCCAGTGCTATGCTAAAAGACACTTAGAATACAGTGAAAACACCTACATACACTAGGGAACACTATGCGTTGGGGTACCCCTGTGATTAGCATGACCTCCTCTGCAAGTCCCTAGTACATAATAGGGCAGGGGGATTAAAACTACCTCTTAAAACGCGCTACAGGGCGCGTTTGCACAGTGGTGAAGGGAGGGGGCCTGAGGTGACATGTATGCAAACGCACCCCGTGGCGCGTTTTAAGTTGCGGGATTAAGTCCCTTGAATTCTGAGGGTCCCTGGGGCCCAACTAGCCCCCCAGGTACCTACAGTTAGGACCACAGAGCTGAGTTGCAGAGAGGCGTTCCGAGGCCACGCACCTTTTTTCACCTCTCTGCAACGCAACTCTGTTGTGCTTACTGAAGGTACCTGGTGGGCTAGTTGGCTCCCAGGGTCCCTCAGGATTCAAAGGGAATTAATTCCCCAACTTAAAACGCACCACAGGGCGTGTTTGCGCACATGTCACCTGAGGCCCCGCCCCTCCCTTCACCACTGTGCAAACGCGCCCCGTGGTGCGTTTTAAGTTGGGGGATTAGGTCACCCTGAATCCTGAGGGTCCCTGGGGCCCAACTAGCCCACTAGGTACTTCCAGTAAGCACCACAGGCCTGCGTTGCAACGCCTGTAACAAATTGTGCAGTTGTGTTTAGGTAGTGAAGAGGGTCGTGCTGGGGGTAGTGTTTTAGGGTTTAGGGTAGTGCAGTGGTGTTTGTGTAGTGTAGGGGGTCATGCTGGGGGTAGATTTAGGGTTTAGGGTAGTGCAGTGGTGTTTGGGTAGTGTAGGGAGTGGTGCTGGGGGGAGTGTTTTAGGGTTTAGGGTAGTGCAGTGGTGTTTGGGTAGTGTAGGGGGTCGTGCTGGGGTAGTGTTTTAGGGTTTAGGGTAGTGCAGTGGTGTTTGGGTAGTGTAGGGGGTCGTGCTGGGGGTAGTGTTTTAGGGTTTAGGGTAGTGCAGTGGTGTTTGGGTAGTGTAGGGGTACTGCTGGGGGTAGCTTTTTAGGGTTTAGGGTAGTGCAGTGGTGTTTGGGTAGTGTAGTGGTTCGTGCTGGGGGTAGTTTTTTAGGGTTTAGGGTAGTGCAGTGGTGTTTGTGTAGTGTAGGGGTAGTGTTTTAGGGTTTAGGGTAGTGCAGTGGTGTTTGTGTAGTGTAGGAGGTCGTGGTTTAGGGTTTAGGGTAGTGCAGTGGTCTTTGGGTAGTGTAGGGAGTCGTGCGGGGGGTAGTGTTTTAGGGTTTAGGGTAGTGTAGGGGGTCATGCGGGGGGTAGTGTTTTAGGGATTAGGGTAGTGCATTGGTGTTTGGGTAGTGTAGGGGGTCATGCGGGGGGTAGTGTTTTAGGGTTTAGGGCAGTGCAGTGGTGTTTCTGTAGTGTAGGGGGTCGTGCTGGGGGAGTGTTTTAGGGTTTAGGGCAGTGCAGTGGTGTTCGGGTAGTGTAGGGGGTCGTGCTGGGGGAGTGTTTTAGGGTTTAGGGCAGTGCAGTGGTGTTCGGGTAGTGTAGGGGGTCGTGCTGGGGGAGTGTTTGAGGGTTTAGGGCAGTGCAGACGTGTTCGGGTAGTGTAGGGGTTGTGCTGGGGGTAGTATTTTAGGGTTTAGGGTAGTGCAGTGGTGTTCGGGTAGTGTAGGGGGTCGTGCTGAGGGTAGTGTTCTAGGGTTTAGGGCAGTGCAGTGGTGTTTGGGCAGTGTAAGGGGTAATGCTGGGGGTGGTGTTTTAGGGTTTAGGGCAGTGCAGTGGTGTTCGGGCAGTGTAGGGGGTCGTGCTGGGGGTGGTGTTTCAGGGTTTAGGGCAGTGCAGTGGTGTTCGGGCAGTGTAGGGGGTGGTGTTTCAGGGTTTAGGGCAGTGCAGTGGTGTTTGGGCAGTGTAGGGGGTCGTGCAGGGGGTGGTGTTTCAGGGTTTAGGGCAGTGGTGTTCGGGCAGTGTAGGGGGTCATGCTGGGGGTGGTGTTTCAGGGTTTAGGGCAGTGCAGTGGTGTTCGGGCAGTGTAGGGGGCGGTGCAGGGGGTGGTGTTTCAGGGTTTAGGGCAGTGCAGTGGTGTTCGGGCAGTGTAGGGGGTCATGCAGGGGTGGTGTTTCAGGGTTTAGGGCAGTGCAGTGGTGTTCGGGCAGTGTAGGGGGTCGTGCTGGGGCTGGTGTTTCAGGGTTTAGGGCAGTACAGTGGTGTTCAGGCAGTGTAGGGGGTCGTGCTGGGGCTGGTGTTTCAGGGTTTAGGGCAGTGCAGTGGTGTTCGGGCAGTGTAGGGGGTCGTGCTGGGGCTGGTGTTTCAGGGTTTAGGGCAGTGCAGTGGTGTTCGGGCAGTGTAGGTGGTCGTGCTGGGGCTGGTGTTTCAGGGTTTAGGGCAGTGCAGTGGTGTTCAGGCAGTGTAGGGGGTCTTGCTGGGGCTGGTGTTTCAGAGTCTAGGGCAGTGCAGTGGTGTTCGGGCAGTGTAGGGGGTCTTGCTGGGGCTGGTGTTTCAGGGTTTAGGGCAGTGGTGTTCAGGCAGTGTAGGGGGTTTTGCTGGAGGTGGTGTTTCAGGGTTTAGGGCAGTGCAGTAGTGTTCGTGCAGTGTATGGGGTGGTGTTTCAGGGTTTAGGGCAGTGGTGTTCAGGCAGTGTAGGGGGTCTTGCTGGGGTTGATGTTTCAGGGTTTAGGGCAGTGCAGTGGTGTTTGGGCAGTGTAGGGAAAACAATGGTCCTAGACTTGTGTTAAATCTTGGTTGACTAAAGCATTCATAAACAGCATATAGTACATATATAGTTTAAATCAAAAATGTACCATTCATTCATTTAAAAAATATATAAATCCAAGAAAGGCACACACAAAGGAAAAAGTGAAGAAAAAGGGGTGCTCGTGAAGTAAGATAGAATATGCAAAAGGGGAATCCAATCAAACAAAACAATAATTCATCATTTTATATTCATTAGCAAAACTGGTCGTGATTTTATGATGACACCAGTTCTACATAATTCATGATTGTTCATTTTATTCTATTGGCAAACAGCGTTTGTCTGTAAGCGGGTAGGACTGGGGTAATATCAAGTACAGGCCCCGAACAAGATGCAGAGGATACAAACTGCCCTCATTGCACTAGGGTCGAAACGTCGACATTTTCCCTTGTTCGGGACTTTTTCCTTTGGAGCAACCACCTTTCCTTCTTTCTTGAATACTGAATATGATGATGTTATATTAGTAAAAGTGACCGAATAAAATAAGAGTCACCCGTAAAGCAATAGTGTGTGCCTTTCTTGGATTTTTGAGGATATATATATATTTTTTAAATGAATGAATGGTACATTTTTGATTTAAACTATATATGTACTATATGCTGTTTATGAATGCTTTAGTCAACCAAGATTTAACACAAGTCTAGGACCATTGTTTTTCTATACCGATTATTACCCAGGTCCATTGACTTCTATGGGTTACCCCAGTATATCATAATGGGCAGTGTAGGGGGTCGTGCTGGGGGTGGTGTTTCAGGGTTTAGGGCAGTGCAGTGGTGTTCCGGCAGTGTAGGAGGTCGTGCTGGGGGTGGTGTTTCAGGGTTTAGGGCAGTGCAGTGGTGTTCGGGCAGTGTAGGGTGTCGTGCTGAGGGGTGGTGTTTCAGGGTTTAGGGCAGTGCAGTGGTGTTCGGGCAGTGTAGGGGGTTGTGCTGGGGCTGGTGTTTCAGGGTTTAGGGCAGTGCAGTGGTGTTCGGGCAGTGTAGGTGGTCGTGCTGGGGCTGGTGTTTCAGGGTTTAGGGCAGTGCAGTGGTGTTCGGGCAGTGTAGGGGGTCGTGCTGGGGGTGGTGTTTCAGGGTTTAGGGCAGTGCAGTGGTGTTCGGGCAGTGTAGGGGGTCGTGCTGGGGGTGGTGTTTCAGGGTTTAGGGCAGTGGTGTTCGGGCAGTGTAGGGGGTCGTGCTGGGGGTGATGTTTCAGGGTTTAGGGCAGTGCAGTGGTGTTCGGGCAGTGTAGGAGGTCTTACTGGGGGTAGTGTTTCAGGGTTTAGGGCAGTGCAGTGGTGTTCGGGCAGTGTAGGGGGCATGCTGGGGGTGGTGTTTCAGGGTTTAGGACAGTGCAGTGGTTTTCGGGCAGTGTAGGGGTCGCGAAGGGGGTGGTGTTTCAGGGTTTAGGGCAGTGCAGTGGTGTTCGGGCAGTGTAGGGGTCGTGCTAGGGTTGGTGTTTCAGGGTTTAGGGCAGTGCAGTGGTGTTCGGGCAGTGTAGGGGGTCGTGCAGGGGCTGGTGTTTCAGGGTTTAGGGCAGTGCAGTGGTGTTCGGGCAGTGTAGGGGGTCGTGCTGGGGGTAGTGTTTTAGGGTTTAGGGTAGTGCAGTGGTGCTTGTGTAGTGTAGGGGGTCGTGCTGGGGGTAGTGTTTTAGGGTTTAGGGTAGTGCAGTGGTGTTTGTGTAGTGTAGGGGGTCATGTTTTAGGGTAGTGCAGTGGTGTTTGGGTAGTGTAGGGGGTCGTGCTGGGGGTAGTGTTTTAGGATTTAGGTTAGTGCAGTGGTGTTTGTGTAGTGTAGGGGGTCGTGCTGGGGGTAGTGTTTTAGGGTTTAGGGTAGTGCAGTGGTGCTTGTGTAGTGTAGGGTGTCGTGCTGGGGGTAGTGTTTTAGGGTTTAGGGTAGTGCAGTGGTGTTTGTGTAGTGTAGGGGGTCATGTTTTAGGGTAGTGCAGTGGTGTTTGGGTAGTGTAGGGGGTAGTGCTGGGGGTAGTGTTTTAGGATTTAGGTTAGTGCAGTGGTGTTGGGGTAGTGTTTTAGGGTTTAGGGTAGTGCAGTGGTGTTTGTTTAGTGTAGGGGGTCATGCTGGGGGTAGTGTTTTAGGGTTTAGGATAGTGCAGTGGTGCTTTGTGTAGTGTAGGGGGTCGTGCTGGGGGTAGTGTTTTAGGGTTTAGGGTAGTGCAGTGGTGTTTTTGTAGTGTAGGGGGTCATGTTTTAAGATGCAACGCTCCAATACCTGACCAGTCTGCACTACATAAAACTGCAAAAAAACTCAAAATATAAAGTGTTTTGCACACTTTTGTCATTGGGCTATATGTGGGCTACATCTGGGTAATATTTGTGCTACATTTGGGCTCTTTTTTCACTGGTGGCCATCTTGGAAGACTTCTTTGTTATGAAGTTTCCTAATTTCCTCATTTACTACAGTCTCCTCAGTAGGAAATGCTTTCAGTTTTTTACTTTGATTCCATCAAGAAGGCATTCAGATGTGTCACACATTTGCCATAAATTCAGAATGTTATTACTCTAGTTGTTCATTAGATCACTGTAGTAAAGCTACTGCTCACCAAGGAGTTAACTGGAAGTCTACTGCTGGTATTGAAAGTGATTGTTTCAGTCTGCATGTCAGAATTTTCTAATGAAATAGAAGAGGATTTGAGATCTCACTTAAAACATGCCCTCATTTTTCATTCTGCAGCACTAACCATAATTTCTATGGCAAAATGAACCCCCTCATTTTGTTCCTTTTTAAATTAAATGTTTTAAGTGTTACCAGTTTATTCCAATCAAGATGGCTTCAGGTGTGCCATACTTTTGTCATAAGTAAGACTGTTAGCACTCTAGTTGTTCTTTAGAACACTCTGGGAAGCTGCAGTAGAACACAAAGGCATCAACTGACAGGCTGCTCCTGTTGAAATATAACAGGAAGATATTTGAGATCACACTTGAAACATGTCCTAATTTTTCTTTCCAGAGCACTAACCATAATTTCTATGACAAGATGAACCCCCTCATTTTGTTCCTTTTTAAATTAAATGTTTTAAGTGTTACCAGTTTATTCCAATCAAGATGGCTTCAGGTGTGCCATACTTTTGTCATAAGTAAGACTGTTAGCGCTCTAGTTGTTCTTTAGAACACTCTGGGAAGCTGCAGTAGAACACAAAGGCATCTACTGACAGGCTGCTCCTGTTGAAATATAACAGGAAGATATTTGAGATCACACTTGAAACATGTCCTAATTTTTCTTTCTACAGCACTAACCATAATTTTTATGACAAAATGAACCCCATCATTTTGTTCCTTTTTAAATTAAATGTTTTAAGTGTTACCAGTTTATTCCAATCAAGATGGCTTCAGGTGTGCCATACTTTTGTCATAAGTAAGACTGTTAGCACTCTAGTTGTTCTTTAGAACACTCTGGGAAGCTGCAGTAGAACACAAAGGCATCAACTGACAGGCTGCTCCTGTTGAAATATAACAGGAAGATATTTGAGATCACACTTGAAACATGTCCTAATTTTTCTTTCCAGAGCACTAACCATAATTTCTATGACAAGATGAACCCCCTCATTTTGTTCCTTTTTAAATTAAATGTTTTAAGTGTTACCAGTTTATTCCAATCAAGATGGCTTCAGGTGTGCCATACTTTTGTCATAAGTAAGACTGTTAGCGCTCTAGTTGTTCTTTAGAACACTCTGGGAAGCTGCAGTAGAACACAAAGGCATCTACTGACAGGCTGCTCCTGTTGAAATATAACAGGAAGATATTTGAGATCACACTTGAAACATGTCCTAATTTTTCTTTCTACAGCACTAACCATAATTTTTATGACAAAATGAACCCCATCATTTTGTTCCTTTTTAAATTAAATGTTTTAAGTGTTACCAGTTTATTCCAATCAAGATGGCTTCAGGTGTGCCATACTTTTGTCATAAGTAAGGCTGTTAGCACTCTAGTTGTTCTTTAGAACACTCTGGGAAGCTGCAGTAGAACACAAAGGCATCTACTGACAGGCTGCTCCTGTTGAAATATAACAGGAAGATATTTGAGATCACACTTGAAACATGTCCTAATTTTTCTTTCTACAGCACTAACCATAATTTTTATGACAAAATGAACCCCATCATTTTGTTCCTTTTTAAATTAAATGTTTTAAGTGTTACCAGTTTATTCCAATCAAGATGGCTTCAGGTGTGCCATACTTTTGTCATAAGTAAGGCTGTTAGCACTCTAGTTGTTCTTTAGAACACTCTGGGAAGCTGCAGTAGAACACAAAGGAATCAACTGACAGTCTCTGCCCTTGTTGGATGCACATGTTTTACTGAGAATGTCAGACTTCATTCTCACATGACTGAGAAAGATAATGTGAATTTACAGAAAATATGCTCTCATTTTAGCTTCTGGGGCACCTTCCAAAACTGTATGGGACAAGCATGTGAAAATAGTTTTCTCTCAAACATGATTCATGATATCCCAGCACAAGGTTTTTCACAGGGTAAAATCACCTTAGAACACACCACAATTCCTGAAATTAGTATGGTACCATCAACAAATGAATTCTAATGTAACTAAAGTCTGTTATCACCCTTTATAGTTCTCCTTTTGGTAACCCTCAAAATCTTCGATTCACTACAATGCATTTCAATGGGGTACTATCATTTATATTAGTCCCAAGATGGCTGCCAGCAATTCCAGGATGAAGTGCTGACAGCCAATCAGATCTCACGATGACATGTGTGGTTAGGCTTCGCCCAGATATATATGTGTTTTTACTTTTGATTTTCTCAGCAACTACTGAACGGATTTACACCATTTAACAAAAGGGTTCTTTCTGAACCAAGAACTACCTCTTTGCCAAATTTGGTGTAATTTCGTTCAGCAGTTCGGGCTGTAGCCTTGCATAAAGTTTCCTATGGGAAATTGATTTTTTGACTCTTATTTTTTTAATTTCTCCGCAACTACTGAACGGATTTACACCATTTAACAAAAGGGTTCTTTCTGAACCAAGAACTACCTCTTTGCCAAATTTGGTGTAATTCCGTTCAGCAGTTCGGGCTGTAGCCGTGTCTAAAGTTTCCTATGGGAAAATGAATGGGGAAAATACGTTTTGGGACCCCCCTTTTTCTCGGCCCCCGCTTGACGAATCACCCCGAAACTTTCAGGGTAGGAGCGGACCGGAGCGGGCCATAAAGTTTGAAAATTTTGCGAAGATTCGTCAACCGACGCAAGAGTTATTTCAAATAGAATGTCGCGGATTTCCTATGGAAAATAGGTCCTAACTATAACTATCTACTGGCAACCGCCAGTAGATAATATATATATATATATATATATATATTTGGGCTTCACTGTTTCTTGGCATAGACAGCAGGGTAGTGTCCCCGGGGCAGACACCCCTGTTGAGATTGGGGCTGTGCCCTATTGACAAGTAGCTGGTCCCCAGCGCCTATAAAGCAGTTTCTCCTGGGACTGCTGGAGGCATTAAGTTGCTCCACTGACCTGAGGCAGTTTATGGGTTAGGCAGCGGTAAAAGGGCCCCGAGTTAGTTGTTGGGGTTGCAAGGCATGGCGGAGCACGCAGATATGCAGAGGAAAGAAGATCCCTTAGCCCAGATTCCATGGGATGATGATTTTTACGATGCGGTAGACGCGTCAATCTATAGGGCCGTGGAAGAAGTGATGGCCCACATGGAGGAGCGCTTGGCTCAGCAGATTGCACGCAAATGCGCTAAATGGGCTCCGCCTCCGGCAAATGCCCCTAATAACCTGCAGAATGTGCAGGGGGAGGAGCCAGCTCCTGCGAAGCATCCCAGGGTGGACGGAGTGGACCACGATGCCTTTGCACGTTTGCGGGAGGCGTTTCTGGCCAAAAACCAGTCCTTGTCAGTTCCCACAGACCCTTTTCCCCCACCCATTCCGCCTCCCCCACGAGCCCGGCACAACCAGCGGGGGACAATACCCAAGGTAGTGACCCTCAAGGGGTAGGAGAAAGTTCAGATATGTTTGATCCGGAGCTGATCGTACATCTTCGGTCGTCCGAGTGGACACCCTCCTCGAAGGTGGCGAGCTATGTGGCCAGTAGGATTCTCACCCCCATGGATAAGGATGCTTGTAGCCCACGCCCCTCCTTAGAAGGTAAAGTTGTCCAGACACCTGAAGTGGACCCCAGAATGGCCACCTTCTTGGCCAAGTTTATTAAGGACCCCAAAAAGGGCATGGACAGATCCTGGAGGGCGTGCCAGGATAAGCTCTTGGACACCCTGGGTCCGATCACTATGATTCTGGACATGGCCAAAGATGCCAAGGCCTCGGGTGCCCTTATATCTCCAGAGGCCCTTTCTGGTTGGGCACAGCGTGCAGTGGTGTTTCTTGGTAACGCCAACTGTGCGCTCTCCACGGAGCGGAGACGCTCTTTCATATTAAGATGGACCCTAAGTTGGGGGACCTGGCCAATTCCGAAGCTGGGGCAGTGGCCCAGGGTGGTTTGTTTGGCGAGCCTTTTATCAAAGAGCTCGGTAAATTTGTGAGTACTTTTATGTCCTCCGGTAAGGCCCAGGCATCTATCAAGCGGGTTTCCCCTCCTGGGTTTTCCATGGGGCCGGTCGAGGTAGAAGCCGCTCGACCGGTCAGGCCTCCCAGAACTCCAGGGGGTAAGGCTCAAGGCGTGGGCAGTTTCAAGACCACGCCCGCTATCACAACTTCTACCCCACCCGTGAACAACGATCAAGAGATCGTGGCTCCAGAGGGGGCGACAACGCCTCTAACGCCGGTAAGTGTTTCCAACTCTTCCCTTTTGCAAGTGGGCGGCCGTTTGGCCAAGTTTGTGCATGTTTGGGAAATGATAACGAGCGATGCTTGGGTGCTACAAACAGTCAGAGGTTTTCGTGTAGAGTTCTGCGGCACTCCGGTTCAGGAGAGCAGACCCAGGCCTATCCAGTTTTCATGACTAGAGGCGGAGCTGATCGATTCAGAGGTTGCTTCCCTCCTCAAAAAAGGGGTGATTTGCCCTACATCTCCGCATCCGCAAGGCTTCATAAGCAACATGTTTTAGGTCGACAAGGTGTATGGGGGGCAGCGTCGGATTCTCAACCAGCACGAGTTCAATGAGTGGTTGGTGTACCGCCATTTCAAAATGGAGGGAATCCACCTCTTGAGGGACGTTTTACGCCCAGCGGATTGGATTGTCCGCTTGGACTTAAAAGATGCATACCGGGCTAGCCCTATTTTTCCACTGCACAGGAAGTTCCTTTGGCGCCATCAGGCGTACCAGTTCACCACTCTACCTTTCGGGCTTTCCTCCGCTCCTTGGTGTTTTACGAAGGTGCTCAGACCAGTCGTGGAACACCTTCGGGAGACTCGCCTCATTGTTTACCTCGATGACATGCTTCTTTTGGCACAGGATCCCCAACAGTTGCGGGAGCAGTTGCAACAGGCAGTAAACCTTTTAGAGGGCCTAGAGTTTGTCATCAATACCAAAAAGTCGCTGTTGTTCCCGGCTCAGAAGGCCACGTTCTTGGGTTTCGTGATAGACTCTACCGAGGCAACTCACAGCCTTTCTTCGCGGAAGATTTCCAAGATCAGTCACGAGCTACGCCGGACATTGGTCAAGGAGAGAGCGCCCCTCAGACAAATTGCCACGTGGTGGGACTCCTGTCGGCCTCCATTCAGGCCATTTTTCCGGGCGAGTTGCATTACCGGGCCCTGCAGAGGCTGAAAGCGGGGAACTTGCAGAGAGGGCTTCCTTACTCTCATCTAGTGTCCCTGTCCGACGAAGCACGGGAAGAGATTCGCTGGTGGCTCACCCATATGGAGGCTTGGAATGGCCGAGCAATATTCGGGTCTACTCCAGACCTGGTAATCGAGTCAGACGCCAGCAGATCAGGCTGGGGCGCCAGGTGTGGGGATTTTTTCACAGGAGGTTCTTGGTCACTGCAGGAGCAGACTCTGCACATCAATTGTTTGGAACTTTTGGTGGGGTATTTCGCTGTTCGTTGTTGGACCAGAGACCGGGTCCAATCGTGTGTCCTACTCAAGATGGACAATATCTCGACGGTCAGGTACACAAATCACCTCGGTGGCACTCGCTCGAAGGTACTCTCGGATCTAGCGACAAACCATTGGCAGTTCTGACTCGACCACCTGATGTCGGTGACAGCGGAGTATCTTCCCTGACGGGAGAATCGGTTCGTGGATTGGCACTCCTGCCACTTTCGGGATTTCAGTCTTAGGAAGTTGCACCCGGAGGTCTTTGCCATGTTGCAGAACCTTTGGTACCCGTTCTCGGTGGATCTCTTTTCCTCCAGACTGGATCATCAGGTTCCCCGGTTCTTCAGTTGTAGGCCGGACCCTCTGGGGGCGGCCACAGACGCTTTCCTGCAGGATTGGGCTCAGGAGCAGGCTTATGCATTCCCGCCATTTGCGATGATCACAAGAGCATCTGCTCAGATCAGGCAGCAGCGGGCGGAGGTGGTTCTAGTTACCCCGATTTGGAGGTCGCAAGTTTGGTTTCCGGTTCTACTGGAACTTTCCATCTCCCCCAGTTTCCAGAGCTTTTTCTCAACCCGGATCAGTTTCTGCATCAGATGGTTCTGGACGGGTCCCTACACCTAATGGCGTGGAGGATTACAGGAGTAGATGGTCGATCCCAGCCCTTTCGGAATATGCTGAGGACCTCTTGTCCAAAGCCTGGTCCGACAGCACGATCAAGAGATACCAGTCAGCCTTGAGGCGATGGTGTCATTAGTGTGTGCGACGGGGTTGTGATCCCATGGGTGCAGACAGAGTGCAGATCTTGAATTTTCTGGTGAGCCTGGCCCAACAAGGTTTTCGATGCGCCATTTCAGTGGGGCATGTTCCGGTACAAGGGGTACCGGTTGGGGAGCATCCTTTTGTGTGTCGGCTTCTGAGGGGGCTCAGATTGTCTCTACCCCCTGAGCTGCGCTACTCAGAGTTATGGGATGTGAACAAGGTTCTCATCCTCTTCTTGTCCTGGCAATCAAATGAGTTCTTGTCAAGGGAAAGAATTGTCGGCTAAGTTGGCGATGCTTCTCTGCCTGATCTCGTGTAGACGATTTTCAGACTTTAGAGCCCTGGATATCACAGGCAGGGTTTTTTCTGCTACCGGGGTTTCTTTCACAATTTGTCGAAGGACGAAATGTCACACCAGAGTGATAGAGTACCCCGCATTTCTAGATTCCCCCATGCTATGTGTGGTGCGCTGCTTGAAAGCATATGAGGAGATGTCATTGGAACTTAGACCTCCCAGGGAGAGCCAACTTTTGATCACCCTCTGGAAGCCGCATAAAGCGGTGTCATCTCCCACGGTTGCACGTTGTGTGCGGTAGGTCATGCAGGAAGCGGGTATTAACCTTTGACTTTTTGGAGCCCATTCTGCTAGAGGAGCGATGGCCTCCAAGGCTTTCACTCTAGGAGCGAGATTCGAGGACATAATGAACGCGACAGATTGGTCCCCAGACTCAGCTTTTAAGAGGTTCTACTTCAAACCTATTATTGATGTGGCGTGCTTGGTGGTAAGTAAGCTTTGAACTAAGATAATCCGAAGCCTCCGGTCCTGACATAGAATGAAAAATTTCCTAGCTAACGTAACAGAAAGTTTCAATTCTATTAAGGACTCGGAGGCGAGGATTATCCCACCCGGGGAGAATTTCCGGCATGCCCGCCCGTAGACAGTAAGTAAAGTGTTGTTTTCAGTTAAACAACGGTTTATGTACTGGTGATTAGAGGTCAGGGTCTTCCTTCTGTGAAATATTGATTGTTGGAATGCATTTAATTCAACGCTGATTCGCTTCTAGTTCTGATCCCTCTTCTTTGGTTCCAGGAGGAGCTTCTGGGAAGCAGGATGCGTAGAGCAAGACGAATGGCGTTGCTCGCGCGAAGAAAGAGGAGGACCAGGACACTGAAGATGGGCTATATGCTGGATCCTGGACTCTGATTGGACAATGCCCTTTCATGGATCATGCTTGTCCGTTGTTTGTTTCTCCAATTTCCCTAGGGTTCTGGGAAATGTGTTTTTTTGTGGATGTTTATTAAATGGCTGCTGTGGAATAAAGTGAAGAAAGGATAAGCACAATCCTCGCCTCCGAGTCCTTAATAGAATTGAAACTTTCTGTTACGTTAGCTAGGAAAGTTTTCATTACTTGCTCTGTAAGCACAACCCTCCTGCTTCTATTTGGGTCGCTTCGCCCACTGCTGAAGTCATAGATATCTCTTAATCGAGACTCTGGTAAGTATATCGATAATATGTTTTTTTTTTTTAAGTTCTGTCAGCTAGCACGTCTCTGTATTTGATTGCTGCTGCCCTCGGCACTTCTTTATATTCAAATGTCACGGCTTGTATAGCCTCTTTTCTATACCTTGTTGTTTCCACCTTTAGCGTCTCTCTACAGTTGGTTGTTTCCGCGTATAGTGTTATCGTTCCATATGAGTTACAGCTCAGTGTTTTCTAGTGGCACAGTACCTCTTTCACGGCCTTACCAGCAGGTTTCTGGCCAGTGATGAGTTAACTTCTCAGTGAGGCTTTTGTTATCTTCAACAGCTTCACACTGGCTGGAGTGGCGCTTTAACCCCACATATGCTAGGCATCGATCTTCACTTCGACTGAGGCACGTGTGGCACACACAGGCAGTTTTCTGGACCACGGCAAACTCTCTGGGCGAGCACTGTTGATCTTCGGGCTATGCATCCCCTATCGCGTCGCCAGTTGTAGCGTCCTCCCAAGCCTGGGTACTCATAAATGAATACGCCACACATGGAGCTTGCTGGTACGTCTTTATTCCTCTGCCTGTAACCGCAAACTCAACATTGTAAACATAAACTCTATTCACCACACCGAACACTTATGTCAGAGTTCTATGGAGCCCATCAGGAACCAATAGAGTTCCATCAGTGCTAACACAAACAACACTACAGTGGGGCTGGTAGAAAGCCAGCCAGGTGGCTATCTTACTCGCGTAGGATGAAGGAAAAGGGTGAGTGAAGCATAAAGAAGGGAGCATAGAGAAGGGAGATGCAGTGAATATAAAGGGGTTAAAACGAAGGAAAGAACTAAGATAAGAGGTGGGGAGAGAAGTACAGCTGAGAGGTGACAGATGAGCGTGATGGGAGCAGAACAGCACGAAAGAGCAAGAGGCTGGAGGAAACAGGCAGGGTAAGAGGAGCAGTGTCTGTGACGGGCAGAATCAGTGAGGAAAGAGAAGAGTCTGGGGGTATATTTCCTAACATGTTGTGCCACAGAAGTGACGCAAATCGGCGCAACATGTATATTTGAAATGTACTTTCCAGCGCAAAAATTGTTTTGCACTGAAAGTAACGCAAAGCAGCACTCATTGCTGCTTTGCATTACTTTGCACCAAAGTGGTGTTCCATGTGTGGTACGTGGGCGTTCTCTTGCAACACTCATGGTTTTTGATGCAAAACTCTATCTAGTAGACATGCTTTTGCACAAAAAAATAAAAGCCTTGACTTTGGCATTAGCGAGGAGAAATGCTTTTATTTTTCCATTCTGTTCTGACTTTGCGTGTGTGCTCCACCGTACAGCACGCATACAAGGTAGAGAAGCATCAAACCTAGTCTAAGCATAGTATTTTATACTGGAAGGGTGTGTGCGTGGGACTGGCAGCCTAACGATGCACCAATGGTGGGGAGTGAGCAGGACAGCGCAATATCTCTGCAGATATGCCACAGTCTCTTGCTCTCAAGAAAAGCAGCTCAGAATTGTTGGTTGCTTCTCTGCGTTGCAGGACATTTTAGTAAATATACTCGTTTGGTTAAATATGTAGCATGTAGAGGTGGACAAGCCAATAAATTATCATGGAGAGTCAAGCCAGAGCCCGCGCAAAGCAAAGCCTTGAAAATACTTGGCTTGCAAATCATGCAGCAAACATCATTTTAGAATATGAGTAGGTGTTGTCGAGATTCACGAAAGCATATTTTTTTAACATGAATCGCGTGGTTCTCATAGAAAAATCAGATTAAAACATTGTGAATTATCATGTGCATAAGCAATAAGAAACATCTGGACAGCAGGAACATGAAGGCTCACAAAGTGACAGCAGTTCTAAAGGACACATGATCATTACTGAGCAGGTCAGAGTTCCTATGCTTAAGAGCGTGCTGAATGTAACTAACAATAGACAAACAGACACTTGGGATGGGAGTGATTGCAAGCAAGTCACAGCTGTCCTCTGGTCTCTAATATGGTAGTTATATACCAATCCAAATAAGATAAGGTTCAATAATAGGACTAGAATTCAGAGGACTGTACGAACAGAACACACTCTTTTCTAATTCAATGCAAGGTCTGGCATGCCTGGCCACTTCCAGAAATGATCTTTAATGGTCTGACGGACGGCAGTTTCGAGGGGCTCAGGACGATTATAAAGGTCAGGGAGGTCCTAAGTATTACTCATATTTTTGATGTACAATAGCCATGGGACGCGTCTAAACACATTCAGGCCTTTATCACTGTTACAGGACAAGACAGCAGGCTGTGTATTTGCTGCTTAACACAGTGGTTTTTATTAAGGATTGGCCCTAGGTTATTCGCCCCAGAAGTCCAGGCTTCTCTGTCCCAGGTTTTCTAAGTTTGTTTCTTCTTTTTCTTCTCTTTCCTTCATCTCCTTTGCTGGGAAGATCGCCGTGGTCTCGCCCTTATTCCTCTCTTCCTTGTACCGGGGATCCCTCGGGGAAACAAAAAAGGCACAGGCAGTTACCATCCAGGCCGAGGAAAGGGGTCGTTAGGTCCTTCACCGACTCACCAGGGGTGCTTGTGCGAGGGGAGACTATGTGGATTGTGGTGCCCAGTAAGATACCCCTGAAGTAACCCCTCTCGTGCCCTCTACAGACCCTTGAGATATGCTCACGTAGCGACTGGTTGTCTGTGTTACTTGCCTGAGGCCGTGGCTCGATAACGGAGCCACGGCTGCCACGCCCGTCTCGCCTTCCCCTTGGGTGTCCGGAGTAACCACTCCGCTTCTTCCCCACACCAGACTTCTTCGTCGAGTCGGCTCCTTCTCCGTCACTGTCGTTGCCATTCTCCTTCCCCGCACCCAACTGAATCTCGGGATTCCGGCGTCAGCTTCCTCCTCGCCGAGAGCCGCTGTCTGCCGCCGGCTCCACCTCCAACTCAAGTTGACATACTTCCTGGTCCGGAAGCGGGGGTGTGTCTCACCACGTCGAGGCCGTCAGACAGTCCCTCGTGGTACCCCCTGAAGGAAGTGACCCGAATCGGACCACCCGGGTCACTGACGACCACCTCTCAGCCTTCTACAAGAAATGAAGAGTCGGTAGAACAGTAGAGAATACAAACCAAGTTATTTATTAGTAATGCGCTGCAGCGGAGTCCAGTCAGACTAGCCTCCTTAGATGCTACCGAGGGGACTGACTTCAGAACACTTGGTACAACATAATATGCATTTCCAACACCCCTAAGGTCCCGCCCAGGCTGGAATTGTTCATCCTGGCATAGATGAACAAAGGAGGCACAGAACGATGAGCTACCACCTACAGAGCGGGTACACGTTATCACAATCTCAAGGTTGCCTTGTTCAGGCTCGGCGCTCCTTGCTGTGGGAGCAGAACTACGAGAGAGGAAAGGCATGCGAAGGCAGAATAAACTATTCATTAGTGTATTAGGATTCGACCTTGACTACGATAAGAAGAAGTAACTGAACAGCAGCTTTTTGCTGAGGCAGACAGTAAATGGAACAGAAGCTTACTTTCGATCATAGCACAACATGGCGGCCATAGACAAAATGACGTCGCAAATACTAACCTAACTCGCACAATGCTAGAAAGAGTTCGGTCAGACGCATTTACAGTCCAACAGACCCTCCTTTTAGCATTTGCTAACAATTTTGTCCAGTTTAACATAAAAGCAGAACAAGTCATATACAATTAATATTCAATAATTCCTTCGTCTATGTTCATTAAATCATTGACATCTTGCATGATCATAGCTGAAGTCTTAACATCATGCCCCGGGGCCTTGGGTGTAGGTGTTAACTTGCTAACACAATATGTACAGCAGGCAGGAAGACAATTAATACAGAGGCAACAAGTGAAAATGACACCTGCAATGGCCACTAGGAAAAGCAGTATTTTCCAACCCCAGGATGCTACCAAACCCCAGAACCAACCAGAAAGGGACCAGGTGCCATTCTCTTGGTGAATATCAGATGCAAGTCGATGCAATTTCTGTATTGCTGCATAGACATTTGGAGCATGATTCGGTATGTACACACAACAACTACTACCAATGACGCAACAGGCCCCACCCCGATCAGCAAGGATGACGTCTAACACCATCCGGTTCTGAAGGGCAACACGTCTCGTACAACAAAACTAAGGCACATGGAGGAGAGGAGCTCCTCCTGTGTCGTAAGGGCAGAGAGGAAATCTCTAGTGGGAGTACGTCCTCCCGGGTTAGACACTATATCACATAAAGTACCCCACTGATATACAAATAGCCCTGATTATATATGGGAAGGTTTCATTAGAAGCATTCTAGTTGTTACCCACTAGATTGTGGGGAAGGAAACAATTCCTTTTATTTATATTACCCTCACACACCCTAGTGGTGTCATGCTTCATCATCGGGTCACCCTGACTCCTAAAAGTCAGGGTGGGCTCGACCGTATTCCAGGGAGCGCTTGAGAGATGTGGCCAGGGGGTTATAAAGATTAAAAATCCTCAGACAGATCCTAGTGTCCCTTTATTCATGGAACTGTCGGGGATATTAAAATACAAATATTGAAAGGGTCAATTGGGTTTTTTATGGTCCTATGACCCTAGTGCCGACATGTTTCAGTCCAAAAAGTGGCCAAAAAGGTCCTGGACTTTCATCAGGGCAACAATTGGGGGTATCCTCCCTGGTTATAGTAGACAGGATATTACCATTCTACGCTTGGTTTTATAAGGGCAGGGAGCTGCTCCTTTTCTTAAAAAGACAGACTTGTCTTGATATTTGAAGATTTCTTTAACTCCATCTGTGGATAAAAAGAACAAAAAAAGAAGAAAAACAGCGCAACAATGTTATTGTGGTGCCAGCGGCTTCCCATACGTGATGTGCTCTTATCACACCCATGCTCATCAAACAGGTAGGGTGTGTAGAAGCCATCTCTCATCATACCTCTTTGGTACGTCTTTCTCAGTGTTATCTTTAACAGCTATCTGTCTCGTGTTGTATATCGTGAAGTGGCGATTACACATTACGCTTTAGTTTTAATTTTAGTGTCAAATATAATTGGTATTGATTTGTTATAATAATTGTTTGTAGGCACTACCATTTCTTGTCTCCCCCGTCCTGAAGAGGCCCGAATAAATGGGCCGAAACGCGTCGACCCTACATCATGGAGGAGTCCGACTGATTATGATTTATGTATAAAAGAGTTTGTTTACATGTTCTTTATATTAAGTGGAGGGTTGATGTATCCCCTTGAATGTGTAATGGACTACCTCTTTCCTGTTCGGATTGCTTCTTTTGAATTCCATTTCTTTTGCATTCGTATGTAAATACAATGGGTAGAAAGGATTGGTTATTTGTATATGTATGTATTTCTTTGTATTTTTTTTATTTTTTTGTATATTTGTCTTTATGTGTGTTATGATACAAAATAGATTAAATATATGTCTTGACAACCATTTTTTGGAGTTGGTAATGGATCTATATCAAAGAAATAAAATTATAGAGATTTAAGGACTCATGGATAGGGAATAATTTGTTGTTTTCCCTATAGAATCATTGATATATCTGTTCCTCTGCATCTCTGTCCGTTTTCAGAGTACTTCACTAGATGAGCAGCTACCTTAGGGATGTTATCATTCTGCCATACAGGATCTAACAATTTACATATTCCCTTCGCACTAATGGGGGCTGGCCCATGCGCAATTGTAACTACAGGAAGTACATATGCATCTGGTAACATCCATCTCTGCTTCTTTGACTTATCCGTCCAGCACCCTTCCTCATCTAAACGACCCGTCCTCTCCTGCCATATTGCTAACTCCTCAATAGTTGCCTCGTTTTGAATCTCCTTCACATTTTCCAATGCATCTTCAAACATCGCATTGTCGGGTACCCATCTAGCAGGACCTGCCACAAACATTCTTTTCATCTTAGACCTGGCTATCTCCTTAGCTGTCTGATCTGCAAATGCATTGCCCCATCCCACATCATCAGTAATTGCCTTGTGGGCACTGCACTTCACTATCGCTTACTTTTCGGGAAGTGTCAGAGCTGACAAAAGCCTGTATATCAGTGGGCCGTGCTGTGGGCCCGATTCACAGAACTAACTTACTACAAAATCCTAAACTTACTACCATTTTGGTATTCACAGAAGGCACTTACTCATTTTGGTATTCACAGAAGGTACTTACTCATTTTGGTATTCACAGAAGGCACTTACTCATTTTGGTATTCACAGAATGCACTTACTCATTTTGGTATTCACAGAATGCACTTACTCATACTAACTTTATGTCCGCACTCGGGCCGGAGATTCCGGCCCGGTGGTGGAGATTCTGGCCCGGAGGTGGAGATTCCGGCCCAGAGGTGGAGATTCCGGCCCGATGGTGGAGATTCCGGCCGATTGTGGAGATTCTGGCCGGTGGCGGAGATTCCGCCACCGGCCGGAATCTCCACCATCGGGCCGGAATCTCCACCATCGGGCCGGAATCTCCACCTCCTGTATTTTTAACCCGTGTGAAGTCAAAAATCCCCTCTCCGCCCAGAGCTGCCCAAAATTATGGGCGACCCCAAAGGCGTACTGGCTGTTCATATAAATATTGACAGTCAGTTCCTGACTTAACTCACAGGCTCGAAGGAGAGCAACTAGTTCTGCGGCTTGGGCCGATTGGTAAGGAACACGTGATGTCTTAACTACAGTACGCAGCGTAGTAATAGCGTACGCTGCGGTGGTAGCGCCATCTGGTAGTTTAAAACAAGAGCCATCGACATATAGTTCCCCTTGTGGGTCAGATAAGGGAACATCAGTCAGGTCTACCAGTCCCTTCATCTCCTCTTCTGTTCGGAAAATACAATCATGTATGTCTCTATCCTCACTTTCAGAAGGGAGGGGTAGTAACGTGGCTGGGTTCAGAGTGGGACATCTTTTGATGGTGACGTGTGGTGCGAATAGGGTCAGCTCATAGCCATTCAGACGTGCACTGGTAAGGTGCTGTGTCTTTGTTTTGTTCAAAAGTGTGTCTACAGCATGAGGTGAACATAGCAAAACCAAAGGGGATGATGGACGGAGTGTTGAACATTGCAAGCACTCACCCCCAGTCAACTGATCTGGGTTTAATCCATCATCATTCTTTAGCTCACTCCGCCACCCCAGTTCAGACAGGGCCATATGCAAATCAGTCTGACCCTGTGCCTCATGGGAACAGTCCAGCCCGAACTGCCAAGCCATGTCTTCCCTGGACCGGAAACAAGCAACCTGGGACCGGTTTCTGGCTTACAGCCGTCATCAGCCAGGCTATCTTGCCATGCCACTGGAATCAAGCTATCCTGGCTGAAGAGGGGTGAAACCCCGAAACCGGTCCTAGGATGCTTGTTTCCAGTCCAGGGAGAACCTGGCTTGGCAGTTCGGGCTGGACTGTTCCCATGAGGCACAGGGTCAAGACTGATTTGCATATGGCTGGGTTCAATCTGGAATGGCATGGTGAGCAAAAAACGATGGATTTAGGCCCAGATCTCTGTACTGGGGTGAATGTATGACATTGTTCTGCATTCTGTCCATCAATTGTTGTTTTTGCATTTGTCACCCCGAGTGGGACGGGTATGCCCAGACGTGGGTCCCGTGCTCTCCATGCCACTGGAATCAAGCTATCCTGGCTGAAGAGGGGTGGAACCCCGAAACCGGTCCTAGGATGCTTGTTTCCAGTCCAGGGAGAACCTGGCTTGGCAGTTCGGGCTGGACTGTTCCCATGAGGCACAGGGTCAAGACTGATTTGCATATGGCTGGGTTCAATCTGAAATGGCATGATGAGCAAAAAAACGATGGATTTAGGCCCAGATCTCTGTACTGGGGTGAATGTATGACATTGTTCTGCATTCTGTCCATCAATTGTTGTTTTTGCATTTGTCACCCCGAGTGGGACGGGTATGCCCAGACGTGTGTCCCGTGCTCTCCATGCCACTGGAATCAAGCTATCCTGGCTGAAGAGGGTGAAACCCCGAAACCGGTCCTAGGATGCTTGTTTCCAGTCCAGGGAGAACCTGGCTTGGCAGTTCGGGCTGGACTGTTCCCATGAGGCACAGGGTCAAGACTGATTTGCATATGGCTGGGTTCAATCTGGAATGGCATGGTGAGCAAAAAAACGATGGATTTAGGCCCAGATCTCTGTACTGGGGTGAATGTATGACATTGTTCTGCATTCTGTCCATCAATTATTGTTTTTGCATTTGTCAGCCCGAGTGGGACGGGTATGCCCAGACGTGGGTCCCGTGCTCTCCATGCCACTGGAATCAAGCTATCCTGGCTGAAGAGGGTGAAACCCCGAAACCGGTCCTAGGATGCTTGTTTCCAGTCCAGGGAGAACCTGGCTTGGCAGTTCGGGCTGGACTGTTCCCATGAGGCACAGGGTCAAGACTGATTTGCATATGGCTGGGTTCAATCTGGAATGGCATGGTGAGCAAAAAAACGATGGATTTAGGCCCAGATCTCTGTACTGGGGTGAATGTATGACATTGTTCTGCATTCTGTCCATCAATTGTTGTTTTTGCATCTACAGCATGGGGTACCATGACTGTGAGATCGGTATCAAGGATGAGCCCTGCCAATTGTCGGATAGAGACGGCCACAGCCGCAACCCCTCTTAGACAGCTCAGGAGGGCTCTAGCGACGTTATCAAGCAAGGCAGAAAAATAAGCACACGGACTCTGCTTACCTCCAAAGGCTTGTGTTAAAACAGAGAGCGCACAACCAGCCGTCTCATGTACATACAACACGAATGGCTTAGCATAATCTGGAGTACCAAGCACAGGCGCAGAGCAAAACGCAACTTTTAAATGCTCAAAAGCTTGTTGGCATGCAGGCGTCCATGGCAAGAGTTCATGCACATCTTTAGTGGTTAGCTGCAACAGCGGCTTTGTTAGTAAAGAAAAGTTAGGAATCCAGTGGCGACAATACAAAGTAATGCCTATGAAAGCTCGCACATCCCTTTGAGTCTTAGGGATGGGCATGTTAACAATAGCACTAATGCGTTCAGGTGTTAGTCTCCGTCCCTCCTTCGACAGAAGGTGACCTAGATAGGTGACCTCCTGTCGACAATATTGAAATTTTGAAAGGGACACTTTATGTTTGTGTTGCGCCAAATGTTGTAATAATTTGATTGTAGCATCTTTGCAACCTTCAGTGTCAGAAGCGATTAAGAGGTCATCTACGTACTGCAGTAATACATTACCTGGGGAAAGTGTGAGGGAATCCAATTGGCCTTTTAAAGCTTGACTATATATGCTAGGACTTTCAGTATAGCCCTAAGGAGCGCGACAGAATCGAAAACTCCTGCCTGCCAGGGTAAATCCAAATAAGTGCCTGCAATCGGGGTGAATGGGAATGCTGAAGAAAGCATTTTTCAAATCAATCACAGAAAAGAATTTGGCAATAGGACAAATCATCGTCAGAAGAGCAGTAATATCAGGAACTACTGGAAACTGAGGGACCACTATTTTATTAACCTCCCGCAAATCAATCACAAAGCGATAGACATCAGAATGAGCATCTGAAGAAGTCAGAGGTGCCTTCTTAAGAATGGGAACGATAGGGCTATTGCACACATGCAACGCTGTCTCCTCAACAACTCCTGACCTAATTAAATCCTGTATAATCCGCAATAGAGCTTGCTCCCCTGCCTGCGATATTTTGTACTGAGGAATACGAGGTAACACAGCATTGTCTTTGACTTTAATAGAGACTGGGGGTATCTGCAGCAACCCTACGTCCGTATCCCCTGTAGCCCACAGCGTGGGCGGCACATCTTTAAATTCCGCAGGGAGTGGTGCATCTTTGGAAAAACACTGTTTGGTACTAACCACATTCGGCCCTATCGTCATGTAGACACCATCCGGAGAACTGGATATTGTTGCATGCAACTTCTTCAACAAATCTAGCCCCATTAAATTCTCCTCGCAATTCGTTGTCAATAAGAATGGCGAATCTACAGTAAAAGGGCCAATAGTCAAAGCCAGAGGTTTAGAAATGGGGCTGACAACCGGTACGCCTGAGAAACCTACCGAGACATTATTTTGGCCAGACAGAGCCGCCCCGGGGACCAGTGAATGAGAAACAGAGCTATTCATTGCGCCTGTATCTACCAAAAACTTTCTCACCGAGCCGTGCAAATCCGCTGTGACATAAGGACCACGCTGATCTACAGGCATCTGAACTGGTCCCTCACCCTGTCCCTGGCTGTCCTAACTGTAAGACATCCCTGTCACCTCGTCCATAACATAATCATCGTGATAGTACTGCCTTCCTTGAGGGTCATCGAAATAGTTTCGATCAAAGCGACCCTGTGACGACTCATCCGCCCGAATCTCATCACGACCACGTCCACCACGGCCCCGTCCTCGAGGGCCCAGTCCTCTGGGGGCCGCCACTCTCTGCAACAACTCCGAACAGTCACTTCGCCAATGTCCCTCCTTTTTACAATACGCGCATTGGTTCGGCCCCACTGGTGCACTATTCCTATTAGTGCGGGGTAGCTGCCGGGCCAGACCAGTGCCACGTCCCCTACCGTTCCCCCTAGCTGCCTGCTGCATCAACACCTTCGTCTTCAACTCCTTATTCTTCTTCTCTACCCTTTCCTTCTCCTCATTTTCCCTATGTTCATAATATTGTGCCATACTCAATATCACTGAAGGGGAGGATGTAGTCCAAGTGCTCTCCGAAGCCTGTAACCGAGTCGCGATCTCGGGGAGTAAGTTCGTAACAAATCTGTTAACGAACAACCGGGCACCTCCCTCCAGTGACAGATCCTGCCCACTGAAATCCAAAAACACACTTTCAAACCGAGTGAAAAAATCAGATACACTTTCATCTTTCTTCTGACGATATGCTGTTAGTTTGTCCCAATCCACTCTTTTAGGTGGAATAACAGAGTGCATATAAGTAATAATTCGACCTGGCAAAGCTAGTATCCCAGACCTAGGCTTCTCGCCAGGCTTCCTCTCTTTATCCCACACCCTGATTTCGTCCCAAGTGCCACCCAACTCCACAACATGATCCTGTGTGTGCACCTGTCTCCAAATATCCACCGGTACCAACAAACCAAAAAACATCTCAATATCTGCCAACGTCATCACTGTTGACGAGGCGGCCTCTGTCATTTCTTTCTAATATGCAGTCTGATTTTTCCTAGGGTCTGGCAGCTGACCCTTAAGAGCTAAAGCCTCACTCCTTTTCCATCGCTGTCTGATAACGACATCATGCTGATCACGCAGCTCCGGTATCTCAGGGTGAAAAATAGGATGTACTTCCCTCATCGGAAACTGGGACACTGTCGTTGGTGTTTTCTGTTGTAACCTACCTCGATAACCAATCAGTGTGGCAACATTACTAAAGACGTCATTAGGAGCCAGGTCGGCAGCATACACTCGGTCCCGAATGTCATACATTATCTGAGGTGCGACACTGTTGAAACAGTGTTCCCACAACCCACAATCCTATTAGTGTAGCCGACATATGCTTGAGGGCATGCTGCTAAACAAATGGCTCATAGTCTTTCACCACACTCCACACATCCTCCACACTATAAATCGGATTCCGGGCCCACTGAGCGGCCTGGTCAGCCACCATCCTTTTCTCCTCATCCCCCACATCAGATCGAATCAGCACCCGCCCCATTCGTTCTCGAGCTGCTAGCCAAGTCCCTTCATTCGACCCACGCACCGGTGTCCCAACACTCAACAACGTCGGGGAAGAGACGTTTGAGGAAGATACAATAGATGAAGGGGCAGGCACTAACATCATTAATGGCTGTTTTGAAGGTGTGAGGGATGGAGAGAGCATAAGCGGAAGCAATAGGTGTAGCAGGGAGACTTACAGTCACTGTATCCGTGGCATGTGAAGCTAGAGAAGAGGCAGGGGGTGCTGTAGCCGAGGCAGCCAAGTCAAGAGCAGAAGAACCAGGGGTAGAAGCAGGAGGGGTCGGGACAGCAGGGTATATCCTTTGCGGAGCATCGGGTGGTGGAGGTCGAGCGTCTAACAGCTCGTCCACAAATGTATCACCTTCCTCTCTAGCGACATAAGATTTGTCACATTGCAATCGAAACTTTCTATTAGAGCACTGAATACCCTTTTCTGTCTTATCCCTATCAGACGCCACTGCTTTCTGTTTCACTGTCTGCGTCTTCCCTCTCCGAGCTTCCTTTTCTGCTTTCATACGTCTTTGCCTAGCTTCCTTTTGCCATACCTGAAGAGAATCAAACATTGATTGCCTACTTCGTTTTGCAAACAATTTATCCTGCAGGAAATTCAGTTTCTGTTCATCAAAAGTACCTGTTAGTGGCCACTACAGCTCGGCATTGTCCCTCGTATACTTGTGCCACAACATACTAAACATAATAGGGCCAATGCCGTGCTTGGTATACATATCAAAATTCAGGGTGCCTTCCTGGGGTGCAGGTTGTCTTTCCTCCAGTCGAGCATCAGCAGAACAACAACGGCACCCCAAACACCACAATTTACTCAAACAAGGCATCTTAATAGAAGGCATGTTCACTATTCATACCAGACAAATAACTCACAAACATAAACTCACAAAAATCGGTCCTCAGACCGCCTCAAACAAAGAAAACCAAGAGTCAGTCGTCAGACTGACCAAGGAGACAGGCTCAAGCCCCAGGCATTTTCAAGAGTAAACCAAATTCATTATGTTGCCTGGCAGAGTGTCCGCAGACACTCTGTGTCCAAACGGTCCGCAGACCTACCAAGTTCAAGCAAGTAAAGAAATGGTCTTTAGACCACACCCAAGATTAATCAAGATGGTGCCATATTCACCAAGAATCAAGACAAACTCACCTGGTGCACTCAGGCCAAGCCAAGTAATTCTCCACTGCCGACTCTTCGGACCAAACGGTCAAGTCCAAGGGTTTCGCCTTTTCAGGACCCAGCCGGGATGACCACTAGGCGAGGCACCGCCCGATCAGACAGGCGGAGCAGCTGCGAGAACTAAGCTCTATCATGCGGGGATCCCCGATCCGCCCATCCGACCCGATGCTGCCCCGTCCTCCACACCCGTTTGCGGGCGAAGATGGGCCACCCGATGGGTCCCTGTTCAGGCGCCAACTGAAGGAAGTGACCTGATTCGCGCCACCCGGGTCACTGACGACCACCTCTCAGCCTTCTACAAGAAATGAAGAGTCGGTAGAACAGTAGAGAATACAAACCAAGTTATTTATTAGTAATGCGCTGCAGCGGAGTCCAATCAGACTAGCCTCCTTAGATGCTACCAAGGGGACTGACTTCAGAACACTTGGTACAACATAATATGCATTTCCAACACCCCTAAGGTCCTGCCTAGGCTGGAATTTTCGAGCCTGGGCATTGATGAACAAAGGAGGCACAGAACGATGAGCTACCACCTACAGAACGGGTACACGTTATCACAATCTCAAGGTTGCCTTGTTCAGGCTCGGTGCTCCTTACTGTGGGAGCAGAACTACGAGAGACGAAAGGCATGCGAAGGCAGAATAAACTATTCATTAGTGTATTTGGATTCGACCTTGACTACGATAAGAAGAAGTAACTGAACAGCAACTTTTTGCCGAGGCAGACAGTAAATGGAACAGAAGCTTACTTTCGATCATAGCACAACATGGCGGCCATAGACAAAATGGCGCCGCAAATGCTAACCTAACTCGCACAATGCTAGAAAGAGTTCAGTCAGACGCATTTACAGTCCAACACCCCACAACCGGCCCGCCCCCCAGACACACCGGCCAGCCCACCATCTCCACCTGGACACCGATCACGCCGAAGACACCGCCTCGACCATGAAAGGCATCCACTCAGGCCCCCACTGACCCCTGCCCACCACACATCTACCACAGAGCAGCCACAGCCATCGCACCAGAACTACAACGCACCATCAACACCACCTTCGAAACAGGCACCTTCCCAGATGACTGGAAACGCGCAGAAGTCAGGCCCCTGCTCAAGAAGCCCACAGCTGACCCCACCGACCTCAAGAACTACCGGCCCATCTCGCTCCTCCCCTTCGCGGCCAAAGTCGCAGAAAAAACAGTCAACAGGGAACTGACACGATTCATCGAAGACAACGCCGTCCTCGACACGTCCCAATCTGGATTCCGAAGCAACCACAGCACCGAGCCCGCCCTACTCGCCGCCACAGACCACATCCACACCCTCCTGGACAAGGCCACTCCGCAGCCCTTATCCTACTCGACCTATCAGCAGCCTTCGACACCGTCTCCCACCGCACACTCGTCGCCAGACTACACAATGCCGGCATACAAGGAACAGCCCTAGACTGGATCCGATCATTCCTCACCAGAAGAAGCCAAAGAATCAGACTGCCACCCTTCCTCTCCGATCCCACGAAAATCACCTGCGGAGTCCCACAGGGGTCATCACTGAGCCCAACCCTCTTCAACATCTACATGGCCCCCCTTGCCACCATCGTCCAACAACACGGCCTCAACATCGTATCCTACGCAGATGACACCCAGTTCATCCTCTCCCTCACCAAAGACCCCACCACCGCCAGACTCAACTTCCAGAAAGGAATGCAGGACGTCGCAGTCTGGATGACCAACAGCTGCCTAACACTCAATGCAGAGAAGACAGAAGTCCTCGTCCTCGGAACCACCCCTCAGCATGGAAAACCACCTGGTGGCTGACCGCCCTCGGAAGCCCACCGACCCCCTCGGACCATGCCAAAAACCTTGGCATCGTACTCGACTCATCCCTCACCATTACCCGACAGGTCAACGACATCATCGCCAGCTGCTTCAACACCCTCCGCATCCACCGCAAGACTTTCAAATGGATTCCCCCCCCCGAGTCAAGAAAGACAGTCACCTACGCACTCATCGCCAGCAGACTGGACTATGGAAACGCACTCTACGCCGGCATAAACAAGTCCCTACTCCGCAAACTCCAGACGATACAAAACACCGCCGCCAGACTCGTCCTCGGCATCCCCCGGCAAGAACACATCAGCCAACACCTACGAAGGCTCCACTGGCTCCCTGTGGAGAAAAGAGTCACCTTCAAAATCCTCACCCATGCCTACAAATGCCTACACAACATCGGACCCAAATACCTCAACGACAGAATCAACTTCCACGTACCCAACAGAAACCTCCGATCTTCCAACCTCGCACTGGCCTAAACCCCGCGCATCCACAGAGAGAGCAGGCAGAAGATCCTTCTCTCACATTGCGGCCAAAACCTGGAATGAGCTCCTGGCAGACATCAGACGCGCCCCCTCCCTGAACACCTTCAGGAAGACTCTCAAGACCTGGCTCTTCGGCTAAACAGATCTGCGGACCCCCCTCCCTCAGCGCCTTGAGACCCTCACGGGTGAGTGGCGCGCTTACAATCCCCTGATTGATTGACTGAACACTCCAGGGCTCCTGTTGCAATCCTCCAGGAGTGCCTCTATTACAGTGTTCCCCCACCAGGCATTGGCGATCGGGCCATGAAGACACAGCGGAACGAGACAGGAAATCCACATTCCCCTGTAGCTTCCCCGGCAGGTGCCGCACCTGAAAGGAGAAAGGTTAGAGAGCAAGGAACCACCTCAGAATGCGAGCGTTGGAATCTTTGTGCCAAGCCAACCACACCAAAGGAGCATGATCAGTATAGAGCAAAAAGGAACGACCCAGCAGATAGTACTGAAAGGCCTGAATGGCCCACTTTATAGCCAGACACTCTTTTTCGATGGTAGAATAACCGGACTCCCGGGGCAACAATTTCCTGCTAAGGAAAACCACGGGATGTAAACAACCTGAATCCCCGGGTTGTGACAATACAGCACCCAGTCCCCTGTCCGGTGCGTCTGTCTGTAACACAAACTGCTTCATAAAGTCCGGACAAGTCAGTACAGGATCACCACACAGTAGTCCCTTCAATGTGTCAAAGCTTTTCTGCTGGGTGGGCAACCACTCACTGATCAAGGATGGGCATGATTTAGTCAATAAATCTGTTAAAGGAGCAGCCCCCTCGGAGAAGTGGGGAATGAAGCGGCGGTAGTAACCCACCAGACCTGGAAAAGCTCTGATTCCTTTCTTTGTGGTGGGACGGTCTAAAGCCCTGATGGCCTCCACTTTATCCACTTGAGGCTGTATCATCCCTTCCAGTATATGATACCCCAAGTATCGGATTGCGTTTGTTGCCAATGTACATTTCTCAGGGTTTGGTGTAAGACCTGCCATTCTGAGACTCTCCAGTACTGCTTTTATGTGTATGACATGTTGCTTTGTTTCCACACACTATGAAGGGGTGAAAGGCGAAATCTCCAATCATATAGCACTAACACATTAGGAGGAGTTGCGAGCAGTGTTGAAAAGGTGACTAGGTGGTGTCTCTGTGCCACCTATATATATATATTATTTATAACCCAATTGGTTGTTCGTGAGTATCAATATGTCCAAACTAATTTTTGTAATGGGAAGATTATTCATAGACTTACGCAGAGAAACGTACTTTTTAAAATGGCGAGTTAATGGGAGAGGCCCCCTGTAGTCAAACTCTGAGGAGACAAATGGAAACATTGATGAGGTTAAATAGTAATATATATTGTCGCCATGATAAATACGACACCGTAGTGTTCAGCGAGGCAAATCCGGTAGGAGTTATTTCAAAAACAGTAGAGAACAATGTTTTGATAAGGCACCATTAGATTGAAAATATTGTTGACTATCAAAATGCCCCTTGTAGTACCTGGGGGCTGTGGTCATCAGGATGAGAAGCCCCCTTGAATATTAATATATATAGGTGGTGCTGTGGAAATTTCGCAAACTAAATATGATGAATGAATGCCTAAACATATTCACGCATGAGCTAGCTCAGCACGACTAGCCCTACGGCTATTATCATTATTATCTTTTGTGCTTTTCCCTACAGATAACCAATTATACGTTACGTAGGTATACCCTCCGCTTGGAAATCACAGATTCCTAACACTACCTACATGGTACAGAGGGTAAATATAATACTTGGGATTCGATTGGTCCTGAAGCATGCCGGTGTGACCCAACACTGTGGGCACTTTTAAACACAGCAGAAACATGTCGACACTTTGGCAGTAAGGAGGGGTGAAGGGACTCTTAAAATTTCTCCTATCACCACCATCCTTCACGTTTTTAGACCTAGACGGTGGGTCTAGGAATAAATTGTTGCACAGAGACACCACCAAGCTAGTTTTATACTTTTACTGCACTTTCTTTCGGTGATCCCAAAGCATATTGAGATATCATTTATTTGTCTTCCCCACCCTTATGCTCCACCCCAGGGCTTGGTCTGCGCGGGGGTGTATTGTAAGCAAGCCCAATGATGAAGCATGTCACAATTTTGTGAGTGAGGGCAATATTTTCTCACAGAGCACTTTAGAAAGAAGTAGTCAGGCTATACAGACACATTGTCCAGTTTGTCATGCGAACACTCACATTACAACCTGCGAGAACTGCTCCCGGTGGTACTGTCCAGTCCCACCATACACCAATAATTAGTCCACAAACACTGAAAGCAATCATGGGTGCGTTCCCATCTAAAAGGGATCAAGTACTATTCTGGATTGCCCAAAAAATAGCCCAGTTGGAAGCAGTATTTCCCCATACGGGTCCGTAGGAAAACCACAGAATGTTAACAATTTGCTTGCTAATGGGAATGGTTCCCTGAATTGAGGATTGCACTACATGGAGAACAATCTTTGCTGCAGTATACATTAGAATACACGGTACCCCTACAATATCAGTTATTCCTGAAGTATTGAAACAGATACAGAATGAGTACGGGGCAGGACCTGCCCTAGACTTGGGGATGAAACTGATGGGTATTTTTGACCAAGCCTTGGCAATTATACTGAGCAACATCAAGGGGGAAGCAGCAGCAGTGGCTATACGCCAACGCCTAAGGGAAACGACTCCTGCAAATCAGGAACGTGCATTAACAAAAATTATTGAAGAAACCTACTCTTCACTAGGTAGAGATAGTTTGGGAGCCAAACCAGCAAAACCACAAGTGGTGAGTAATTCCGACAAGGATAACTCGAAGCAAGCACCCATTTCATCTAAAAAGAAATGGGATAATAATACATCTAAAAATACTAATAACAGAAACACTTCACGATCAAGGGGTGGGTCTCCCCAACGGGAGACCTCTGAAAACAGGTACAACCTTAGGTATCGTGATAACATTAGGAAACCTGGCAGGTATCAGGATACTGATACACGTTCCTTTCGTTCCTTTCAGGGTTCACCAAAAAGCGCTGAGAGGCAAGGACGGTCAGAACAAAAAACTGAAGATTGACTAAAGGGAAAAAGGGAGACACATCGCACTTCAGATTTCATTATCAAACACGAAGAGCAACCTAAAGCAAAGACTCAATTCAAAAAGAAGAAGGTAGCTGGGTTAAAAATTAGAAATGCCCAGGTTATTGAGAACTCAGCTTCTGAACGGAGAATGGGCTCTGACGATGCTAGACAGCGCGGCAGAAGTAACAATAGCTCGCCAGAACCTGAAGGAATTTCTGGTGACAGCAGTGTTGAATGAGTACATCACAGTGGAAACACCTGACACAAGAGTGAGTGTCCCACATCGTTTACACGAAATTAATCTCCAATTAGAGGGGGACATCTCAAGAAAAATTAAAGGACTCTTTTGGGAAAATTTGACATTTGGATATGATATCCTGTTAGCAGAACAAGACTGGCCACCTGAATTTATAATGGATTGCCCAAAAGGGGAAAGCGTCATTTTGCCTGCTTTCTCCGACCTCGTTCCTGTTTCCTTAAAACACTCATACACGCAGGAGTGGGCGCAAGCTCTAGCTCTGGCATTATACCTCAACCATGTAGGGTGGGACGTGGAGTCAAAACAAAACGAAATACCATTAAAAACTACTCCACTACCCTGTTAAACATGAGGCAAAGAAACAGGTCAAAGAAATCTTAGACCAACTTGAATACCAAGGTGTAATTGAAACGTGCACTTCACCCATGAATAACCCTTTGTTTTCCCGTCATGAAACCTGACAATACATATCGTTTGGTTTTAGATTACAGACATTTGAACACATGCACTAAAACATTTACAGTTTAGAACTCACACAGTGCCGCATTAATAAATAACATTGTGCGGAAAAAAATACAAGACATCTTGAATGGATTCTTCTGCCAAAATATAGCTCCTGAAAGCAGATATTTGACCGAATTTTCCGCCTTAGGAACCCAGCGTCAATTTTGTCGTTTACCTCAAGGCTATAAGAACAGCCCAGGGTTGTTTTCGGCAAGAGTGTCAGAGCTATTACAAACTTACGATGAAGTGGCGGTGTCCTATGTAGATGATATTTATCTGATGGACGAAGATTTACTTGAACACTTGTGCAGGGTGAACAACATAATTGTTGGTTTTGCCAATGTGGGCTACAAATTTAATTTAAAAAATCTAAAATTGCCTATCTTAGCATCCTGTTTTTGGGATATGAGCTGTCAAGTGAAGGCAAAAGCCTGGCCGCAAATTGTTTAGAACAATGCGCGCTAATCCAGCCTCCAAAGAACCTGAAGGGTCTACAATCCATTTTAGGATTTCTAAATTTCAGCAGAACATACATTCAAGACTACGCAGAAAGAGTAAAACCTTTCTACGACCTAAACAGACCAGATTTCACTGCAAACAAGTGGACTCAAAAACATACAGGGCCCGATTCACAAACGTAATCTGAGACAAAATCCTAACTTTACGACTTTCAGTAATCACAAAAGGCATTTAGGAGTAGTAAAGTTAGGATTTTGTCTTAAGACAAACTTAGGACAAACTTAAGACAAACTTAGGACAAACTTAGGACAAACTTAGGACAAACTTAGGACAAACTTAGGACAAACTTAAGACAAACTTAAGACAGGATTTTGTCTTAAGTTTGTCTTAAGTTTGTCCTATGTTTGTCTTACGTTTGTCTTAAGTTTGTCTTAAGTCAAACTTAAGACAAAATCCTAACTTTACTACTCGTAAATGCCTTTTGTGAATACCAAAAGTCGTAAAGTTAGGATTTTGTCTCTGATTACTTTTGTGATTCGGGCCCACAGACATTTTACGTTCAGTTCAAGCTGACATGATAGCTTCAAAACACTTGCAGACTAGAGTAAACATCCGCAACCTGGTAATACGGGTCATCCCCGGGTTATCAGGGTATACCTACATCACGTTCAATGAAGGTGAGACAGTCCCTATCCCATACAAATCTCATCTGTGCACAAATGCTGAAAATCGATTTGCAGCAACAGAAAAAATTCTGACGGCAGTACAGACTGCTGTAGTGAGAGAAAGAGCACTAGCACAAGGGAAACACATCATTGTTGTGACCCCGATACTGACTTTAGAAGCGGTAACCAAAGCAAGCATTCCAAATGCAAAGGCATTGCATCCACGTTGGATACAATGGGCTAATTCCCTCACAGCAACAGATGTAGAATATAGATACGATCTAAGACTTAGAACACAGGCATTTCTGCAATACGAACAAGAATACCCTCTCCCGAATGAAATCTTGCCTCTAGATCAGTACGAATACATCATTTACACTGGAGGTTCTGCGCAGCCTGCCTTTGGAAGTAAACAGCAAAATAGCATTGTGTGTGCTATAGTGAAAGGTTGCATACGGGACGGTAAATTCCATCCCAGCGACATGACTACACAATCTCTAGGAGATTGTACAGCGCAGCTAGCAGCACTAAAAGCCCTGATACTTGCACTACAGTACACGGATCGGGAATTCCCCACACTGATAGTGTGCGATTCATTCTACTGTGTGCAATCTCACAATGAATATCTTCATTACTGGGGCCAAAATGGGTTCAAAGACGCTAAAGGTGGCACGATAAAACATAAATTGTTATGGGAACAAGTGGCGAAGCTGAAAGAAAGCCTGCCACGGGCTCAAGTTATTCACACCTTGAGTCATCAGCGTGTTGGCATACACGTTGAAGGGAATTCACTATCTGATGAAGCCACCAAGGCGACAGAGCAAACTGCTGCCGTAGCCACAATCACTCATTCACACACGAGAATTGACGGAGATATACTGGTAGCTATCAATGCCACAAAGAACAGCTCGTCCGTTCTGCCAAAAGGCTTTCCACTCAAGTACTCCTACAAGTTAGATGCACACAACACACCGTATGCTTACATTCCAGGAGTGGGGGATAAAGTAATACCCAACAAAGATCACAGATTAGGTTTAATTCTAGCTGCACACGAGGGTCTGGGCTCTGCACATGCAGAAGTCACTGCAACTATTTCATTGTTGAAGCAGCATTACTGGTGGTCAGGACTGACAAAACAAACAAAAGAGTATGTTCTGCAGTGCGATATTTGCCAGCAGTTGAAGGGTTCCACCGTTCACAGACCACCACAAACACCATTACTGATTTCAGACAGGCCGCTCGCATGTGTCTATTTGGACCACTGTGGCCCCTTAAATTCAGACGGGGCTTACAAGTACATCTTGGTGGCAGTGGATTCATGAACTAGATTCCTATGGGTTTGGCCGCAGTGCTCGGCTAACGCTCGAACTGTTATAAAGGATTTCCGAGTCTTTATCAGGGCATATGCAATTGGCACGTTACATTCCGACCATGGTCCTGTGTTTAGCTCTCGAGCTTACAAGGAAGCTATGGAAAGTATGGGCTTGGCCTTGCGGTACTCCTCACCCTATCATCCCGAGGGAAATGCGGTAGTGGAGAGGAAAAACGTGACCTAAAGCAATCCTTAACAGCTAGAGAATTAGGCGCGGGTGGTGTTTGGGTCAATCACCTTTACGGGGTCCAGAGGGCACTGAACAACATGCCAAGAAAATCCTTGGGAGGTCGTACCCCTTATGAGATCCTGTTTGGGACAAATGTTGGTACCTGATCTCGATTGTGCCAGCACAGTGGCGGATGAGAAACAATTTGAACTGAATGACCGTTTGGCTGTTTTACAGGAACTCAATGAATTCCGAGCGTTACAAAGCAATGTCCAAGTCAAACGCACCGCCACTGGGGAAGTGAAACCAGTTCCGGCAAGACCTGATGGATCACGAAGATTGGGAATCTGGTCAGGGAAAAGATTGCGGACAGAAGAGAGTTTGGGCCATCATACAGAACAGCTGTACCTGTCCTAGCGGTAGTGGGAACAAGAACAGTACTACTGCCGCCTCTAGCCTGTAAAAAAGAGAAAAGATTTGTCTCCATTGATCTGATCATGTGGCCGATTCTCAACAGTAGGCCGCGTGGGGTCCTGAGTAGCCGCAGATCTCCTCTAGCTACTGTCCAGGAAGTTCAGATGGAAAGACTAATAACCTTTCACAACTTCACTACCCAGAGTGAAGTAGTACCAATTAATGGAGCACATATCATTCCGGTTGAAACTGAAAAACATCAAGATGAAACAACAATGCAAGTTGCAATTCGGCCCAACAACGATGTATGTGCCTTCAAACGACACATCTGCCAGTTCTACAAAACCTGCGGAGCTACCAAAGATAGATCGAACTGCGTCTGGCTACTTCATCAACTTCGATGACTTTTCTTCAGATCCAAGTGAACCTTATCAAACGCCACCCATTTCAAAGAAAGAGAAGCTTCTACAATTCTATCTTTTGCTCAAAAAGACTTACTTAGTGTCACCTTGGTTGCATATTTGGTTCGCAATAGGTATGGTATACCTTTTGAATTGGATTGGAACTGTGACTGTCTTTTTCCTGCTTCTGAACGGACATTATCTCCCCGAACGCTCTGCAGTACAATCTGTGAACTTGGTCCTGAAACCACATACGTCATCACATTGTGAACAAAGAGACTTGTCCCTGGTGAACATTACAGCAATTCCAATACCGGATGGTATAGTGTGGGATAAAGTTTCTTATGATGTATATGGCCCCACTGAACATTTAAAGATTCCACACTTGTTTAAAATGTCTTTAAATGATTTCATTACCCCCAGTACACTCTCTGATGATTGGGACATTGAAACTGTGAATACTATGCTTACAGATTTAGAACAGTCTGCTGCATTTTCTTACAGGGAATTGTATGAAGATGCCACTGACTATGATACCATGTTTTGTTATCAGCATTATGGTCATCATTTTTTGCATAGAGCAAGTGTTCAATTCACTGCTGATGTGTACCATCAGTGGGAACATTACCCAACACCGCCAAACGGTAGTTCTGCCACATTCGCACAGAAGTTTGCATATTTTTCAGGGTTCAACACATCAGAACCAGAATCATTCTATTACAAAATCACACAGAACAATGCAACAGCGAGGAAAATTATGCTGATGAATACTAAACTGATATATTCAGCACCCTTTTCCTCCCAACTGTCTATACAGGGGAGACACTATAGAGACAAAATCCATCTGGGGGACAAGAGAGTGGCAGGGTCAGGGAACTGAGGCTTCATTCAGAGCTTGCCTCATTCCATCACAGATGATTTTCCTGAACAGAACTGTGCAACAGACTACCTGTTACGGGTTTGCAAAAAGCAAAGACCTAAAAACACAGAGCATCCCTTCACCAACACCTGTTCAGGGTATCACGAATATCCCACTAACAAATGAGGGGACACATGGTACATACAATTCATCATCTCCCAATTGGAAGGGTTGGTTGGTTTGGCCTACAGACACAAATATGTGTAACTCAAGATTCAAGGGTACCACCGAAGGGTTCAGTATCCATTGGCCCGACCCATGTTATGTGCACACAGACGACCCAGGGGTAGTGACTTCCTATAGTATCGGGAATTATGCTTAGATTGGCTAAAAACCTCGACACTACAACAGGTGAAACAACACTTGTCCCTTCTGTCAGACCACATGGATCTTAGGGATTTCTTGTTAGGTCCCAAGAAACCATGTAGTAAACGCTTTCTATACACCATTTACAATGAGGTTTGGAAAGTCTCCCAACAGGAAGCTGCGGAGAGACTTCGTGAAATAGATAGACTTAACCTAGAAAAAGGCTTTGGCTGTTGTAGACAACGGCATGACCACACTCTCGTCTCATATTTATTCATTGGGCAACATTGTGTCCTCAGCTATCGACATAATGGAACAAGATTTGTCTATTTTACATCATGGGCAATCACAGCCAAGTGCTATAATGCTTTTCAGCTGGACGCTTCTATCATTGTGTTCTGGCCACGTTCCATGGCGACACATTACCGACACAAATCTGTTTTCAGCTTACAACCTGACAGACAGACAATTGACCATGGCAAGCAGAGATGCAAAGTACACCTTGCTGCTCATTGAAAAATTGGAGAAATTACCTTTTACTGTAGCAGAGTCACCGTCTACAGAATGATTAATCCATGGCTATATCACACTGCCAATCACGACTTTCAAATTTCAGTACTGCCTGAAATATTACCCAGTAGGCAGGTATGAAGCATTGGGCGAGGGGTACATACAAGAAACCTGGGAGTTGCCATACACATACAGGTGCAGGAACAAGGACAAGGAAGTTTTCTTGAGTGGTTTAAACTGCGAAAAGGCCTTAAGTGGCTCTTTAGTGTGTAAAGAAATTTCGCTACATGGAGCTTGTAATGCAACAATAGCGAACTTGTCCTGCTCCCTGAAGGGTTCACCAGCTGCAGTAATTCATCCGGTTTTTGAGTTACTTTCCAATGGGAGTTACTTAATGCTGAATGACCAAGGCTGTTGTGGAATGGCGCTAGGCATTGCTTATCTAGTGACCGTCAACCCCAGGGTTGTTTGTTGTAAGCAAGTATTGTTTGCCCCGGCTCGCACAGTTAGGGAGGCACCACTGTGGCCTTCACTGAATGTTTCCAACATAGGGTTTGATTCTCTGAGCAGACTGAAAGCCATGCTGTTTCAGCAAAATGCGGCCATAACTTCAGCTCGAGAGACGTGGTCTCCAGGTTGCAAGGTCCTCTGCAGAGATACAGGAACTGGTCCGGACGAACTTCCCGCTTCATTTCGGAGAAATGGTCCATCGTATCTTTAACATGTCTGATACGAGTGGGATAGTACACTTATTTAAGAGCATCGGATCAGGCCTGTTAACCACCTTTCAAACCATTTTCGGGGTAATTCCATCATTTATCCACTCCGTACTTGGAAGCATTTTTGGAGGGATTCCTTTGGTCCTGCTTTCGGTAGCGGGCATCCTGATTTTAATTCTATTGCTACGCAATGGATGCCAACATCACTCAAAACATGGAGAGAACACTGCTGGAGTGACGTTGTCGTGAGCGCTTGGTGTTCTTCGTGGGTATACCTCGACTTCGAGAGTTGAGTGAACATTGGTTCCGGTCTTTCAGACCAGCCTGGTTTGACTGCATTCTACCAGTCTTCTGCTGCCTCTTTTATGGGTTTGAACGCATGTTGGACCTCTGTCTGACACTTCCATCGGTTACGCCGCCGGGCATAGACGCACTCGTGGCGCCTTTGCGGGCCCACGTGCACAGTTGTCCACAGCGTATTCCCATGTTGATGATGGAGTTCCTAGAGCCTCCACGGGACGCTTTAGCTCCTGTTGGAGCAGTGATCGGTTCCACCACGGATGTACAGGCATCGGCCTCAGGTGCACAAGCATCAGGCTTGGGCACACAGGCATCTAATTCTTCCCCGATGGCTGCCGTGAGAACCAGAGATGACCACCTCTGTTCACTTGCTTTCATACTGGAGGTGCTGGAGTGCCTGCCTCCTACGGATGACATGTTCAGTGATGTTGAGTCTCCAGCGCAGGATACTTAAACAATTTGTCCTCTCCTGTGCTGGGAACCCTTTGGCAAGTTTTTAAAAACATCTTCCAAATTGAAGGTCGAATTGACTTTGTTTTCTCGTTCCCTTTTCTCTGCTCTGTCTGAGCGTAGTGACTTTCAAGGTGCTCAGAGAAACTATGCAATCATATATATATAGAGGACCTTTTTAGAGCATATTTACGGAACGATGCTTTCTGCTTTTACGAACAATATTTTTAAAGATGTTTTAGTGCTTTTAGTACGTTTTACAAAGTATCGATTTTTTAATGCTTATATATGTAGCATTTATTTGAGCATTACCTAGCTGACCTTGTTAACCATTTGATGAGGAGTGGGTGTCATGTCCTTTAGGATAGTCCCATCATGTACATACTAAATTACATATAGTTTGTCCCATCCACACAACATAATGGTTCTATATAGGTGACCTTTTACCTAGTAGCTTCCTTCTGTCTTTTCGACAACGGGCTCTTGGCATCCAATCTTTTTTTTTTTTTGAAATATTTTTATTATTTTTTTAATAAAACAACAAACAACTCAGCAGGTGCATACCAGGTAGAGGCCATCGAACATATCCAGCAAGCGTTACAAAAAGCAGTGGTATAAAGCAAACAACATTACATTTATCCTTCCTCCTCCCCATAGGGTCATCTACCCCCCTCATTAAAGATCTCCTAGGTTCCTTAGCTAAGTATGTGTCTAGCGTGGCGTAGCCCCTGCCCCTCGTCGGTTCCCCTGGCGTGCAATACTGTAGTGTCGTCCTCCCCCATCTCTAGATGATAGTAGCTCAGCCATGGTCCTAGACTAATTGCCTTAGGAAGGTATTCATTAAGTCAAAATCTATGAACATGATACACATAGAACTCAAGTTACATCATAAGTGTACCCCAGTAGTTTCTCAATTCAATTAAGTATATCCTCAAAAAGACACACAAGCACCATAAATAGCTTCAATAGTGACTGTTTAATCTCACAGTTATTGTAACAGATCACTGTAGGGAACGTTTCAAAATAGAAAAGAGGGTTGCTCCAGGGGGAGCCCCTCAGTCCCGGTGATCAGCGCTGTACTCCTCTTGACTGGAGGAGTACAGCGCTGATCACCGGGACTGCGCTATGGAGGCTTACTAAGATGCCTTAATCCACCAGTGTTAGGATTCAATCGACACTGCTGTCCTGAAAACTGCACATTGTATTTCAATACCTATTCTAATTCACCGCTATAATTATGCGGACCGCCACCTGAGGGGCTGTAACCCTGACTTCGCCTTGATACAGGTTGTTCCCCCCCCCCCATCCCCGTCCTGAGGAAGACCCGCCTGCAGAGGATACAAACCACCCTCTATGCACCGGTGAGCAGTCAAAATATCAAAAATAAAATATCGATATACAATAATATCGAAGTTAAAATATCGAAGGGACAGAATATCGATGTGAAGAATATCGATGGACAGAATATCGACCCTAAGGTAAGTAATATCGAATTTTTTAATATCGATGTAAATAATATCGAAGTTAGTAATATCGAAATCAAATATATCGATGTTACTAATATCGATGTTACTAATATCGATATTTGTATTATTGTTATGTATTTTGTTATGTTTTTAATATGTATGTGTTATATGTGTTTTTGTTAAGTGTTCTACTTGTTTAAAAATATATGTATACAATTTTTATATGTTAATACATTTTTTTTTAAGTTAATTTTTTTTTTTTGTACTGTAGCGGGTTGTGGGTTTATAGGGGAATAGGGTGGGAAGTAATTTAATTATACTAAATTAATTATTAATTTTTAGGAATTATAAATTAATTTTAATTATTTTTTGCGTTTAAGTTCTGTAGCGGGTTGTGGGTTTATAGGGGAATAGGGTGGGAAGTAATTTAATTGTAATTATGTTATAATTTATTTTAATTAATTGGTATTGATAATTATATTATTGTTAATTAATTAATAATTGGTAATTAATTTGTATTAATTGGTTATTAATTTTTATTAATTGATTAATTGATTATCATGTAATTTAAATGTAATTAAGTTATAATTTATTTTAATTAATTGTTATTGATAATTATATAATTGTTAATTAATTAATAATTGGTGATTAATTTTTATTAATTGGTGATTAATTTTTATTAATTGATTAATTGATCATCATGTAATTTAAATGTAATTAACTTATAATTTATTTTAATTAATTGGTATTGATAATTATATTATTGTTAATTGATAATCAATTATTATTAATTGGTAATTGATTATTATTAATTAGTTATTAATTTTTATTAATTGATTAATTGATTATGTTAAGTGTATTATTTTATCATTGGAGTGTGTTGTGCGTTTATAGGGGAATACTTTTGGAAGTAATTGAAATCTAATTAAGTAATTATTAAATTTATTTTTGGGTATTGATAATTAATTGGTTCTAAAAATTAATTTATTGTTGTTTTATCATTAATTGGTAATTAAATATTATTAAATATTTATTGATAAATTTAATTAATATATCAAGAATTATTTATTAATTGATAATTAATGTTTCATTATTATTGGTATAAAAAAGCATTTAATTGTTTAATATTAGTTAATTGGTAATTAAGTTTTAATAATTTATATGTTTTTTGTTACTAAAAATATTTTATTGTTCAATATTTATTATTTAGTAATTAATATTTATTAATTATTATTTATTGGTATTTATTATTAATTTATTGGTAATAAATTTTCTATTGGTAATTATGTTTTTAATAATTATTTATTGGTATTAGTAAATAGTTTAGAGTTATTTAATAATTCATTAATTATTTAAAAAAATTAATTTATTTATAAGTATGTTATTTGTAACTTCTACGCTATCCAACACTTTCCCTACTGTTGCACTCTCTGGAGTTGGAATAGTAATTTTTACCCCTACGCTATCCAACATTTTCCCTACTGTTGCACTCACTGGAGTGGGAATAGTAATTTTTACCCCTCCGCTATCCAACACTTTCCCTACTGTTGCACTCTCTGGAGTTGGAATAGTAATTTTTACCCCTACGCTATCCAACATTTTCCCTACTGTTGCACTCACTGGAGTGGGAATAGTAATTTTTACCCCTACGCTATCCAACACTTTCCTAACTGTTGCACTCTCTGGAGTCGGAATAGTAATTTTTACCCCTACGCTATCCAACACTTTCCCTACTGTTGCACTCACTGGAGTGGGAATAGTAATTTTTACCCCTACGCTATCCAACACTTTCCCTTCTGTTGCACTCTCTGGAGTTGGAATAGTAATTTTTACCCCTACGCTATCCAACACTTTCCCTACTGTTGCAGTCTCTGGAGTGGGAATAGTAATTTGTACCCCTACGCTATCCAACATTTTTCTTACTGTCGTTTTTTTGGGGGTTGTAATAGTAGTTTTATTCCCTCCGCTATTTAATATTTTTTTATTATTTTAGTTAATGTAGTATATAATTAAAAATAAAAATATTCAAAGTAAATTTAATTTTTTTAATTTGTTATACATAATTATTTAATTTTTATTTATGTTATTGTTTTATGTGTATAGATGTATTTGTAATTTATATTTTTTAATAATTTATTAAAATAATTATTCAAACTGATTATTAAGTAAGTATATATATTATATATATATGTTTAATTAATGTTTTATTTAATTATATATGTTACTTATTAATTTTAAAAATTATAAAATATTTTTAACTATGTTTATTTTAATTATAAGTATTATTTAGTTTATTTTACATATTTTTAACAACAAAAAAAACAATATTTTTGATAACGATATTTTTGACATCGATATTTTTTCTCGATATTTTTGTACTTACCATGTTGTAGATAGGATTTCGATATTATTGACATCAATATTTTTGTTGCAATATTTTTGTAGGTCGATTTTTTGACCTTCGATATTTTGTCAGTGATCCCTATGCACCAGGGTCGAAACGTCGACACTTTCCCCTAGTGGGCCTGTACCCTACTTCACCCCATCCCTACCTCTTTACAGAAGATTATACTCTGTACAACATCAAGAACCAGAAAAGTACTTTCGAATCCATGAGAGACAGGCCCCATTGTAAAACTGGTGCTACTGTAAGCCACGACCAGTTTACTAAGGACATTACTATGTGTAATTGATTGTTTTAACTACTCTCTGATTTCCCTCCCTATACATCTGTTCTATCCTCACGAGCACAATCCTTTTTCCACACTCCCCCTGGAGCAACCCTCTTTTCTGTTTTGAAACGTTCCCTACAGTGATCTGTTATAATAACTGTGAGATTAAACAGTCACTATTGAAGCTATTTATGGTGCTTGTGTGTCTTTTTGATGATATATTTAATTGAATTGAGAAACTACTGGGGTACACTTATGATGTAACTTGAGTTCTATGTGTATCATGTTCATAGATTTTGACTTAATGAATACCTTCCTAAGGCAATTAGTCTAGGACCATTGTTTTCTATACCGAGCATTACCCAGGTCCATGGACTAGAATGGGTCACCCCATTATTTTGTAATAGTAGCTCAGCCATGGCTGCCAGATTTTCTTGAACTTTCGTGGGCATCCCCTTGCCTTGTAAACTGTTTTTTCCGCTCCCATATACATGTCCATGCCGGCACGCCACTCTTTCAAGGTGGGGATTTCAGATCTCCCCCAATGTTTCGCTATGTCGCGTTTTGCTACTACGAGGCCTAAATTACAGAGCAGGAGCTGATGCCTTGTAATGTCAACATCCGTGTGAATATCCAGTAAGATGTATTTGGGATCCATTGGGATGTGTGCATGAAGTATATTATTCAATTCTTGAATAATACGTGTCCAGTAGCCACGGATTTGCTGGCAGTCCCATAGAGTGTGGACAAAGGAACCGCGCTCTGCTCTGCAACGCAGACACTCTGGCGTCTCCGCCCTGCCCATCGCATGCAGTTTGGCCCTATCATAGTATACCCTATGTAGGATTTTAAACTGGACCAGTCGCAGTCTAAGCTTAATTGCCACCTCCCTAGGGTGCATCAGGGCCGTCTCCCAGTCAATGTCCTCTAATGTGCCTACAAGGTCCTCCCACCTACCCCGGAGTGCTAGTGGGTTATCGGGTGCATTTTTTATTAGGGTTTTGTACGTCCAGGAGACTGCTTTCTCTAATATCTCTTCCTGGAGCAGTCGCCCTTCGAGCGGGGCATATTCTGGGAGATCAGTGATGTCATGTCTGTGGGCCTGCCAGGCATATCGGAGTTGAATATATTTATAGTGCTGCATGTCTGCCATCTGATATTCCCTTTGTAAGTCTGCAAACGTCATCAGGAAGCCCCGCCTCGTTAGGTCACCTAAATTGCTAATTTCAATGGCATCCCACCTATTAAAACCCTTTAGTTTTACAATTTCGGGTAACCGTGTCCCTTCCCATAGGCGGGAGGCCTTAGTTAGCCTTTGTTCCCATTTCATAACCCGTTCGGCCTCTCTCCAGGCCTCAATCGCCCTCTGAGTTGCTGGCAACAGACTCCGCATCCCATGACCCCCATATATATAGTGAAGGTGTGAGCGTTTGGAAAATTGTCTCTCTAGGCCGTATGTGGGGTGGTCTCGAGGGGCATGTCCCCATTCATTGACCACTATAAGGTGTACCGCTCTATAATACGCTCTAACATCCGGCAGCGAGATTCCCCCATTATAATGACTCCGTTGCAACGTTTGTAGCGCCACTCTGGGGTGTCCTCCGTCCCATAGCAAGGTTCGCAGCTCAGCGTTTATCTCCCTAAAGATAGCCTCCGGTATTTTGCAGTACGTGTTTTGAAAAATGTATAGTAGCTTGGGTAATGTTATCATTTTAAACATGGCCGCCCTCCCTAGTAATGTCAAGGGGAGACGCCTCCATCTGGTCGCGTCGTCTCGGAAGTCCGCCAGTACGCGCTGAACGTTACGGGACAGACAGGTTGTCACATTTTCTGAAATGTAGAGTCCCAAATATTTAAAGCCATCTCTGGCAACGGAGAGAAGCGTCGGTACGGACTGCATGTCAGGGGGGCCTCCTATTGGGTATATGGTCGACTTCCCCCAGTTAATCTTGTATCCCGCCTGTGTTCCGTAGTCTTCGACCACGTGAAAAACAATAGGGAGTGTCCTGTCCGGGTTGGTTACGTATAATAGGATGTCGTCTGCGTAGAGCGAGATCCGCTCATCTCGCAGCCGGCCTTCAATGTCCTGAAACCCCGTCAAATCTGGATGCGCTCTAATCAAGCACGCCAACGGCTCCAGGACAAGCGCAAAAGTAAGGGAGATAACGGGCAGCCCTGCCTGGTCCTCCGCTGAATGGGGAATTCAGCTGATTTGACTCCATTAACTCGCACTCTTGCCCTGGGGTTTGTATAAAGAAGATCAATCCATGTTCGAAAGTTATGTCCAAAACCAAATGTTACCAGGACTCGCTTTAGGAAAGGCCAGTGTACCGTGTCGAATGCCTTTTCGGCATCGAGTGATAGGAGCATGTGGGGAGCCTCCCTCCCTTTGATCGTGCCCAGCCAGTTTGCTACCCTCCGAAGGTTGAGACGCGTGGAGCGCTTAGGCAGGAAGCCCGACTGGTCCTTATGCACTAAGAACGTAATAACAGTCAATAGCCGTGTGGCCAATATGGAGGCCAATATCTTAGTCTCCACATTAAGGAGCGAGATTGGGCGATAAGAGCCACACTTTCCTGGAGGATTACCTGGCTTCGGAATGACCACCACTGTGGCCTGACGGAGATCCGGGAGAAGCGTTCCCTCTTCTCTTGCCGCCAGGAACATGTTTAATAGACGTGGGGCTATGATATTACTGTTTTGTTTATAGAACTCCCCGGGAGTCCGTTCGGCCCGGGGTTTTCCTGGCTTCTGCTTGGCAATTGCAGCCTGCACTTCTTCAAGAGTAATCTCCTCATCTAAGGCCGCCGTGTCATCACTTTGCAAAGTGGGCATATCTATCGCTGCGAGATATTCATCTATGTCATCCTCTGGTAACGCCGGGCGGGCCGCATATAGACTGGTGTAGTAGCTAGCAAATGCTGCCGCAATTGTGGGCGCTGTCCTATGCCATATCCCCTCCTCTTCTATTTGGTTTACCCAATTTGCTTCTCTGTCTTTTCTGCTTAACCAGGCAAGCAGCTTCCCCGCCCTGTCTCCTGATTCGTATAATCTGTGGTGGGTGGTCAGAATTTGAGTACGAACCTCCCCTTCTACCAGGGCACGGAGTTCCCTCCGCACAATTTCCAGTTGCCTAAACGTCCTGGCTTCATTATCCGGGGATATATTCTGTTCCAGTTCTAACAATTTACCCTCAAGACTCTGAATATGGCTCGTTTCCTCTCTACGCTTTCGGGCGATTACGTCCTGTACCCTTCCCCTAAGGATTGTTTTGTATGCCTCCCAGAGAGTAACTTCCGAGGACACAGAGCCTTCATTTTCCTGGAAAAATAGTTTAGTCTCAATATCAATGGTATCAACTACTGTTTTGTCGCGAAGGTCCCAAGGGTTTAGTCTCTAGTCTGATTTGGGTCTGAGTTCGCCCCCTACCTTTAACTGTAGTGGTGAGTGATCGGAGATACCCCTTGCTAAATAGTCTGTGTCCTCTATAACAGGGATTTCCCCCGCTGGGGCGAATAAGTAGTCTATCCGGGAGAAGGTCTTATGAGCCCCTGAAAAATAAGAGTAATGGCGGTCAACTGGGTGGCGCCAGCGCCACAGATCAGTCAGTCCTAGGGAGTGCATAAAGTCTGACAGTGGGGTAGTGTTCACAGCCACGTGAGATCTATCCAGGCGTGGATTCACCACATCATTAAAGTCACCCCCTATTATGTGAATTGAGGAGTTTGAATCCAAAAGTATCTTAGCCATTGCTTGCAGCGTCTGGGATTGCAGCCGCGGTGGGGCATACACTCTAATCAGGGTAAATTCTCTCCGGCCCCATATCCCCCTAACCGCTGCATATGTGCCCCCCGGGTCCACCCAGATCTGAGCTACTTGGAAGGGTTGGGTTTTCCTGATAACAACAGCCACCCCCCGGGCACAAAACCCAGTGTGCACCAGTGTGGCATATGTCCCTCTCCCAATAAACGCACAACGGGTACCTCGGAGATGGGTCTCTTGTAGGAGGACTATATCCGGCTTAATCCGTTTGATATACCTATTTACCAAGCCCCTCTTAATCTTACTACCCAATCCGTTGACGTTCCACGTCAACACGGTATAAGGCGGGTCATGCATTATGACTGTGACTCCTCTGGGTTGTGCAGAGAGTGGCTCCCACCCTGCCAGTCCCTACCTAAAAACTTCTGGCTCTGTACCCTAAGACATCTGCTGTTACTAAAGAAAAGGAAAAAACTTGAAATCGAAAACCCCCAAACTCCTCCCCTTCCTGTGCCCCCCACCCCACATCCTCAGGCACCCTATGCTGGAGCCTCCAACTGTCAACAATCCAACCAGCATAAGTGTCTACTGAGGTGTCTGTCGCGCCCACCCTTCCCCTCCCCCCAACCCCCCAACAATAACCAAAATCACAAAGGATATGAGTTTAGTTCAGGAAGATGGTTCACCCAGTCTCTTCCTTAATACCAACAAGTCTAGGAGGGGTGGCCTCGTCGCCATCACTGTACCTCTGCCGGATTCCTCAACTGCACCCTTGATTTATTGTTCTTCGCCACTTTTGTCGTGCTGTGGTTGATGTTCCGCCGCCACTTCCGGGCCTGTCCTCGCAGACCCCTCTGCAATATGAATAGCCTTAAGCAGGGGGTGATCCCCGTCTGTGTCTTCCAGAGAGTCTTGATCAGAATGGTCAGCGTGAGTGCTGTCCCCATGGGTTGAGTCTCCATTGGCAGCCCGGACTCCCCCTGGCTCTTCCCCCGGTGTTCCCCCTCCCCGTCTATAGGGGGTCCCAGGCTGTACTGTCCCTGACTGCTTCAGGTTTCTGGCAGTGAAGTGTCGCCTCGGATTCCTTCTCTGTTGTCTGGGTTCCCATCTCGGCTGTAAAGCTCCCAGCTGCGATGAGGGGCCACTGATCTCCGGTCTAGGCCTCGGGCGTTCCTCGATCCACGCCCAGGCATCCTCAGGTGTCTGAAGGAACTGGGTCGAGCCTTGAAGATCACCTTAAGCTTGGCTGGGAAGAGAAGCATGTATTGGATTCCCAGGGCCCTGAGTTTGACTTTCACTGTGTCGAAAGACTTCCGCATCTTCTGCACTTCCCTAGAGTAATCGGGGAAGATCATAACTCTAGCATTGGCCAATTTGAGGTCTCCCATTTTCCGCGCTTCCCTCAAGATGACATCTCGATCCTGATAGTTTAGGAATCGGGCAATTAGGGGACACGGTGGGGCGCCAGGCGGGAGTCTCACAGCCGGCATCCTGTGTGCTCGTTCAACGAGAAAACAGGTGGAGAATCTAGCCTCCGGGAGGACCTCTTTCAGCCATGTCACCAAAAAAGCAGCGGGGTCAGCATTCTCCTGTCCTTCCGGAATCCCAATGAAGCGGAGGTTATTTCTCCGAGCCCTGTTCTCCGCATCATCGACCCTCCACATGAGCTCTCGCACGGTAGTCTGCAGCTCCTTAATGTCGCCCTTGGAGGTGTGCGTCACGTCCTCCACCTCCGATATGCGGGCCTCCGTTTGAGTAACGCGGTCTGCAATGTTACGTACGTCCTGCCGTAGAAGGGTCACCTCCGTTCTGATCTCTGCCATTTTGCCTTCAATGGCTTCTCTCGAAGCATGGATCGCCTGAAGGATCGCTGCATTGTCTGGCACACACGCATTCTCCCCCTCTGGTTCTGTGTGCGCAGGAAACACCTTAGTGTACTTGTCCATTTTCCCCTGATGGGGCGTCTTGGGCTCCTTATCTTTAGCCATTGTCGGAAAGGAGGGCGCCGCCACCGCTGTTCGCGCCGTCCAAGGGCCCAAGTACCAGGGGGGAGAGATCACCAGTTCGTGTCCCTTAGGCCGTCGCAGAGAGCCCCGCACGAGAGATATGCGCGTCGCGTCCCCCCCGTGGGTACAGTATATGAGAGGCCACCGGCTGATGTCTTCTCCCAGATCACAACCTGGAAGGGATTCCCCTGTGGATTAATCCATGTTTAGGAGGGGGGGGCCGTCCCAGCCCCTATCTCACATCCGTGGCACCAGGGATCGCACTCTCTTGTGTGGCAATGTCTTAGGCGTCGGCGCCTTAGTCTGCAGTGATGCTGCCACAAATCCCCTCTTACCGCGTCCTTCAGGGCGTCTAGACTTTTGCGTCCCTGTGATGGACTGGACAGTGCCGACGGCAGCACTCCATCCGCACTGCACGCCGGGGCCTCCCCGAAGTCCCGCCAAGTAAGAAAGTATCCGCCAGGCCTGGGGACCACACTCGATCAGCGTAGGCAGTCAGTAAATCTAACCTGACAGGTTTCTGGGCGGCTGGTGTTGCTGGTGTCTTCACATGGAGGCTGTCAATCCCTGCTCCAGTCCCCCCAACAGTAAAATCAGGTCATTGGGGAGACCATACAGGAGCCCACTTAGCCAGCCCTGTGTGCCTCCCGTGACATGCTCTCCTTATCTCAAATCCGGGCTCCCTCTGCTGCAGCGCGTTCACTCTGGGCAGTCTTCCCCCGCAGCAGCCCGGCAGTCAGCTGCGCGGTTTCCGCCCATTTTGCCCTTCCCGTTTACCGGCCATGTGCAGAAGGGCACGTCGCGACACGGGTCTCCCCTCCGCGCCCAGCCCCCCAGGGCCGTGACCGGCCGGGCGCCAAGGGGAAGGCAACGTAAGGTCCCGTAGTGAGGGACTCCGCCCGGAGGGTCTCGCCTCCTCTCTTCGCACCGTGCGACAGCCACACAAGCCCCAGCGGGAGGCCGCACGGAGGCACGAAGTGCCCAGGGGGGTCCCACGACGACCCACGTCCCCACAGGATTCTGAAGTTGATCCTCTCTCTGCCGCAGAGCGAGGGAGAGGGAGAAAAGGAGCCTCTCCCCGCTACGTCACCAGCGCTACCTGCATCACATCCCAGGCAGAGAGGACGGCGACTCCGGCAGCTCAGGTCCAGATTAGCCCCCCCGCGCCGTCACTCATCTGTCAATCGGCAGACAATCAGTGCCCAGTCCGTCCACTGAGTATGATCAGCCGCAGTCACTCCCAACTCGCCGACGGCTCCTCCATCTCCCTCGGCAGTGCTTCGTCGCCCTCAGGTCCGGGTAGCCATCTTGGCAGCCGGGGCCCGTCGTCTTGGCCGTCGCATATCTGTCGCGGACGTCCCCTCAGGGCCACACAAAGAGCTTCCCCCACGCAACTGGGGGCTCAGTGACACTCGGCCGGCAGATCCGCGTCTTGTGCGTGGCTTGAAGACAGGATGTAGGGCAGGATCAGTGTTGGGCGGCCGGAGCTCCGTCAGATACGACTATTCAGCCATGCAGCTGGCCACGCCCCTTGGCATCCTATCTTAATCCCTGTACCTGACGTACATAAACATGTCTTCCGGCACAGCAGATTTAGGGGCATATTCTCAAGGAGCTATCGCCGAGTTATCAGCACTTCATCGCAGCCAAAGTCGCGATAAATTTACCGCCCCATTCACAACCTGGTGCAAACAGCCAATATCACCAGTTTTCCGGCGATAGCTTCCTCAAAAAACATCGCCACAGATGACCCTGGCAACTATCGCTAATGAGATGCAGAGTAGGCGTTCCCGAGGAAAAATCAGCGACAACACCACACCTCAACATTCTCAACGACCAGCCTGATCTGCGATAAGATCACAAAACAGGCGCTAAGGCGTGTTAGCAGCAGGAAACTAACACCTGCTCTGATCTGGTGCAAAGTCGGACGACAACCGGCACCAGAAAAGGGAGCCCAGACCACAGCCACACCTGAAGAACAACAGATGCCATGGAGCCACTGATCATGCAGCTCGGAGCCCCAACAGGGCCACAACACCCTCCGCCACCACCCCCAGGACCCCCCCCGGACCCCCTCCCGGACCAACACTGAGGCAGCGCAGACAAAGACAGCGACCTCCTGAAAAGGCACCAACCTCACAGACCCAACACCAGGGAATGTCATTGCCCACCACAGGCACAAAAGGACAACCATACTACGCATCCTGACCACCATTGCCCACAGGCTGACGGTACCAACACAGCGGACAACCAACATCCCTCCGCAGACAAAGCTGCTGGCTGTGCTGCACATGTTGGCCTCTGGGACATTCCAACCAAAAAATGCCAGAGTCGGATGAGTCTCACAGCCAGCACAATCCAAGTCCATGACAACTGTCTCGGATGCCATCATCAGCTCGGTACCGCAGTACCCATACTCCCCCCACACAGCGCATGAACAGCTGGAGACCAAGCAAGGCGTCTACACCATAGCTGGCTTCCCGCACGTGTCAGGGGGCAATTGACTGCACACATGTCCTACTTGTGCCCCCTGGCAACACTGCACACAACATCCGCTACCGAAAGCACACGTAGTCCATCAATGTGCAGGCAATAGTGGACCACCGGGGAATCTACACCAACGTCGACGCCAACCACCCAGGCAGAGTGCATGAGTCCTACATCTTTGGACAGTCCATCATCAACCGGCGCTTCCAGGCTGGCACCCACGGAAATGCGCCGCTCGTTGGCAAGTACCAAATGAACACACCACACACCTCAACTCCACAATCATGCAACTCACAACACTGGGAATGCACATGTTACAAACTCACATACAGCATGCCCAACAACATGCCCACCCACAAGACACGACAGCACAACTTACTGTGGCAACCTGGGCCAGCCATGCACATAAGCCATCAACGGCATGGCACCTCAGCCACACGATAGCAGATTATGGGAAGAGGTGGGGACCAGGCATGTGCGAAGGAGGCAAGTGAACGATGAATGAGAATGTACACAATGCCAAGTGTGGCGTGGATGCGATGGCCAGACTGCAGTATGCAGACCACACACATATATATCCATGTCGACATACACCGATGGTGTTTGGAGTGTAGTGGACAATGGACGCAACCATGTTACCCCAGCCAGTGGGGAAGATCCCGGAAATGTAGCTTGTTACGTCCCCCCCTGTAAGCGTGTGCGGAGTGGGGTACGCCAGGCCAGCGTAGGGGTGTGAATAAAAAGCACATAGCTCTGGGCGTGGTTCTCTTCTGGAATGCCCAACGTCTCTGCCAGGGCGGCGCCCCTCGCCCCGCCACGAGGCCGATGCCGTCGCCGTGAGCGGTGTTGCCTGCGATCCTGTGCGCCTGCCGCACCCCGGGCCGCTGGTCCCCGAACCAGTCCTGCCAGGCCCTGCGCACCCAGGCCTCAATGCACACCTGCCGACAACGGAGTGTGTCAAAGAGGGCCCACCACGTGCCGGTGCAAGCTCCGAGCCCGAGTGCCGCGAACCTGGCAGCCTCCTCAGACCATCACGGCCTCCGCGACACATGCCCGCATACTCCCTTCTCGTTGACGTACTCCACCGGCATACACAGCGGACTAGTAGATCACACATTTGGAACTGAGTGTTGATTTTTCAATGGCAGAGTACATATCATTGCACGCAAGGAGAGGTGTAAGAGGATGACGCGTTTGAGTCAGGAGGTAAAAAGGATCATCGTTACGGAGGTGATCGAACACTGCCGATAACTGCCCTGGTGTCACTGACTCTGTGCATCGCAAGCCAACGACACGTGGCTGTGGGCCCCTGCTGACCGCTGCCTCCGGCCTACACTGCGGTCGAGTAGGTCACACATCGTGATTATACAATGTCCGAGTACACACATGAAGGCAGAGTTTAAATCACTACACTCCCTTCGATGTGGTGCCACCAAGTCTGTGCATAGCATCCCAACCACACGTGTCTGTGGGCCCTTGATGACTACGCCTTCGGCCTACACTGCGGTCCAGCAGGCCTCACACCAATCCAATTCAGTCCGTACCAGGCAGGACACATCATCGTCGCTGACTGAACACCCGCTCAGCTCTGGTGCTTTTACCTCCGTCAACCACAAGTCACCCCCAAACGCCATGTCAACGTCGTGTGTTAGAGTTCCAGGAGGAGCTCGCTGAACCGCTGCCTCAGCCACACTGCGCTGGAGAAGGTCACACATTTCGAACTCAGTCTTGATTCGTTTATGGCAGACTTGATATCATTGTACAGGCCTCATCGCAGACTGCATACCCTTACAGCTCCGGTGCCACTAAGTCTGTTCACCGAGATCCATGGACACTTTCTAGTTGAACTTTGGTGGCGACTGATTCCATGGACCGGGGGTTGTCTTCACCATCATGTCGGTGATACTGACTTGGTGGCAAAAATGAGGCAGTAGCATTCCACTCCTCCATTTGCTAATTCCGGACGGCTTCTTCCCTCTGCATCATGCCCTGGAGGACACCTTCCACTGTCCCCTGTAACGCTCCGCCACATTCACCTCGGACATCGATGAGGACCCGCTCAGCTCGCGTGGCCCATCTCACTGCACCGCAAGTCACCGTCCAGTGGCGGTGTGCCTGTGCCTGCCGCAGTGCATCCGGGGCCACTAACTCTGTGCAGCTCAAGTCAGGGACCCTGGCTCTTGAGATATTGGATGGCCTCTGAGACGATGGCCTTGGGGTCGTCGACGCCATGTGCATGTGGCCCTGCACTGTCCGCTGCCTCCGGACTCAACTGCGTTACACCAGGGCTCACACATCAAATCGAGTCCTGACCGGCCCGGACGACGCATCACCGCAGGAGGCACACGCCACCACCGCCAGGCCCACCTCCAACCGCCAACTGCAAGGGTCGGAACAGTCGTACTGGCAGACTAACGGAGTTGCTCACACCTGTCGTGGATGCCATCATCTGCCTGATACCCTGCTCGGCACTCCAGGTGCCCCAACCTCAATGCACTGCAACTCACGGACACTTCTGTTTGCATATTGGGTGGCCTCTGTACTTGCTCCGGCTACCTCCATGATGCTCCGCATTTGTGTCTGTTATGCTGGTGTTTGCAGTTTCCGTTGTGATGGAGTTCACTGTTCAAGTTGTTGCCAGCACCAACCACTCCGTGGGGGCTGGCTCACACTCACCCCACACACATCCAGCACAGGCGTCATTGTACAGGTGGCCCTGCCAATAAAGGGGCCGGGCGCACGTGCCCGTGGCCAGTTCCACTAAAGTATATGCGTGTGTCCGTGTGGTCATGATGTATGCATGAGGGCCCCGGGCCTGACAACATTACATTGTGTTGTGTACAGCGGACGCCAACATGTCACTGCAGGCAGCGTGTTAGACCTTGGACATGTAGCTTTATCGTCACCCACTCAATACGTAAGAGGAGTGGACTGGGCCGTCGTACGCAGGTCCAGCGTGGGTTTGTGAATGATGAGTGCGTGCCTCTGGGCGTGGTTCAGTACTAGAAATGTGCAGATGCATGTGTCTCTGTCGCAGTGTGGGTCTCTATGTGTGGTGTAGGTGGTCCCTGAGGGGAATTAGACACCCACGCATGTGATCTAGTTCGTATTCCATGGGTTCAGACCCCACCTGCACCTGTTCGGCCACCTCCGTTTGGCATCCAGACACCTGGCATTGGAGTGCCATGTGTGGCTCGGTGAGGTGTTGGGAGCCAGCCGTGCTGCCGGGTGCTTCCTGCTGTGTGGTCTGTGCAGGGGCTGGGTTCTCCTCTATGTGGCTTGTCTGCCCTGCACCTGGTGGTGGGTTGCCTGGGATGTCCATGAGCTGTTGTGGGGCGTCGGTGTCGAAGTTGTTGTGGTCCTCTCCAGCATCGTTGATGGGTAGTCTGGTCTGCTCTGCTGGAGGTGTTGTTTGTCCCTCTGCAATGTGAAGGGGAGATGCATGTTGACATTGTGTGGACATGTATGTTGGCACATTGTTCTTGTTTACCTGCAGACTGTATGACTATGTGTAGGAAGGTGGAATCTGACTGCATGGTTACCCCCACTTTTTTTCTGGTGTTTTGCTGGTTTTCGACTTAGTTTAACTGGGATCCTGCTAATCAGGACCCTAGTCTATCTGCTTTCTCCCTAAATTGGTTGTTGATTTACTTTAGGTACACTCCAGATTGGATTCTGGGGTACCCTTATAAGTCCCTAGTATATGGTATACTATGTACCTAGGGCATAGGTACCCCAGAGGCCTCTCAGGGGCTGCAGCATGTATTATGCCACCCCTGGGAGACCATTCAAAATGACACCACAGGTCTGCTACAGCAGCCTGTGTAAGGTGGTGCATGCACCCCTTACTTCGATATAGGTTCACTATATCTACTCCATATCACTGCACATATAAACCTATCAGTCACCCCTATGGCAGACCTTATCAATCCTGAAGGCAGGGTGCTGGATTTTATGTGAGAGGGTGCTCCTGCATGAGGAGAGCCCCTCTGCAGCCTTCGGAACCTCTATTCCGGGGTTGTTTGTGATGCAGCCAACCATATACTCTTAAGTGCATTATAACCTTGCGGTAAATGCTAACTTTAAAACGGCTGCATGGAAACATGTCGTGTTTGGTGTCAAACACCTTAGAATCATACATCCACACCAGTAACTGGTGTGGGAGGTATGATTCCTCCCTCCTAGAGGGAGAAATATGACAGCACCGGTACACCCGGTACCAGCTTTCTCAACCCTGGCATCACAAGATGGATGCTGCAGCCACAGACACGAGTCTGCCCTCCTGCTGCTGGACAAAACTCCGGCAGGGGACGGCTGGACAATAGGTTTCCTGTCACAGGGAGGTGTGACCACCTCCCAGACAGGCTTTAGTGTATTGGGGCTGGGTGGGTGCACTCTGAGAGTGCTTTGATGTCTGCACTGGGGGCACATTTGGTGTCCCTGTGCCTAGTCCAGCTCAAACCGGTTGCAGGGGCTATCAGCCCCTGCTCTGGTGTGAAACTGCACAAAGGACATGGGTGTAGCCACCCCTCTGTCCTGACCCTCCCATAGGTGGGTCCCCAGAGTTTGTCCCACCCCTTCCTTGGGTATAAAGTAGGAACCTCTGGCTACAGGACTTTGGATTTACCTGGACGAAACTCTGCTACAGAAACCAAGTACTTCATCTATCTACACTACGTTGGATGACCGAAGAATCTCCCTTGGAGTAAAGGAGTTACTCCCCTGCAAGGCAGGCACCTGAAATGCATCTGACCGATTTGCATCTACGCAGCTCCTGAAGGACTCCGAAGATTTTGCAACACAGGAGGTGGGTTCCCAAGCTTCGCCGAGGTCGACTAGTGCTCTCAGCAAACCTGAGACCCGCAGCCCTCGTGGGGACCATGCAACCTGTACCCCTGGACACCGTGCACATTTGCAGCAGCATATGCTTTTTGGCAATCCCTGAGGCTGTGCTTTGGGCTACTTGTAGTCCAGACCCCGAGCAGTGATTCCACTGAAGATTACCGGCCTACACTCCACGAGTAATCCGTGGGCTGGTATTTTGTGATTCCTCTTGAGGTCCCTTTGCGATCCCTGGTCCATCGACCTGTGGGTCCCTGTGAAAGCAACTTTAACTTTCATTGGGCTTTCCTGGTTGCTCCCAATGTGCCCTGACTCTCCATTGCTTGGGGAGTCCCCAGGACCTTGCTGGTCCTCACCGAAGCATCTTTTCTTTGACCGCGTGGGTTGCAGTTGCCAAGGCTTGTTGGTCTCCAATCCGGACACTGACCCCCCAGCACTCGACATCCTTCGTGGGAAAGCTCACCTGCAGACTTTGGTCATTGTTGACGTCTCCTGGTCCCCGTGGTTGCAGAGTCAAGCTTCACCTCATCTCACCTGAAACACCCGATATCGGTGGGCATTCGTCTACCGAGCCCCTGGTCACCCTGAAGTGACCCAGACTCTGTCCCCTCTGGTTTCAGGTTCTTCTCAGCTCCGATCCAGGCTTGGATCACACCGGACACTTCTCATCTTCCTGGCAGCAGCACTTCTTCGCAACACGCCATTGAAATCAATGAGCGTTTCCGACACCACTTGACCCCTATGCACCCGGCTCTCCTGGGATAGGTAACACGGGTACCTCGGAACTCTCAAGGGTGCTGGCCTTAGAACCTTCTATGTTCCAAACGGTTTGCTTAAAGTCCTCTCCTAAGTGTCCTTAATCTTTAAAATTCCAACTGTGACTTTCCCATAGGATTGTACGGAGCTCGCGGCTGTGTTCTCACACTGCACGCGTCCCCCATGGGTCCCCTGTGTCACTACCATGGGTGGTTCCTTGGGGTCCCAGCGATTCTACGTGCTCTAGGCACTGTGTCTAGTCAAGTCGTGATTGTTATACCACTTTCTTAATATATGGTTCGGTCTCCCCCTGGAGCCTGCTGTGTATTGTGCTATTTACTGTCGTTCTAGTACTGTAATATTGTGTGCCTTGTTCTCTAATCTCATAAAGAGGTTAGTAGAGAGTGTTTAGAAATAAATAACATATATTTTATATATACCTTGTGTGGTTCTCCTTTCATTTGGTCATTCAGGAGGTTATAGACTGGTAAAACAAGATGCTTTACATTCCTTCAAGACTTAGCCTGAAGGCTACTCTCCATAGCTACCCCTAGGATAGCTTTCAATAAAGGTTGTCTTTAACCTAATCATCAATAAGGGTCGTTTGGACTGGTGCAAGGTGCCCACTGTAACTAGTGGACAGCATATACCAGGCCAACTTCTCACACTATGTACTTTGTGACTGTTTGTGAGGTGCTGGATTTTGATGCGGGACAGTGGACATTTGGCTACATGACGGATGTGAGGTTGTACGCGTACATTTCCTTGTCACAGTTTCCTGCTCTGTTAGATGTGGTTGGCCTGTTTCAGCGCATGAGCGCAGCCAGTTGTGTCCTCTGTTCTGCGGTGTCGGGTCTGCACATTGTACCACATTGTCGTCAATGTGGATCTGCTGTGATTGCTATGTGTGTGTGTTGCAGTGTGCCACGGGGATGAGGGACATGATCCAGGGTCATTGTGGGTGTGCAGTGTGCTACACATCGTTGTGCATGTGTGCCACTGTGCCCATCTCCCCCCGTCCCCCCAGTCCCTGGTCGTTACTCACCCTGTTGATGTTGTGTCGGGTCCTCTCGAGCTGTGTCCGGACTCCCACCTCCTTGCAGCGTCTCCACACTGATGACTGTGGCCCCCGTTTCCTCCTGCTCCTCATGTGGCGCAGGACTCCCACCTTCTGTCGCCGTTGCTGCCTTCCTGTTGGCAGCGGGTTTGTGCTTGGTTTGGCTTTTCACATCATGCCAGCGCCTCGTGGCCTCCTCCATTGCCCTCCTCGACACTCCGACTGCATTCACGTTGGTCTAATCGTGTGTCAGTTGATGGTAGTGTTCTGTCACCTCCGTGACGCTGATCTGCTTTTCCTGCGGACTGCAACCCGTCTTCCTCTCACTCTTCTCCTTGGCCTTCCCCGACCCCGTTCCTTGCTCGTGGTCTGTGGGGCTTGTGGGGTTCGCGTTGGCCTCTGCACTCGGTCCGGGTGCATCCATGGTGCTACGCAGTTTCTATTTTTTCTCCCTTTTGTTTCCGTTGCTTTTATAGTGCATTTTCCCACATGACGCGTGGGATTTGCAGGCCTGTGGCTGGTTTTCGCTGGTTTTTGTATCACGATTGGCCTCATCGCAACTTTTTTTGCGTTCGTGTTTCGCATTTTTGCGGCGTCGCGTTGACTTTATCGCGGACATTTGACGCGTTGTCGTGGGCCTATCGCATGGTACCGCCGGCTTGTGAATACCACGTTAACACAGAGTTATTTTCCCGCGATAGACTGCGATGTGAAGAGTTGCGTTAAGCTACTTTTATGGTGGTTATCACACGTTCTTGAGAATATCCCCCTTAGTCTGTATAAGGGTCACCTCTTTTTTCCCATCCATGGCCAACAGCCAGCTGAGCATGAGTATTTTGTTTAGAAAAGGATTAACGAGGGATTAGTGAATGTTTTCAAAACATATCGATTTTAGAACAATCCCAGAGTGACCACGTTAGTATAAAAGACCCTCACCCCCCCCCAATAGAAACAAGCATTGGCATAGCCAATAGGTCTCGCCTTTGGGATGTTATAAGTGTTAGCCAGAGCTGTTGGTTTTGTCTTTGTCTTTAAGCACTGTTGTAGAGCAGTGTGGCAGCTGTGCAGCATATTGAAATGGTATAATAAAAAAGTGTTATAAGCATTGTTGTTACCTTATATATAACTACGAAGACATTATGTACAACTGACTGACCCGATTAAACAAGCATTGGAAATGCAATAGGTTTCGCATTTGCTTGAGTTAGCTTTATTGGCCTTGTAAATGACAATGTTTTTCACCAATGTATTATGGAGTGTATGTATGTGGTGTGTTGTGAAATTATGTGGAGTGTATTGTAATTGTTAGTTGTGGAATCGTGTGGTGTGGAATTGTGAGGTGTGGAGTGGATTTGTGTAGTGAAATGATGTGGCATGGAATGCAGTGGAAATATACGGATAGTAATTATGTGGTATTAGTGTACTGGAATTATGTGGGGCGCTGTAATTATGTGGAATGGTATTTTGTGTTGTGGAGTGGTATGTAGTGGAATTTAATTATGTGGCATAATGTGGAATTTTGTGATGCAGATTGAATGCATGTGGTGTGTTGTGTAATTGTATTATTGAGTTGAATTATGGGGTTTGGTGTCAAGTTATGTGGTGTGGAGTGGAAATGTGTGGAGTTGAATTGTGTGGTTTGGAACTGTGTGAATAATCAACACTAGCTAGTACAAGCAGAGACGTGCAAACATGCGCCCCCTGCCCCTCTACCCAAAGTTAGCCCAGGGGCTGGTTGCTCCTCGCAGGCAGAGTGACAGGAGGCCGAGGATAGGCAAGCATGCCTATTAACTTTCACCAGCCATGCCTGGCAGCCTGAGAAATGGCAGGACTCGGAGGGAGCCTTTAGAAGCAAGTGACCAGAGGAAATGAGGGCTGGCACGGGTTTAACCCTTCATGAATCACGCAAGAAACTATGTAAGACCTCTTTTTCCAACCATGTTTGACATTCAATTAGTAAGGGGGTGGGCTGGAAATCCCGATTTCACTTGAGAGTGAAACTGTTGATAACTGGGCCGCACTCACGAACATAAGCACACTCGTGACTAACGACCATCCTACACGAGAAGATCTAGGATTGTCTAACTTTATCTAGAATTGTATATATAACCCATAATCAAGAATATTCACTAACTGTACCACAACATTTATGCACGACATTTCTACAGTGACTGCTAGATAACGTAGTAAGAAGTACAAAAATCTAAGGAATAAAACAAAGAAACGACAACAAGGGAGAGGAAATGAATTGAAAGGGAAAATGGAAAAGAGCACTCCACTTTAAGAGACCACTAAGATGCTGTGGGTGTGTTTTTTTCCTCATTGGTTCCCATCCACAAAGCTGCCTCTGGTTCCAAGCACATTAATTGGAATATTGAGAATGGGGGTAGCCAGTCATATTCCTCAGACTGTACTCGGTTCAGTGGCTGTCAGTCATGTCTCTGGGCCCCGTCTACCACAATAGAAGGCACGAGAGAAGAAGGCGATAACTATATTGGAAATAAAATGTTAAGTATTAACGTATACCCACGGCCACTGGAATTATGTGACTATGCAGCTGCTGCAACTTTTGCATAATTATGGATTTGCAGCATTTGCCCACAGTAGACTAGTTTTCAGTAATGGTTCTTCCACTTCTCCTTACTTTATTTGACCCTTGTTTTGAATGCATGCCTCCAGAATATCCCGTTATCGGATGAACGGTGGTACGAAAACATGTTTTTTTTCCGAAAAGAAAGCCCTTTTAGCTTTATTAAAAATGGAATAAACTTTAGACCTATTTTTCATAAAACTTCCCAAAAGCCACGCGCATGTCTTGTGCATGAGTGCTTCGCTGTACCAGTTACTGCTTGAATTGCCACAGACATGTGAAGTGGACCACAGATGAGCAGGGGGTCCAGCTTCTATGTCATTTGCCTAATAACAGCTGTTTGCGGGTGCTGAGAAGCGCTTGGGCTGCGATATGTAACGCTAGACAAAGCCCTTGCTACAGGAATGATTCGATCTCGACCATTTAACGTTAAATGTAAAAAAATATAGATCCACATGTGAATATAATCCAAAAATGCTTATGGAATAAAACAGGGTTTCCAGCAGGGCTTCTCCCCTTCACCTGAGACCAAGTATGTGAGGGGTGCTGAACCTTTCCCAGACACTTGAAACACCAACCCGCCTGCAGTCAATCACAGACCCTCTTCTTGCCGCCATTAGTACCCCTGTGCCCCTCTAGTTTACACAGTGCCCCCGCCGGGCCTGGCATCCCTCGGGTGGTTTCCCAGATCGATTGAAGTAAGGAACCACCCTCTGCAGTGTGAAGTTTCACTTGTGTTCACACACCGTGCCTCCAGTGACACGGCTCGCTTGTGTCTGCGAGAAGGCTGACCCCTCCCACCCGCCTCACGCTCTATTCCCAAGGCGCTATAGCTCGAAGCGCTCTGTCGCATGAAACTACATACAATATCCCCGTCTGCCCTGGACCTGTTTAGGTTACACGGAGAAGCTAAGAGGGGATTCCGTCTCTGCAGCCTCGGGGTCCTCAGCTGCAGGAGAGGGGAGAGGGGGAGGAGCCCCCGTTTACATTAACAGGCTCAAACACACAAATTGTTCTGCTCTAAAAAAATCCCTCGTGTGATTAATCCTACGAGCCGAGGGCTGCTCACTCCAAATGCCTCGTAGTCAGACTCGTGTCATCGTGTTTGGCCGTTGTCATAGTTATGTTAGTACATTTGGTCGCACAGCTGCAAATCACCGGGATACAAGGTGCCTCTCTGGGTTTTTGGTGTGGCACTCATTCTACCCTGTGGTGTACTAGGAAGATTCCTCTGCAGCTGGCACTGTCTACGGGTGGCTTCTTACCCAAAGAAACAAGCATTTGCAACGCAATAGGACCCGCATTTAAATATTTTCCGCCAATTTAGAAAAGTTTTTTCTTTTCTTTTTATTTTATCTTCTTTTTAGATCACACTGTTAGTCACATGTGAACTTTATATTACATCATCCATGACGAAAACATTAAACATGGCATTTCCATATTCCCGATGCATTTCGGGTGAATTCCCTTCTTCAGGGGAATCATTCTCTGGAAAGGAATAGGTTAAACATCCTGTATAATGCTAGAATGTTCAATTGCGGTGGGCTCAAAGTAAACAATATAGTTACGTTTATAGTTCAAGATGAAGAGGTGAATAGAAAACAAAACGCCAAAACAACTGGGTGAGATGTAAAAACGGTATAGATCGGTGTAATTGCGTGTGCACATGCCGATGAAGGAAAGTGAAAGTGCGGCGTCAATACGATCTTAACCACAGTGGAACGTGGGTGAATACGAATGCGGGAGTTTGTGCCGAACGTGATGGTAGAAAAACTTGCCTATCTATTGTAAGTGCAACCAAGGTCATAGTGCTCATGCGTGAGTGTTCGGCTGGTGTCATAGGAAACACATACGGGGTATCAGCTGCAAAATTATCTTATTGCCGAACCTGTTTCAGCAGCAGCCCAGCCCTTCCGGAAAAAATAACTTACTCATGGACGTCTAGTGATCCCATTGGCGGCAAAGCAGACGAGAAAAGTTTTCATTAATGCCGGGGTCGGGAATGGCGCGTTTTGACACAGTTGATCCTGTGAGCTACACGCAGCCGAGGCCTGATGCTAACGCGACATAATGAGGCTAACGCGGCATAATGAGGCTAACGCGGCATAATGAGGCTAACGCGACATAATGAGGCTAACGTGACATAATGAGGCTAACGTGACATAATGAGGCTAACGCGGCATAATGAGGCTAACGCGGCATAATGAGGCTAACGCGGCATAATGAGGCTAACGCGGCATAATGAGGCGGCGCCTGCTTGTAATTCGCCTCACCATTGTTGTCTCAGAAGGCTGCAGGAAACCGCTTCGCTGCTTGTGCTGTCTCTGCCTCCCGCGCTGTGAATTGTGAAAACGCCACTGTTTTGTCACGCATGCGTACGATGTAAGGCATCGCGCGCATGCGAGACAAAGAGTGCGAATTCACCCACCAATCACACGCCAAACAAGCATTTCTTAATGCAATAGGACGCGTTTTTACGCGAGACCTATTGCATTGGAAATGGGAGGGTGGGGGTCAAGGAAGGCACGAAGGGGAGTGGGGGGAGCTGAGGGGGGGCGAAAAGTCACAGACTGCTGGGGGGGGGGGGGACACAGGGGAAAAAATAGTTTTGGAGTAAAGGGGCCAATAGCCAGGGAAGGATATAAATGACAACATGGCCGTCAGGAGGAGGGACTAACAACCCGAAAACGAATCAAAATGCAGCATTTATGATTGAAGCCAATGAAAAACATAGATGGAAAGTGGGCGGAGCTTCCCCCCACAATACTGTATACAGCATCTCTCGACGAGACAGCGCATGCGCTGCCTAGCCGAGACCTAAAAAGAGGAGAATTTCTTCCAGGCTGGACCGAGACTCTGCAAACTGATCCTTCAACACTCAGAGACCTGACATCCCTTGCGGGGTAGAAACAAAATATCCCTTGGTAAAATAGTATAGAAACACTTGACTTGTAATAGAATCACAAGTTCCAAAAGATAAAAATTAACAGCCCATGTAATAGAACTAAAAACGCTTAACATACAACAATTTTTGTTATATCACCAAGATATATTCTTTTATTTAAAAAAACAGTCACATATATCACAACAATATTATAAAAACAGTTAAAAAACAATTGCAATACCTCTCGGTCTCAAATTCCTAAACATTTAAAATCATTATTTTTCTAAAAAACTCGAATTCATGTACTTCTATTGATACACAAGGACATTACATACCCAAAGAGAGAAAAGAAAAGACAATATGTTTTGTCATTAAAGAAACATATCCGTTCTGAACAATTATGTAACTAGGCCTGGATATAATCTATTTTTTCCATATCTACAGAACTAATTACTTCCACGGATTATGTAGATGATGCGTCGACGCGTTTCGATGGTTCTATTGATGTCCCATTGTCATAAGGTTTCTGCACATACAGAGCTATTATTAAAATGACTTCACTCCAGTTAAAGATTAATTAATGTATTTATTCGCAGCACGGCAGATGTCAACCTCACAGCTTCCAGCTCCAGATGCAACTGGGCTAGCAACTGTCACCAATGCCATACATAGAACACTCCAAAGTGGAATACAATGAAATGACACCATGTCGCATGCAGGGTGGCATGCGGCCAGGTGATATGTCATCTTAAAGGGAAAGGTTACATAATAGAAAACAATGGATGTAACATATCTCCCTTAATAACAAAAAACAGAAAAGCAACCGCTAAACAAAATCATTAAATCTCTTAGGAACTTGTATGGTACGATTTGAATTCTTAACTCTGAGGCCCACAGAATCATCATTACTTATATCAACTCTATCGGTAATGAGTTCACCTTGTGCATCAACATTATCCTTATGAGCATGACCTAACATAGGACATTTTGCCAACCTTCTGACATTCCAGGTTTTGCCATCCTGTGTTATAACACTATTGCTAAATATTTTTTAAATCTGGATGGCCTTGCCAAACTTGTTGGCACCCTTGTTTATAAAACCTGGTTTGAGGATTTTTACCCAATCGCCTATTTGGAACGTGTGCTCCTTAGTCCTCCATTTGTCATCATACCATTTTTTTGTTTTCATTTGTTTGAGTTCTACTCGTCTTGCCACATCACTCACACACTCCTTTTCAGAAATGAACAAATGTGATTTTTCTCTTAACCACCATGGACATACATTGGATGCAGGATCCCTACCCTTGAGAAGTTTGAAGGGACTGACTTCAGTAGTGGTATGTGGTGTGATGCGGTAAATCCATAACCGTTCTCTTAAAGCACTCACCCAACTTGAACCAAATTTTAGAGAATCCACAACAAAACTTTTGAGTACACGATTGAAACGTTCCACTTGACCATTCTCATGTGGTTCATAAAGTGATGTGAGCCTATGAACGATATTGCATTCTCTGAGAAAACTTTCCATTTCAGAAGATGTTAACTGCACTCCATTGTCTGTGATTAAGACCGATGGACACCCCTCACGGGAAAAAATCTCTTTAAAAAAATTGATTACTGCACTTGTGGTAGCTTTAGCCACAAATTTTACCTCCGGCCATTTTGAATGATAATCGACGATTACTAAAGCAAACCGTGAGGATTCTGGTAACATATGAAATGGACCTGAGATGTCAAAGGCAATCTTTTGCCACGGTTTACTGGGCCATTTGACAACTTTCAAGGGTGGAGTGTGTGTTTTTAACATTTTTTCACTAGAAACACATTCAGCACATTCTCTAACTACTCTATCTATGAATTTATCAATACCAGGCCACCAAAAATAACTTCTGACTAAACGTTTCATGGAGGAAATACCTGGATGAGTGTTATGTGCAATCTGTAAAATGATGTCATACATACCTGCCGGGGGAATGCATTTTCCAGATTTAAAAATAAAACTACCTTCTACTTCCAGCTCTTCGGCTACATTAAAGAACGGTAAAATATCTGGTCTTACCAAATTCTTCTTAGGCCAACCTTCCAAGATGTATTTTTTCAACTCGCACCATTTATCATCATTTTGTTCACATTTATACCAACAATCTTCAGTTATCTTTTGGAACTTTTCTTGAACTATGTCTTCAATGGTTAATGTAAAGTCATACTCTTTTACAATACTTACTTTATCTTGGTCGCACGGCAACCGTGACAGAAAGTCAGCTGTCACATTTTTTTCCCTGGAACATATTCCGTAATAAAATTATATTCCTGTAATTTTGATGCTAATCTAGCAATTCTGGTAGTGGAATTCCAACCACCTCCCACAGACAAAATATTAACCAGTGGTTTGTGATCCGTTCTAAGGATGAATTTGTTCCCCCATACGTAAAGTCTATAGTGCTCTATGGCCCAAACGCAAGCTAAAAGTTCCCTCTCAATCACTGCGTATTTACGTTCACACTCATTTAACGTCCTGGAAGCAAACGCAACATTCCACTCTTCTTTTCCCTCTTTTTGTGATAAGACTCCTCCCAAACCATAAAGGCTAGCATCTACAGTAATAATGCATTCTTTGTTGATGCGGAACGGTTTGAGTGTGGGAGCATTGATTATATCTTTTTTTATAGCTTCAAATGAAAATTGTTGTACATCAGTCCACTCATACTTAGCACCTTGCCTCAAAAGTTTTCTTAGGGGTTCCATTTTTGTGGCGAAACCCTCTACAAACTTGCTGTAGTACTCACACATACCTGCAAACGACAGAAGTTGTTCTTTGTTGTTGGGTGATGGAGCTTTGATAATTGCCTCTACATTGGATTTCTTTGGGACCACATCGTCACCCGACAACGTGTGTCCTAAATATTCAACTGATTTTTTAAACAATTTACACTTGTGTGACTTGAGAGTTAAACCATTTTGTTCCAATCTCTTACAAACCTCATTTAAATGAATTTCATGTTCAATGGTATTCTTTGAGAAAACAAGGATGTCATCTTGGAAACATTTGACATATTTATCCAAATCCCTGAAAATTTGGAACATAACTCTTTGGAAAACTGACGCGGCTGATGCCAGCCCAAAAGGCATGCGAGTGTATTGAAAAAGACCTTGCGGAGTGATGAAAGCCGTGTACTTTTTAGATTCTTCAGTGAGTTCTATCTGGTGGTAAGCCGATCTAAGATCTAATGTGGAGAAGACTTGTGCACCATCTAAAAAAGACACCACCTCGTTTATATTTGGCAAAGGATGACGATCCACTATGATGTTGGAATTTAGAGCCCTCAAGTCTACGCAGACTCTCAATTTTTGATCAGGCTTGCGTACAAGAACTATCGGAGAAACCCACTCTGATGATTCTATCGCCTCAATTATACCATCTTTGGACAACTCATCTAACATTTCTTTAAGTTCTTCTCTAATGTTTATGGGGACCCCTCTCAACTTTTGTACCACTGGTGAATGATTATCTTTTAAGACAATTTTGTGTGAGAAATTTTTAAGTTTACCTAGTTTGTCACAAAATACATTTCCATAGTTTTTGACAAGATTAAATTCTTTAGCGGAATGCGGGGTACTATCCTCTACCACAGCAACGGTGTTCATCAGACTGTCATCACATAGAGATACCGGATCCTTGGAACGAGAATTAAGCATAATTCCCAACTTCCACTGATCCTGCCATCCTAAAACATTTACCCCTTTCTGGGAAATGTATAATTTAATCTCAGCTTTCCTGTGTTTGAAACACAATTCCACATGAAAAAAACCCATGATGTCAATTTTTGTACCACAAAAACTTTCAGCAACAATATCAGATGGTTGCAACAAATTAAAAGATATGGACTGAACTAACGTGTCTAGATAATATTGATGAGAGATGATGGTCCATGGCGACCCTGAATCTACCATAAGTAACAAATTGATACCCAGGACTTGAAAAAAACATTTGGGTGATCTCATTTGAACATGTGCATTATTGTCTACAATAGAAACAACAAATCCTTTCTCAGGTGTAGTGTCTCTGACCGTACTTGCATCACTTTCATATAAAGAAGATACTGCACCTTGTCTCTGCATTTGTGGTCGTCTATCTCTACATACATTACTGAAATGGCCTATTCTGTTACAAATTTTACATTCTCTGTTTATAGCTGGGCAACCTGGAAAAGAAGCATAATGAGATTTACTTCCACATCTGTAGCATATACCATTGTTAATGACCACCTCATTTCTTCTCTGAGTAAAACCCTGTTTGAACTTGTTAAAATTATTTCTTCTTAAGGGTTGTGGGAAGTCTTGTTTGGTATCGGATTTATGTCCCACAGCGCATATTTCCTCATCTGTAGTCTTTTTTTCAGTATTTTTCCTAACTGTTTCCATCCATAAGTCAGATTGTTCCTGAGCTTTAGCTGTGGCTATGGTTTCTGTTAAATTTGGGTCACCCATGACCCATAACTTGTCTTGGATTTTTTTACTTTTGACATGAACAATTATCTGGTCCCGTATCATTTCATCGGTCATTATCCCAAAATTACAATGAATACTGAGTGACCTTAATGCTGTCAAAAAGTCATCAAAAGATTCTTCCTCTTTTTGTGTTCTAGTATAAAATTTGAAGCGATTTAAAGCTATACTAATCGTAGGTTTAAATCTTTTTTCCATACGGGCCAAAGCTTCAGTGTACACATTTATGGAATCTCCTTCTCCTTCATTTAAGGTGGTAATTTGTGGTAGCGCTCTAAAAACCACTTGGCCCTCTGATCCTAGGCAATGTAACAAAATGCTTTTCTTTCTTTCAGCACCCATTCTTTCGCCATCTATGGCTTTCATATATGTTAGGAACTCTTCTTTCCATCTTGACCATGGCATGGGTGGATCACCCTTTGTTTGCAGGAATTTAGCAGGAGGGTCAAATTGCATGGCAGTAAGTATTTTATAGATTTAGTGTTGGTAGTAAGGATGTAATGTGAACAAAACATAAACAAGAAAGGGAAAAAAAAAACGACTGTCTTTTTTTTTTTTTTTGCTGCTCGTAATAACGAAGGGAAAATAAGTGCCTCAAAGTTGTAACATGGTGTCCCTTTTACGAACAAAAGTAATTGACTGTACTAGGAATATACATTAGCAAGCTGAGTAAAATACCATGTTTAAATGTAACTTACTAAATGCTTCGCATGTGAAGGAAACCAGTTTTCTACGCGCGTTTCGCTGCGTTGTTATGGTAACATGAAAATAATAAAAACAAAATGGCCACACAAGCGTGCGTAACGTAAACGCGACGTAACGTGCTTCCGATGAGGGATTAATGACGTGCAGTCTAAGAGTAGGATTGAGGAACTACTCGCGTGCAGAGGAGTTTGTTGAAAGGAACGCGGTGTTTCCCTTTGAAAATAAACCACAGAATAACGCCCATGCAGTTTTCCAGGTAACTCACAGCCGCAGGCGCAATAAATGCACGTAAACAATACCAATATTGTGTGAAAACAGCCGCGGGTGCAATCACTACACAAATTCTTCTTCAAGTATATTTTCCGCTTGAAACTAAAACAGCCGCAGGTGCACTCCAAACACAAGAAAATGCGCAAGCATGTACTGCCACTGGTGCAATCACGTCACTTAAATTCTCGGATTAGTATATTCAAAGCTTTGTCGTGCGCTATGTAGTTGGGTTCCTTTGGTGATCTTGAAAAATGTTCTTTTTTTTTTTTTAAGATAGCGCGAACAAATGGTTTCCTTTAACTTTTCTTATCGTGGGTTCAGAATCACCACTCTGTGCCCGTGCTGCTTTGGTGGTGGTTTCCCGTCGTCGCCAATATTAAAATGACTTCACTCCAGTTTAAGATTAATTATGATGTATTTATTCGCAGCACGGCAGATGTCAACCTCACAGCTTCCAGCTCCAGATGCAACTGGGCTAGCAACTGTCACCAATGCCATACATAGAACACTCCAAAGTGGAATACAATGAAATGACACCATGTCGCATGCAGGGTGGCATGCGGCCAGGTGATATGTCATCTTAAAGGGGAAGGTTACATAATAGAAAACAATGGATGTAACAGCTATGCACAGGATAATAGGACCTCGGAATATAGTGGTGAGCCAACCATAGACCTTAGCACCCAAAACCCCAACCCAACTAGCCTTAGCGTCCCATTAGCACTAATGTACCAATGATTAGACAACCCAGAACACGGTATCTCTCTCTCACTCAGGACTCGCAGAGGCAAGAACACTCTTTCGTCACACTCGTACCTGTCCACAACATGCGTAAGAAGAGACACTGTATAGGTTAAAATGTTTATTTCAACTTACGTGCTCTAAGATACAGTACACGTGTCAGTACTAATAGCATAATACATATGAATAATATAATCAGCATAGTTACTACTCCATAGAATACGAACGGGGAAAGCATCTCATAAAGCAGTGGATATATGTCTAACTAACATTACCACCCTCCCCGTGCTGGAAGCCAGTTTATTATGAAAATAGAAGACCTTTGGGCTTTGACTAGCGAACCCCCATACCTCAGTCTCTAGATGCAAAACTACATCAGCAGACAATCACAGCTCTTCTCTCTGGAAAGGTCGTCTCCAAGTGTGGTCTAGAGCGGGCGACCGCATTATTCAAAGCACACTAATTTCTCCATGGCAGCTGTACATGGTGTTATGTCTAGGTGCGAGGGACGGGCCAAATCAGTAAGAACCAGGGACGTGTTATTCGACCTTGTAACTGTTGTTCAGACTGAGCCCAAAGGGAATAGGAGAAAAGGTGAGAAACAGAAAATGCAGACAGTTGTAAAATAACTTGGCAGTAGCAGAGGGCGACAGAACAACGGCTAAGAGTAACGTGCGCAAAAGTCATCATGGCAGCCAGGCCTGCCAACGTATCCAGGCAGGCCAGGAGGCCATGAGCCACAAGACACCCTCCCTGGACAGTCCATCGGCCAAGACGAAGACGAAGACAGAGTTCCAAACACCTGAGCAGAATCGAGGCAGCCCACCGACAGTGAACGGCAAATCGATCAATCCAAAAACGTGGAAGAGCAGAAAAATGCTATACCGTCCAAGAGGACATCATTGGAATCGTCAAAAACGTAGACGCCATCCAGTCCAACAGGTCAAAGCTGCAGGAATGTTCCTCAGAGGATGGAGCATCCAAAAGCAATGCGGGACAGCTTGCGTGATATTCAATATAGCTTTGTTGTAGGAGATCCTGAGCAGCCGCCCAGATATCCCATTGTGCCAAAATCCCCAGTGCAGCCGCACGCATCATAAAGCCAGCAGCGGAACAGTCCCGTTCATGGGCCTCTAAGGGACCCACCAACTGAACAAAATCCGGAACAGACAATGACGAATTGGAGAGGCAATAATCCATGGTCCATGTGAACGGACAGCGGATGCAAGACATCACAGGTTGCACGCAAGTGAAATACGCAAAGCGAAAGGAAAGGGTGTAGGACACACTGATAGTTGCCAAGGGCAGAACATCGAAGCCAACCAGAAGTCGCTCACGGAGCAGCTGGAGGCGTTCGGGATCGAGAAGGGCCCAGTGGTGTGCAGCCATTGCGCAGAAAACAGACCAACAGCAAGACACCAGCCGCCAAAGCGAGGATTAATGGGAAACCACCAAAGACGCTAGAAAAAATAGAATGTATGAACGCCGGTATCACACCGAAAATAGTTTGAAAGGTGGACACCAGGCCAGACCCCACAATCTTAAAAAAGTGCACCAGACCCTCAGTGTTTGATGCGTTAAAAATACGATGAATCAACTCCCCAAAATGTTGGGGGAGGTCAGTGTTCAAAAGGGCCTGTATTTCACTGTGGGTACTCGCCACCTGGAGAATGAATGTCTCCCGGGCGGATGTGAGCATAACCTCCTCATTCAATAATAGGGCCTTTATTCTGCTCAACTTATTGAAATCTGCCTCCATGGTAGGAATGGAAGGCCAAATAGAGTTATCAACGATGTCGTGAGGGGGAGGAAAAAGCACATTCTTGCAGCAGACAACTCTGTGTGAGACCGTAACAATATACGGAATGCCAGCCTGTAGGCCACAACAGTCTTCGTTATTTAAAAGCAAATAGCTACCGTTAGTAAGCAAAGTAAAAGTAGGAGAAATAGCAGGAGCAGGAATACCCTTTAGCACACATGCAAGATTCGGAACTGAAACACTACAAGCCCCGTGCAATTTAATATGTTTACAAATAAGCGAATGACCCACAGTTGAATCACAAGACTCCCCTGTGAGAAACACTTCCTTGCCGTCTCTAAGGCATTTATACATGAAAGGCAAGGACCAAAGTTCATGCAGGAAAGCACTACCCAAGGGCTGGAAACGGCCTACAGGATAATGTTTCATGCACGAGCTAAATTCAAACAGGGAAAAAGGTAAAGCTATAACCCCATGAACTAGCCACACCGCAGAATCTAGTTCCGCTACAGAGAATGGTAAAGGATCCACTTTCTCGATATGTAACAAAGTGTAAGATGCATCTTTCATGGACATGAACTGCTGTTTGTCAGTCAAATTAAAAGGCAGAAAAAGGGCAGTGGTGTTTAACAAATTCCAAGGAACTTTACCTAACTTAAGGGTTTGCAAAGTCCAGGCAAACTGCATCACTGAACGCAACTGATTCTGACCATGATACAACATAGAGACATCATCTTGTACAATATCAACAACAGAGGATACAATATTCTCTAATGTGTAAATGCGGGAAGACAGGGTATTTATACTATTGTCAACAACAGCAAGCACCTTTTCCAAATTTGCTTGGTCTATTTCCCGAAGACGGGAAGCAGCTTCCATTTGTGACAGCTTCCAGAGTTCATTATACGCTTCATAAATGAATCTCTTCGGTCGGGGACCACGAGGTCCCAAGATAAAGTCAGATAAATCAATAGTGCCTGATAGGAGGGACAAATGTTTCTTAACAGAGTCTAAGGACGAATGTTGTAACCATTGTTTACATAATTTACCAACCGAATACGTGGTGACAGTACGAGTTTCAGTAAATCTTGGATCAGGCTTGTCCTGTATGTAGCCAGGAACTGTGCCATGAAAACGCAGTTGGCATGCATTAGATGATATGGGCCATGCCAACCAGGGTGACTGTATCAGTGCAGAAACGTTAAAGGAATTGTTTTGGAACTGAGCCTGTAACGTCACAAGGGACATATTAAAACGCAAACTATCATTTGGAAAACTCGACAAGGATGGGATGGCTGGCGCATTTAGTTGTTTAACGGTAGCCAACCCCCAACACGTGGTTTGATGAATGGAAGCATTTAGAAATAGAATTTGGGCTGGGATAAGGCAAGCGCGGTGCAAGGCCTCGGTGCCTTGCACCTGCCATGGCTTTGAACCCCAGATTGATTTTAAATCCACTGTGTCTTTCCAATACTCATAACCACCCACCGCCAAGGCGCTCAAAAAGGAACCCGAATAAAGTAATTTGGTGTGGGTCAACATTATTTTTTGAGTCAATGGGGTTTTCAATTTAAAATAATAGGACCCAGGGTTCGATCGATTGAAATCAGTAAAATAGGTGAATTTATTTCGAAGAGTCTGGGAGCTACCTGGTATGGGGTTTGGGCAGTGTTCCCATTGGGTGTAAGTAACAGGGCTGCGTAGTGCACTCGGTTTGTGGAGAAAATGATTGCCCCAATGCTGGTAGCAATACAAATCGGCATAATTCGCAGAATTCATATACAAGTCCACAGCATTAAAGGAAGCATAATATTTTAAATCAGCAAACAATGCTTCAACGGCATGCACATCCCAATCATCAGAATGAATATTACTTTTTACTACATCACCCATCGAGACTCGAAGGACATTTGGTACATTAATAATTTCCGTCGGGCCATGGATTTGAAAGTTTACCGCATCCCATACGATGCCATCAGCAACTGGAAATGCTGAAATGTTCACAAATGTGTGGTCACGCTTCATGATGTGTGAAGAGGAATGCGGAGCCAAAGTTCCAGCGACACTGTTCACAGCAGAGCGTTCAGGTAAATAGTGACCATTGATGAGTAGAAAAACACTGTGACAAAACCAATGGACATGAACAAAAAAATCAATAAAAGCACCATCCAGATATATGTCCATGGTGGAATCAAAAAATTGTCTCTAAACCAGGATACAAAAAGACTAAACTTGGACGGGACCGTTGATGAATTGGAATCCGAGTCAAAGGAATAACGTGTCGGGCTCAGTGGCGTTGTTGGTTGGTGTGCCACCGACTCTGTGGCGGGATAAGTATATTCGTCCTCATCAATGCAGGGGGATGCAGGGGGTTCAAATATATTTTCAGGCAAATCAACCATCTCCATGGTAACATCAGTGACTGTTCGTGCAGGCGTGCCGCGAACACATGTCCGATAAATGGCAGGACAAGAGACCGCTGGTGTGACACTATTTAGGATCGGCCAGATGTTGCAGCTTGACATTTTCCACTGAGATGTATCTGTTTTCCTTGCGACCGGGAAGCGGTGGTAAGATGACTGTACGTGTTCCCTTCAAGCCCAGGACTGGAACCGGTGCACGAAAAGAGGGGCCGAATTCTTTTTTGTTCTCCACCTTCTCTCGTACCAGGTCGCCAATCTTCGGAAGCCAGCCGGCAACCGGAATCTGCAGAGCAAGGTCTGTGGCTGAAGGCAAATGTGCAATTGCAAGTTTGTCTCGGGCTTCTTGTAAGTCCTGTAACATAGTAGAATGATTATCTACATCAAACTTGGCGGATTGCGCCGCCATGTCTAGACCATCAAGGTCAGGCACAAACATTCGTATGCCAAAGAGCATTTCGTAAGGGGTCCGCCCACCCAGAGGCCTTCTAGGGAGATTATTAAGTGCACGCTGAACGGTATACAAGTGGGTCAGCCAGTTCCTGCCAGTACCTATAACTCTAGCTGTCAAGGATTGCTTTAAGTCACGGTTCATTCGTTCAACGATAGAGTTGCCCTCAGGCCTATACGGAGACGAAAATTTCACCCGCACCCCCAAGGAGCCCATTGCGTCCTTGTAAGCCTTAGAGGCAAACGCCGGACCTTGGTCAGAATGGAAGGTGCCGCATGCAAAAATTCCCACAAAGACACGCAAATCCCTAATGACATTTCGAGCGTCAGCACTCCGTTGTGGCCAGACCCAGATGAACCGTGTGCACGAGTCCACTGCCACTAAGATATATTTATAGGCAGTGTCTGAAGAAAATGGACTGCAGTGATCCAAGTAAACACACCCAAAGGGTCTGTTTGAAATTCCAAGCGAGGTCTGCGGTGGTCGTGTGACCGTTGAAGGCTTGATCTGTTGACAAACGTCACAGGAAAGCACATAAGTACGTGTATCTTTATATAAACCACGCCACCAGTAACGCTGCTGCAAGATGGAAATTGTCGCAGACACACCAGCATGAGCCGAAGCCATGCCTTCGTGTGCCGCTGCCATCAAGGAAAGTCTGCGGTCCGCGTTGGGGATCAGCCGATCACCAACGTCAGGTATTGTTACATAAGGAGCCTGATCGGGACCTATCTGGTAAGAATATTTGGAAGGGAAACCTCTTGGGTAATTCATTCCTTCTTTTGTTGCAGCAATAGCTGCCAAGATATCAGTGTCTATTTTAGACATGGATCTAGTAACTGCTGCTACTGAACACGTGATGTACTGCTGATCTGGCAGCTTCATCTGCCAGACTGTTACCAACAGCGTGTGCGCCCACCCGCTGATGGCCTAGGGTGTGAACCACCTGCGTGAGTGGCAGACGTCTTTGTAATTCTGCCACTCTAACCCAAAGCATTTTATGCTTGATTGTGTTGCCTTTAGCTTCTCTATAGTCATTGTGAGAAGTTGGCCTGGCATATGCTGTCCACTAATTATAGTGGGCACCTTGCACCAGTCCAAACAACCCCTTATTGGAGATAGGTTAAAGACAACCTTATTGAAAGCTATCCTAGTGGTAGCTATGGAGATCAGCCTTCAGGCTAAGTCTTGAAGGAATGTAAAGCAGCTTGTTTTACCAGTCTATAATCTCTTGAGTGACCAAATGAAAGAGCACCACACCAGGTATATATTCAAAATATATGTATTTATTGCTAAACACACCCCTCTAGTCTCTTTATGAGGCTAGAGTTCGAAGTACATAAGTTAGAAGTTATTAAATCACAGTAGTAGCACAAATACACGTTTGGGCCCTAGGGGCGTACCAAACCATATACCAATAAAGTGGTATGCGAACCACGACTGAACTAGACACTAGGCCTAGAGCCTCTAGAAGTGCTTGGACCACAAGCAACCACCCAAGGTAGTGACACAGGGGACCTACGGGAGACGCGTGCAGTGTAAATACACAACCGCGATACGCCGTTGACTTCTATGGAGAAAGTCGGGATCGGGAAATTAGAGAAAAGGGACACTTAAAAGAGGACTAGGACAAAACCCTTTGAGATCTAGGACGTTGAAGAGTCTCTACCCACGGGAGCACCGGAGTACTCGTGTTACCTCACCCAGGGAAGCCGGGTGCATAGGTGCCTTTCAGGGTCGGGTTTCGTCGTCGATTCGAATGGCGATCTGCTGCAAAGTGCTGCTGGCGGCCAAGAGGAAAGTGTCCGGGTGGATCCAAGAGTGGATCGGAGTTCTGAAGAACCTGAAAGCAGAGAGGACAGAGTCTGGGTCACTAGCCAGTGACCAGGAAGGCGATGGACAGATGCCCACCGAGGTCGAGTGCTTCAGGTGCGTTGACGGTCGTCTTGACTCTTCAGCCACGAGGTCCAGGAGGCGTTGTCGGCGACCAGGAGCAGGATTCGGGCTGGTACACGATGTCTGTCGAGTGCTGAGGTGTCGGCGACCGGATTGGACCCAACAAGCCTTGGCAACGGCAAGTCTTGGTGAAGATGTAGATCGTCGATGGTGCAGACCAGCAAGGTCTGTGGAACTCACCCAGCGAGGGTAAGTGGGGGCAGGCCTGGAGCAACCAGGATGCCAAGTAAGAAAAAGATTGGCCTTCGTTAAGGGCTACTAGCCAACGGGCTAGCGACCGCGAAGGAGCCTCGTGACGCCGCACGTGGATCTGGCTTACAGGACACTCGTGGAGTGGGGGCCAGTGATCTTCGGTGCAGGTGGTGCTGGAGGCTAGGGCTACTCGGAGCCCAAAGCACGACTTCTTGGGAGACCCAGAAGAGGATGCACTTGCAAATGTGCTCGGTGTCCAGGGGTCACGGTTTCAAGTCACCCACGATAGCCACGGGCCTCAGCTTTGCTGGGGACTCAGGGTAGCCTCGGGGAAGTCTGAGAATCCACCTCTGGTGATGCGATGACTTCGGCGTCCGACGGGAGCTTCAGAAATGCGAACCGGACAGATGCTTCTTTGGTGCCTGCCAAGCAGGGGAGTCACTCCTTGACCCCAAGGGAGATTCTTCTGTCCTCTAATCGTGAGTAGAGCGTCGAAGGTCCAGGATTCAGTTTCAGAGTTTCGTCCAGGGATAATCTAAAGTCCTAAGGACTGTGTTCCTACCTTTATACTAAAGATAGGGGTTGGACTACTCTGTGGCCCCACCTATGGGTGGGTCAGGGCAGAGGGGTGGCTACACCCCTTTCCCTTTGTCCAGTTCGCGCCAAAGCAGGGGCTGCAAGCCCCTGATCCGGTTTGAACTGGGGTATGCACAGGGACACCAAATGTGCCCCCAGTGCAGGACTTCAAAGCACCCGAAAGTGCTCCCGCCCAGCCCCAATACACATTATCCTGTCTGGGGAGCTGGTCACACCTCCCTGGGACAGGAAACCTATTGTCCAGGCCTCCCCTGCCGGAGTTTCGTCCAGCAGCAGGAGGCCAGACTCGTGTCTGTGGCAGCAGCATCCATTTTGTGATGCCAGGGCTCTGGAAAGAAGTTACCGGACTAGTCAGAGTTAACATGTCTTTCCCTCTAGAAGGGTGGAATGCTACCCCCGCCGCCAGCATTGGCGGGGGGTAGTATTCCAAGATGTTTGACACCAAACACGACATGTTTAGGTGCAGCCATTCCAAAGTTAGCATTTTACCGCAAGGATATAATGCGCTTAAGAGTATATGGTCAGGCTGCACTACAAACAGCATCAGAGATGGTCTCCGAACGCTGCAGAGGGGCCCTGCTCATGCAGGGCACCCTCTCACATAGGAACCATGCACTCTGCCTTTAGGATTGATAAGGCCTGCCTTAGGAGTGACTTATAGGTTTATATGTGTGTATGTATTTAGTGATATAGGTAACCTATATCACAGTAAGGGGTGCATGCACCACCTTACCCAGGCTGCAGTAGCAGACCTGTGGTGTCAGTTTGGATGGCCTTCCAGGGGTGGCATAATACATGCTGCAGCCCCTGGCAGGCCTCTGAGGTACCTATGCCGTTGGTACATAGTATACCATATACTAGGGACTTATAAGGGCACTCCAGATCCCAATCAGTGATGTGCCTAAGGCACATGGAAACCATTTTAGAGAGGAAGCAGCTAGGCTGGGGTTCTGATTAGCAGGGCCCCAGCCAGACTAATGTCGAAAAACAGTGAAGCATCAGCAAAAAGTGGGGGTACCCATGTGAAGCAGATCCTACTCTCCTACACAACCCCCCCAAACGTAGGGACATTAAACTAACCTTGCCCAGTTAAGTCTTCATGTTCTAAGTGGAAATACCTAGAGAGTCCATCTGCATTCGCATGGTTACTCCCAGGCCTATGTTCCACTGTAAAGTCCATCCCCTGTAGGGAAATGGACCACCTAAGCAGTTTGGGGTTTTCACCCTTCATTTGTTTTAGCCATAAGAGGGGCTTATGGTCTGTCTGAACCAGGAAGTGTGTACCAAACAAGTATGGCCTCAACTTCTTCAGAGCCCAGACCACAGCAAAGGCCTCCCTCTCTATGGCTGACCAACGTTTCTCTCTAGGGGTCAGCCTTCTGCTAATGAAAGCTACTGGCTGATTCTGACCTTCTTCATTCAATTGTGACAGTACAGCCCCTACCCCCAATTCAGATGCATCAGTTTGAACAATGAACTTCTTGGAGTAATCAGGACTCTGCAGAATTGGAGCAGTGCACATGGCCTGCTTGAGGTCATCAAATGCCTTTTGACAGCTAACTGTCCACTGAACCTTTTTGGGCATTTTCTTAGAAGTTAAGTCATTCAGGGGTGTCACTATTGATCCATACCCCTTGACAAAATCTCCTATAGTACCCAGTCAGGCCTAAGAAGGCTCTCACCTGAGTCTGGGTAGTGGGAGCAGTCCAGTCCATGATGGTCTGGATCTTGCTCTGCAAAGGTTGAACCTGGCCTCCACCCACAAGGTGGCCCAGGTACACAACCTGACTCTGCCCTATCTGGCACTTAGTGGCCTTGATAGTCAGGCCTGCCTTTTGCAGGGCCTGTAAAACATTCCTGAGGTGGACCAGGTGATCCTCCCAGGTGGAGCTAAAGACAGCAATATCATCTAGATAAGCTGCACTATAGGCTTCCAGTCCTGTGAGAACTGTATTCACCAACCTCTGGAAAGTGGCAGGTGCATTCTTCAGACCAAAGGGCATTACCACAAATTGATAATGTCCACTAGGGGTTGAGAATGCTGTTTTGGGCTTTGCAGTATCAGCTAGTCTGATCTGCCAGTAGCCAGCTGGTAGGTCAAATGTGCTGAGATATTTGGCAGAGGCCAAAGTATCTATGAGCTCATCTGCCCTGGGTATTGGATGGGCATCAGTCCTAGTGACTGCATTGAGACCCCTGTAGTCCACACAAAACCTCATCTCTCTTTTTCCACCACTGGTGTGAGGTTTCGGTACAAGGACCACTGGATTAGCCCAAGGGCTATCTGAGGGTTCAATAACTCCCAATTCCAACATTTTCTGGACTTCAGTCCTGATACAGTCCCTGACATGGTCAGGTTGCCTATAAATCTTGTTTTTAATAGGCAGACTGTCCCCAGTGTCCACTTCATGAGTGCACCAGGTGGTCTGACTGGGTGTCAGTGAAAACATATGTCTAAACTGATTGAGGACTTGCCTGCAATCAGTTTGTTGCTGGGTAGTGAGGCTGCCTGCCAAGGCTACACCATCAACTGACCCATCGTCAGGGTTCTGTGAGAGCAGGTCAGGGAGTGGGTCACTCTCTTCCTCCTGCCCTTCATCAGTAGCCATGAGCAAGCCCATGTCTGCCCTGTCCACATATGGTGTTAACCTGTTGACATGGAGAACCCTGTGGGGACTCCTGGGTGTTCCTAGGTCTACTAAATAAGTGACCTCACCCTTCTGCTCAACAATAGTGTGGGGTCCACTCCATTTATCTTGGAGAGCTGCTGGGGCCACTGGCTCCAACACCCACACCTTCTGTCCTGGCTGGTAAACAGTCAGAACAGCTCTTTGGTCATGCCAGGCCTTTTGAAGTTCCTGGCTAGCCTCAAGGTTTTTGGTTGCCTTTTTCATGTACTCAGCCATCCTGGAGCGGAGACCAAGTACATAGTCCACTATATCTTGCTTTGGGGGCTTGAGAGGTAACTCCCATCCTTCCTTCACCAAGCACAGTGGACCCCTCACAGGGTGGCCAAACAGAAGTTCAAAAGGGCTGTAACCAACCCCTTCTGAGGCACCTCCCTATATGCGAATAAAAGGCAGGGCAAGAGTATGTCCCATCTACGCCTAAGCTTTTCTGGGAGCCCTTTAATCATGCCCTTCAAGGTTTTGTTGAATCTCTCAACTAAACCATTGCATTGTGGGTGATAGGGTGTGGTGAACTTATAAGTCACTCCACACTCCTTCCACATTGCTTTTAAGTACCCAGACATGAAGTTAGCACCCCTGTCTGATACTACCTCCTTAGGAAAGCCCACTCTTGAGAAAATTCCCAGGAGGGCCCTTGCCACCACAGGTGCTGTAGTGGTCCTGAGGGGAATAGCTTCTGGGTACCTGGTGGCATGATCCACTACCACCAGGATAAACCTGTGCCCAGAGGCTGTTTGGGGATCCATGGGACCAACAATGTCAATCCCTACCCTTTCAAAGGGCACCCCCACCACAGGTAGTGGTATCAGGGGGCCTTTGTAGTGCCACCTGCCTTGCCACTGGCTTGGCAGGTTACACAGGAGCGACAAAACTCCTTACTGTCTTCAGACATGTGGGGCCAGTGAAAGTGAGGGACAATTCTGTCCCAAGTCTTGTTCTGGCCCAGGTGACCTGCTAAGGGAATATCATGGGCTAGGGTCAATAGGAAGCCCCTGAACTTCAGAGGTATAACCAACCTCCTGGTAGCACCAGGCTTGGGGTCTCTACTCTCTGAGTACAGGAGTCCATCATCCCAATACACTGTATGGGGACCACTAGCTTTCCCAGCAGCCTCAGCAGCAGCTTGCTGTCTGAGGGGTTCAAGGGAGGGGCAGCTCTGCTGCTCCTGGCTGAGATCTGCCCTAGAAGGTCCCCCTGTCCCCAAGAACTCAACCTGGTCAGGTTCAAGTTCCTCTGGGACAGTTCCTTCTTCAGGGCTGAGATCATCCCCCTCAAGGGACTGATCTTCCTCCTGAGCCAAGGGGGAAGGCACTGCCTTAACCCTACTACTCTCCTCCTCTTGGAAGGCACTTGGTCCATTCTTCCAGAATCCAAGGCCTGTTCAGTGCTAGACATTTTGGCTTGTGACCTGGTCACAGCAAACACATCTGCAGGGATCCCCAGCATTTCTGCATGGGTCCTGAGCTCCACTTCTGCCCAAGCAGAAGTCTCTAAGTCATTGCCAAGCAAGCATTCGACTGGTAGGTTTGCACTTACCACAACCTTCTTAAGGCCAGTTACCCCTCCCCAGGAGAAGTTAACAACTGCCAGAGTATGGTCTGTTCTGACATTGCTAGCATTGGTCACTTGGTACATCTCACCAAGCATAACTTGCCCAGGAAGCACAAGGTCTTGTGTCACCATTGTGACACTTGCCCCTGTGTCCCTAAATGCCAAAGCCTCACGTCCATTGATTAAAGGCTGTTGTCTGTACTTGCCCAGATTACTGGGACTCACAGTGGAGGTCACATCCATGCCTCCATCACAGACTAACACAGCCTGAGTCAGTTCTCTGACCAGGTCAGAGCCCAACTCAGTACCCAGGGTGAACCCTACTAAACCCTTGGCTGGAGCACTCCCACCAACTGTAGTAGGGGGAACAGGTGCCTTAGGGGCATTGGTGGGTGCTGGACTGGAGTCTTTGGACTTGGTGCAATCACTGGTCCAGTGGGTCTTTTGCTTACAGACCTTGCACCATGGTTTTCTTTGGCCTTTCCCTTTGGTAGACTGTGAATCCCCACCAGAAGAAGATTTTTGGGGGCCTGATGAAGACTTTTGATCTTTACCCTTCTCCCCACCCTTGTCAGAGTTCTTAGCATCTTGCTTCTTGGTTTCCCCACCTTGGTTCTGTACCTTCTGCTTCACCCTGGTTCTGACCCATTTGTCTGCCTTCTTTCCCAATTCTTGGGGAGAGGTCAGATCAGAGTCTACCAGGTATTGATGCAACAGCTGATTTTGACAGTTATTAAGAATCTGCTCCCTCATTATCAGATTGTACAATCCTGAGAAGTCACACACCTTACTGCCCATCAACCAGCCTTCCAGAGCCTTGGCAGAACAATCCACATAGTCTACCCAGTCTTGAGTCTGTGCTTTTTGGGTATCTCTGAACTTCAACCTGTACTGTTCAGTGGTTAGGCCAAACCCATCAATAAGAGCACTCTTCAAGACCTTGTAATTATCAGCATCCTCCTCTCTAACAGTGAGGAGCTTATCTCTACCTTTGTCAGCAAAGGAGAGCCACAAGATTGCTGCCCACTGCTCCTGAGGGACCTTCTGTACCTTACAGGCCCTCTCTAGATGCAGTTATCCATTTGTGGATGTCATCCCCACTCTGGTAGGGAGGGACAATCTTGCTCAGGTTCCTATGGTCATAGGACCTTTCCCTGTCTCTAGGGACATGGCTGCCACCATGGGACTCTAGTCCCAACTTTCTTTCTCTCTAAGGAGATCTAGGGATTCCCTATCTAAAGCCAATTGCTTTTTTCTGATTTCCAGCTGAGTTTCCTCATACTGAACCAGTCTGTCTCTTCTCTCATGAGAGGATTCCCTCCTGTGAGAGGAGATAGAGCTCCCTACTGAGGTGCCAGAGTGGTTAGACTCCTGAGAAGGAGATCTAGACTTCCTGGGCACACTCTTAATCCTTCCTGGGGGACAAAGAGGAGCATCATTCTGATCATCCTCATCATCTTCCACAGGAGGGATTGGGTTATCCAGGTCAGGGTCATTGTCACCCTCCTGGCCAGTTTCAGAGGGGGGCTGGGGGCATTGGTACCCCTGGTCCTCGTCCTCTTCCTCTGCCCCACCCTCAGCTCCTACCCCTTCAGTCCCCAAGGGCTTACTAAGGTCATAAGCCACCAACAACTCCTTGAGGTGTTGGGTGGTGGGGCTTTGGCCTGTCCTTATTTTTCTCAAGTTACATAAAGCTCTCAATTCCAAGAATGGGAGTGTATCATACTTGGAGGGTGGAAGCTCAATGGCTTCCTGCAAGGATTCTTTAGATCCTACCCTTAAAGACATTACTAGTGTGGTGTGGTGTATGCACTACCTACTCTAGTGTGGCCTACTAAACTCTCTTGAGTTGTAGAAAGGGTTGTGCTATCCCTTAACACACAACTCTAAGTTCAGTAGAACTTACTGTATTCTAAGCTTAAATTATATGTACCTTAGGTACCTTTAGTGGTTTTCAGTTGATCAATTCAATTGAGATTATCTGGTAAAACAATAGCAAGCTGGAATCCCACACGCTGCACACCAATGTGAGAAGTTGGCCTGGCATATGCTGTCCACTAATTATAGTGGGCACCTTGCACCAGTCCAAACAACCCCTTATTGGAGATAGGTTAAAGACAACCTTATTGAAAGCTATCCTAGTGGTAGCTATGGAGAGCAGCCTTCAGGCTAAGTCTTGAAGGAATGTAAAGCAGCTTGTTTTACCAGTCTATAATCTCTTGAGTGACCAAATGAAAGAGCCCCACACCAGGTATATATTCAAAATATATGTATTTATTGCTAAACACACCCCTCTAGTCTCTTTATGAGGCTAGAGTTCGAAGTACATAAGTTAGAAGTTATTTAAATCACAGTAGTAGCACAAATACACGTTTGGGCCCTAGGGGCGTACTCAAACCATATACCAATAAAGTGGTATGCGAACCACGACTGAACTAGACACTAGGCCTAGAGCCTCTAGAAGTGCTTGGACCACAAGGAACCACCCAAGGTAGTGACACAGGGGACCTACGGGAGACGCGTGCAGTGTAAATACACAACCGCGATACGCCGTTGACTTCTATGGAGAAAGTCGGGATCGGGAAATAAGAGAAAAGGGACACTTAAAAGAGGACTAGGACAAAACCCTTTGAGATCTAGGACTTTGAAGAGTCTCTACCCACGGGAGCACCGGAGTACTCGTGTTACCTCACCCAGGGAAGCCGGGTGCATAGGTGCCTTTCAGGGTCGGGTTTCGTCGTCGATTCGAATGGCGATCTGCTGCAAAGTGCTGCTGGCGTCCAAGAGGAAAGTGTCCAAGTGGATCCAAGAGTGGATCGGAGTTCTGAAGAACCTGAAAGCAGAGGGGACAGAGTCTGGGTCACTAGCCAGTGACCAGGAAGGCGATGGACAGATGCCCACCGAGGTCGAGTGCTTCAGGTGCGTTGACGGTCGTCTTGACTCTTCAGCCACGAGGTCCAGGAGGCGTTGTCGGCGACCAGGAGCAGGATTCGGGCTGGTACAGGATGTCTGTCGAGTGCTGAGGTGTCGGCGACCGGATTGGACCCAACAAGCCTTGGCAACGCCAAGTCTCGGTGAAGATGTAGATCGTCGATGGTGCAGACCAGCAAGGTCTGTGGAACTCACCCAGCGAGGGTAAGTGGGGGCAGGCCTGGAGCAACCAGGATGCCAAGTAAGAAAAAGATTGGCCTTTGTTAAGGGCTACTAGCCAACGGGCTAGCGACCGTGAAGGAGCCTCGTGACGCCGCACGTGGATCTGGCTTACAGGACACTCGTGGAGTGGGGGCCAGTGATCTTCGGTGCAGGTGGTGCTGGAGGCTAGGGCTACTCGGAGCCCAAAGCACGACTTCTTGGGAGACCCAGAAGAGGATGCACTTGCAAATGTGCTCGGTGTCCAGGGGTCACGGTCTCAAGTCACCCACGATAGCCACGGGCCTCAGCTTTGCTGGGGACTCAGGGTAGCCTCGGCGAAGTCTGAGAATCCACCTCTGGTGATGCGATGACTTCGGCGTCCGACGGGAGCTTCAGAAATGCAAACCGGACAGATGCTTCTTTGGTGCCTGCCAAGCAGGGGAGTCACTCCTTGACCCCAAGGGAGATTCTTCTGTCCTCTAATCGTGAGTAGAGCGTCGAAGGTCCAGGATTCAGTTTCAGAGTTTCGTCCAGGGATAATCTAAAGTCCTAAGGACTGGGTTCCTACCTGTATACTAAAGATAGGGGTTGGACTACTCTGTGGCCCCACCTATGGGTGGGTCAGGGCAGAGGGGTGGCTACACCCCTTTCCCTTTGTCCAGTTCGCTCCAAAGCAGGGGCTGCAAGCCCCTGATCCGGTTTGAACTGGGGTATGCACAGGGACACCAAATGTGCCCCCAGTGCAGGACTTCAAAGCACCCGAAAGTGCTCCCGCCCAGCCCCAATACACATTATCCTGTCTGGGGAGGTGGTCACACCTCCCTGGGACAGGAAACCTATTGTCCAGGCCTCCCCTGCCGGAGTTTCGTCCAGCAGCAGGAGGCCAGACTCGTGTCTGTGGCAGCAGCATCCATTTTGTGATGCCAGGGCTCTGGAAAGAAGTTACCGGACTAGTCAGAGTTAACATGTCTTTCCCTCTAGAAGGGTGGAATGCTACCCCCGCTGCCAGGATTGGCGGGGGGTAGTATTCCAAGATGTTTGACACCAAACACGACATGTTTAGGTGCAGCCATTCCAAAGTTAGCATTTTACCGCGAGGATATAATGCGCTTAAGAGTATATGGTCAGGCTGCACTACAAACAGCATCAGAGATGGTCTCCGAACGCTGCAGAGGGGCCCTGCTCATGCAGGGGCACCCTCTCACATAGGAACCATGCACTCTGCCTTTAGGATTGATAAGGCCTGCCTTAGGAGTGACTTATAGGTTTATATGTGTGTATGTATTTAGTGATATAGGTAACCTATATCACAGTAAGGGGTGCATGCACCACCTTACCCAGGCTGCAGTAGCAGACCTGTGGTGTCAGTTTGGATGGCCTTCCAGGGGTGGCATAATACATGCTGCAGCCCCTGGCAGGCCTCTGAGGTACCTATGCCCTTGGTACATAGTATACCATATACTAGGGACTTATAAGGGCACTCCAGATCCCAATCAGTGATGTGCCTAAGGCACATGGAAACCATTTTAGAGAGGAAGCAGCTAGGCTGGGGTTCTGATTAGCAGGGCCCCAGCCAGACTAATGTCGAAAAACAGTGAAGCATCAGCAAAAAGTGGGGGTACCCATGTGAAGCAGATCCTACTCTCCTACACCTAGCTCTATAGTCATTTTGTGACCAAAAGAACAGATTGTCATTGTATGATTGAACACAGTAGTAAGAATCGCACACTATTAAAGTGGTCACATCAGGATTTACAAACTCAAGCGCAAGCACCAATGCACGCAACTCGGCCAATTGTGCGGTACTGTCCCCGAGTGTCTGTGTATGCACCACAGTGGATTTGAACTTTCCGTTCACAAACGTACCTGCAACAATAGCACATGCGGCTGAATAAGCATGCTTGGACCCCGTGGCCGGTTGTGCCGAACCATCGGTGTAGATCACACAGTCGTAATCCTCAAGCGGCAATAAAGACAAAGGAGGAGGATGAACAAATTCATACTGTAAAAACTCCTGAGTCTGAAGAGAAGAGTCAAATATGAAAGTGACATCCGGAGACGTCAGAGATGTTGCCCATTGAATCCAACGGGGGTGCAAAGCTTTAGAGTTCGGTACACTTGCTTTGGTCACTGCCTCTAGAGCAGGATATGGTGTTACCACCAAAATGCGTTTTCCCTTGGCCAGTGCGCGCTCCTTCAGGATCGCCATTTGCACTGCTGTCAGAACTTTCTCCACAGAGGAAAACCGCATTTCTGCGGAGGTGTACAGATGTGACTTGTATGCGATAGGTACTGTATCGCCTTCATTAAAGGTTAAGTACGTGAAACCCACTGCCCCTGGAATGATTCTAATCACCAAGTTTGTGTGGTTATCACGCGTCAAAAGGTATTTAGACTCAAGAAGGTCTGTCTGCAAAGACTGCAGAATGGAGGTATGCTCCGGAAGTCAACAAGACTTCGAATAAGTAGGTTGTATCAAGGCATACAGTGGCTTGATACGCTGGGCGTATTCGGGAATATATGTACGTCCGAAGTTCAGAAAACCCAGCAAAGACTGAAGCTTCTTCAGATTAGTAGGAGGGCACAGAAGTGCACATTTCTCCAGAAAATGGGGGCTAAACCCTTACCTTCATTGTTGAGCTCATAGCCCAAGAACAAAACGGTAAATTCAGCAATATGAGATTTGGCAAAGTTAATTTTGTAACCTTGAACCGCGAATTCAAGAATAATGCGGTCTACTCGAGTTAGATGCGGAAACAATTCGTCGTCTGTCAGATAAATGTCATCCACGTACGAACAGGCATCTGGATCAATGCCGTCTAACAAAGAGACAACACGAGCGGCGAACACGCCTGGACTATTTTTGTAGCCCATAGGAAGACGCCTGAATTTGAACATTTTACCACCGGATGTAAAAGCGCACCATTGGCCACTCTCCGGGGCTAAGTTGTGCGTGTAGAATCCATTTGAAAGGTCAAGGGTCGTTTTGTATTTTTTACGAACAAGACTATCTACAAGCGCCGAACTATGGGTATTTTGCACCGCAAAGGTCCGACAATGCGAGTTCAAATGCCAGTAATCCAATACTAAGCGGTACGATCCATCGGGTTTAGAAACCGCGAAAAGGGGATTGTTCATAGGTGATACACAGGGTACAATTACTCCCTGATATTCCAACTGAGTCAGAATTTAGGAAACGGGGCCTTTGGCTTCACGTTTTATGGGATATTGGGGTTGTGGCTGCGGTAACGACCGCAAAGGTATTTCATGGGGGGGAGAATCTTCGTCCCAACCCACGTGATTGCGGAATAACGCTGGAGCCAGGGACACAGCCCACTCTGCTGCAAGAGCCTCCGCTTTGTCCTTTGGGACATGTCGAGAAAAGCTCGGAAGGATTACCTCCTCCCCTGTACGCGCAGCAAGGACGAATGGGGGTGGCCAATCCGCCTCTGCTAACAAAATGTCATATGAAGAGGTCAGATTTTCCCAAAAAATCCCTTTAATTACACGCTGTATATCACCTTCAATTTGAATGACAATATTAAATAGTCTGTCAGGGGGTGCCACTCTGGTGTCTGCTGTTTCAACAGTAATGAATGTTTCAGTTGCTGTCGCCTCCATATGAGGACGTAGCGCCTCCCGCACTATGGTAACTTCCGCGGCGCTGTCTAGGAGGGTTACTGCCCACGTCCAATTCAGGAGCCTCGTTCTCACCGTCTGTGGCATATTTCGCTGTTACAGCGGCAACTTTCTTCTTCTGAAATTGTGGTCGAAAACGTTGAGCGTCTTCCTCTTTTCCTCTGACTTGTTGTCGAGGCTGGTCTCGTCCCTGTGGGGCCTCACGGTCCCTTCCTCTATCCTGGCGGTCTCCTCCACCGGCCTGTGACGAAGTCTGTGCCTGTGAAGAACGAGGAGAACGCGCATCAGGGATCTGAAACCTATCCGGTGACTTAATTCTCGCTCTATCGCGTAAATCATAAGTGCGTTCAGAAGAAACTGAAACCGGGGATGCGCCTCGCGATCCCGCCTTTGTCTGTTGCTTACCCTGTTTTTTCAGCCTCCAGCTCTTTTTAGTGAAGACTGGTTTCTCATCTTTCTCAGATTGAGATTTGGTTTGTTGCTGTTTTGGTTGCGATTGTGTTTGCTGTTTTGCAAAGGCTTGTTACCCAGGCTATTTCTACCAATAGTTTTGTAAGCCTGGGTAATAATTTTTGGTAATTCGCGAGGCTTGTCCAATTCTGGGACTAAAGCCAAAGCGTTAGCTACTTGAAAGTTCACTGCATCGCCCTTGACATTCGCAAGGATCAGCTCAGCTACTACTTCAAACACTCCCACCAGTCTCATCCCTAATTCCACAGCCGCTTCAGGGCCATGTTCGTCCTGTACTTTTTTAATTACAGAGGGGAGAATCGTCATGGAAGGAGTACCAAAACATTTAGAATATACTGCTGCGAATACCTTACCCCAGTTGTCACATGCTGTCAACTCGGGAATTAAGTCTTTTGGCAAACTAATCGTTAAGAATACGATGTTTATCCACTGGAGTTGTATGTGGAAAAACTGCCTCCAACTGATCAAACTTTTCTGCAAGCCAATAAGGAAAATCATCCTTATTTTGTGGACGTTTGCCCATCACCGAATTCACCATGACGGGACTTATGGTCACTCCGCCTGCAGCAGCTGGTTGGCCGGCAACTCCAGGAGGGGCTCCATGGATGCTGCCTGTAACATATCGCACTAAAGCTCGATGCACCTGCACCAAGGCCGCATACATAGTGCGCAGTTCCGCGACTGGTATTGTCATATAACGCGGATGTGGGGTGTACCCGGCCAAAACAGGCCAAGTGGCCCCCTCAATTGATAAGGGGCCTAAACGAACCGTGGTAGTCGGTTGTGGGAGGGCGCCATTAAACCAAACACGGTGTTGCCAAGCCGTGAGCGGTACTTCAAGATTAGTATAAGGTCTATAGACAGCAGGAACAACGGTGGGTTCATATTCATGGAACAGATTATCGTTCGCATTCACCGCTGGAAAAGTGATCCAAGAGTAGAACACTTCAAAGTGGAAAGCCGGATCGGCTTGAACCACAAAGACTAGTTCAACTCCCGCGTCTGGCACTCCATACACCCGTAAGTGATCCCGGAGTGCTGTGCGGCTATGCGCCGCGATGTCTATACCCGCCATTACTAACTGGGTCTATTCAACAATCTTACACTAGGCAGCACAAAAAGGGTTATGTTTAAAAACCTTTTTAATAACATCAAGCTTGAAAGAACCTACAAAATCTACAATATAGGAGGTATCGCCGTCACACACGCTTCCGGAAGCGTACGTGAGGGGTTTGTGGACAAGCACAAGTACTACTCAAGCATCTCGCAAGTAAGCTGCCCCACTCGTTGGTCGTGCCATGTCATAAGGTTTCTGCACATACAGAGCTATGCACAGGATAATAGGACCTCGGAATATAGTGGTGAGCCAACCATAGACCTTAGCACCCAAAACCCCAACCCAACTAGCCTTAGCGTCCCATTAGCACTAATGTACCAATGATTAGACAACCCAGAACACGGTATCTCTCTCACTCAGGACTCGCAGAGGCAAGAACACTCTTTCGTCACACTCGTACCTGTCCACAACATGCGTAAGAAGAGACACTGTATAGGTTAAAATGTTTATTTCAACTTACGTGCTCTAAGATACAGTACACGTGTCAGTACTAATAGCATAATACATATGAATAATATAATCAGCATAGTTACTACTCCATAGAATACGAACGGGGAAAGCATCTCATAAAGCAGTGGATATATGTCTAACTAACATTACCACCCTCCCCGTGCTGGAAGCCAGTTTATTATGAAAATAGAAGACCTTTGGGCTTTGACTAGCGAACCCCCATACCTCAGTCTCTAGATGCAAAACTACATCAGCAGACAATCACAGCTCTTCTCTCTGGAAAGGTCGTCTCCAAGTGTGGTCTAGAGCGGGCGACCGCATTATTCAAAGCACACTAATTTCTCCATGGCAGCTGTACATGGTGTTATGTCTAGGTGCGAGGGACGGGCCAAATCAGTAAGAACCAGGGACGTGTTATTCGACCTTGTAACTGTTGTTCAGACTGAGCCCAAAGGGAATAGGAGAAAAGGTGAGAAACAGAAAATGCAGACAGTTGTAAAATAACTTGGCAGTAGCAGAGGGCGACAGAACAACGGCTAAGAGTAACGTGCTGTGAAGAGGACCGGGCTGGCAGACCCGCTTCAAAGCCCCTGGGACCTCATGAGGGACTGAACACATCTAATGACTGTAAGGTGACGGCTCGGAAGGAGTTAATCTCTTTCGGCCCTTCTTCCCTACAGGGGAAGGAACTCCCTCTGACGCGGACCGTCCAATGGAGGGACGCCTCATGGACAAGAGGGGAGGAGCGTGTAGCTGAAAGGACGTTCCCGGAAGACGCTGAGGTGTGCGCGGTTAGGAGGCGAGATTCGATTGAGGAAGGAGGGAGCACTGCGGAGCTGGAGCGAGGACGAGAAGCAGACGAGTCGGAGTTGGAGCGAGGACGAGAAGCAGACGAGTCGGAGTTGGAGCGAGGACGAGAAGCAGACGAGTCGGAGTTGGAGCGAGGACGAGAAGTAGACGAGTTGGATCGGGAGCTAGGACGGAGATCAGACGACAGACTCCAGCAACGCCCGGAGAAGACCGATACTGAACGGGAGGAGTGGTCGGAGGAGTGGTGGACACCCCCGGAGGACGCTGGGACGCCGCCACAGCTCAGGAGAGTTGTGGCCCCTGTGGTACGTGGTTCTAGGGAAAGGGATCTGTAAATACGGGAGGGAGGGGGGCGGCGAGTCCAAGGGACTCAGGGTTCACACATCTCACTAGACGCTTTGTGTTGTGTGCACGATACCCTCACAAACCCTCACCCCTTTAGATCTCTCTCCGCACCCCTAGCTCCTAAGAGGAGTACGGGACAGGAACTCAAAAGCGGAACATTTCTTCACTCTCTACTGTGGTGTTCTCACCGTGTGCCGGTACTCTTATTTGGGTGGCTTTTGTGTTGTGTTTCACCCACTCTCTCCTACCTATCTGTTCCCGAAAACAGAACAAATCACGGTGACGGCTTGCTCTAGATCACTTTCTATTCCTAAGGGAAGGGGCAGCCGCATTAACCGTCTTCTCTTCTTTATCTTCCCCGGGGCTGATCCATCGCTACCCTACGAGAGGAAAAGGAGACGTGCCGCCACCATCACCACCCCGCACGAAGACGACGACCATCCTGGACCCTTCTTTTCCCTTTGCTCTAACCTATCCTGGGGTCTTTGACTGTATTCACAATAAATTAAGCCATCATTAATCGGCCTGTAAAACCTCCTCGCTTTATTTTCCGCCCATCCCTCTCACATCTGGTGTCAGAAGTGGGATCGGGGGAAATGGAGGCGGCCGTGAGGAAGATGGCAGAAAGCCAGGAGAAGCTGGAACGCTGTATGGAGAGGTTCTTGACTGTAGCCGAAGAGGATAGGGCGAGCCTCCATAAGTCCCTCTCCGAACAGGGGCAGACCCAGGAAGCGGTGATTGTCAGACTGGCCGACACACTGGGACAACAGAGGAGTACAGCCGGATTCCCCTCCGTGGTCCTCCAGAAATATGTGGAAGGGGAGGACCCGGATTATTACCTCTCGAACTTCGAGCGCATGGCCCGAGCCGCTGGGTGGGGCCAAGAGAAATGGGGACAATACTTGGGTCCGCTATTGTCCGGCGAGCTCCAAGCGGCCTACCAGGCCGTTAATGCCTCGGGTCTTACACCTTACGAGGATGTGAAGAAGAGCATTTTAGAGAGGCTAGGCATTGATGACGACACGTATCGCATCAGACTGCGCCAACTCAAGGAAGGCCCACAGGAGACGCCCCGTGCCTTGGTGTACCGAGTAAGGGATATGGCGGACCGGTGGCTCAAACCCAGTACCTCGACTAAGGAAGAGATAATGGAGAAGGTATACCTTGAGCAGTACCTGTCCTCCCTGTATCCACACGTACAGAGATGGGTGAGACAACACACCGGATTGAGCCTGGAAAGGGCGGTTGACATAGCCAGCGCTTTCTACCGAGCCCAAGAGTCCCAAAGAGGTCGCGAAGACGTACACTGGAAGCATCCAGGAGGCCCTCTGAAGACCACTAGACCCCCCTCCACCCCGTAAATCGGAAATAGTTTCCCTTGCCCCAGGACCCCTTTTTGTACCTCCCCGAGCCCCTCCACCCTTAGGTCCTAAATGTTTCAACTGTGGTATCTTAGGACATATAGCTCGGTTCTGCCCTCAAAAGGAGGAGCCTATGGAAGTCGGGTTGATACGCAACTATTATTGTAATCTTTCAGGGGCGCACCTTCCCTACCATAGAACAGTACGGGTTAATGGGGAGGAAAGGCAAGCCCTAATCGACACAGGATGCTTACAGAGCGTGATCCAACCCCAGGCTGTTCCGGGTGGGGAACCGACTCCCTCAGGGTATGTCACCATCCAATGTGTACACGGGGACAGTAGACGTTATCCGACTGCTGAGGTAGAGGTACAACATGATCCTTCAATAACAGCCAGACCCTTGAGAGTAGGGCTCGTCCTCGCTTACCTGAACCCTTAGTCCTGGGGAATGATTATCCACAATTATCCGACTTAGTACATGAAACCTGGACAGAGGGGGAGGACTGGAGAAAGACCGCTCCTTTTTCTCAAGAGCCCGAGACTGACTGGCCCCCAGGAAAGTCGAGAAAGAGTGGCAAACAGAAAAAGAGGGACCAAAAGATGTGGAGACAAGTCATGCTGACTCAGGACAAGGAGGTCCCTGTGTGGCAATACGAACAAGGGTTCCGAGAGGCACAACGAGAAGACCCGCTTTTCGTGAGGCCTGGAATAAAGCCACGGCTGAAGAGGATCCCCTACACGTAGGTCCACAATTCTTTATAAAGAAGGGACTGCTCTATAGAAAGGGGGAGGGACAACCCCGTTCAGCTGTTAGTCCCCCACTCCTATAGAGATAAAGTGTTGTTTCTAGCCCACAGTCACTTGCTGGGAGGCCACTTTGGAGACGAGAAACCGAACAAACCATTCTGAAACGGTTTTATTGGCCGGGTGTCTATTCCCAAGTACGAAAATTCTGTAGAGAATGTGCTATATGCCAAAAGAACAGTAGATCCATGCCTGCCAGAGCCCCGCTACGTCCTTTGCCTATCATACAGGAACCCTTCTCCAGGGTTGGCATGGACATCATAGGACCACTTTTGCCTTCCAGGAGTGGTTGTCGATTCGTGTTGGTTCTGGTTGACTATGCCACCCGCTTTCCCGAAGCGGTGGCCCTACGCCAACCTAATGCCCCCAAATCGCAAAGGCCATGATCTCCATATTTACGAGAGTAGGATTCCCCAAGGAGCTGATTACAGATCAGGGAACGCCCTTTATGTCCCGCCTCATGCGACAGGTATGTCTCTCCCTAAACATAAAGCAAGTCCGTACGTCGGCGTACCACCCCCAGACGGATGGGTTGGTGGAGCGCTATAATGCCACGCTCAAAACAACCCTAAAGAAATTATTAAATCTTGAAACCCGGAAATGGGAGGACATGCTCCCTTTGGCTCTCTTTGCCATTAGATGTCAAAAACAAAGCAGCACCGGGTATTCTCCGTTCGAGCTCCTTTACGGACGACAACCGCGTACCCTATTGGACATGCTCCGTGAAGAGTGGGAAGAGGAGCCAGAGGGGGACAAACCACTCCCAGAGTATATATCGAATCTGAAAACCCATCTAGGGCAGGTACGGAGTATTGTCAAAGCACACATGGAACAGGCACAACAAACCCAAAGGACCCAATACAATAAGAAAGCCAAACCCCGTGCATTTGACTGCAATGATTATGTTCTCATAATGATGCCCACCTCTGACCACAAGCTGTTGGGACAGTGGCAAGGCCCATACCGTGTCGTGGAAAAAGTGACCCCAGTGACATATCGCCTGGAGCTAGACCCCTGAAAAAAACAAACACCCAAATATACCACGTGAACCTCCTGAAGAAATGGGAGGGGCCTATCCCAGTGCAGGTCGGGTTCATATTGGATCCCGAACCGCTCTTTGTACAGAGCATAGACCCGGATCTACCGATAGAACAAAAAAAACGTTTCAGACCCATTTGAAACCCCTACAGGAAGTATTCTCCTTGTGCCCAGGTAAAACACATTTGACAGAACATGTCATCTCCACTCCCCGGGAGCCAAAGTAAAAATGCGTCCCTACCGAATACCTGAATCACGTAGACTAGCCATAGAAAGAGAGGTGCAACAGATGTTAAAAGCGGGCATAATTGAACCATCCTATAGCGAATGGAATTCGCCTATAGTACTGGTACCCAAACCTGATGGGTCCATCAGGTTCTGCATCGACTTTCGGGAGGTGAACAAAATCTCCCAGTTTGACTCCTATCCCCTCCCGAGAGTCGATGAGCTGGTGGAACGGTTAGGGAAAGCCAAATACATTAGCACCCTTGACCTATGCAAAGGGTATTGGCAGGTACCCCTGAGTCCTGGAGACCGAGAGAAAACAGCCTTTGCAACCCCCAGTGGGTTATACCATTTTACGGTCCTTCCCTTCGGTCTCCACGGGGCTCCAGCCACATTTCAACGGTTAATGAATACGGTATTAAGACCATGTTCAGGCTTCTCAGCAGCATACATTGACGACATAATCATATATAGCTCCACCTGGGCTGAACATCTCACTCACGTAAAGCAAGTCGTCCAGGCGTTAAAGGACGCCGGGCTAACCATAAACCCGACCAAAGCCGACTGGCGGCTCGTTCTGTGAAATACCTGGGCCACCTATTAGGGGAAGGATATATCAAACCCCAGACGGAGAAAGTGGCTGCTATCTCCAATATCCCTTTCCCGAAAACGAAAAGAGAGCTCAGGGCATTTCTCGGGATATTGGGATACTATAGGAGGTTCATTCCTAACTTCTCCCACACAGCCTCTCCTTTGACAGACCTGCTGCAGAAGAACACACAAACCGAAAAAGAACTAAGAAACCCCTCTCCCTCCCTTCTGCACGCCTTTTCCCAGCTGAAACACGCCCTGACCTGTCATCCCGTTTTACTGAGTCCTGACTATTCACTACAGTTCATTTTACAAACGGACGCGTCCGACACAGGCCTGGGAGCCGTCCTATCCCAGGTAGACCCCCAGGGACAGGAGAGACCAGTGCTCTACATAAGCAGGAAATTGTTTCCCCGGGAAAAAAACTATGCGGTCATAGAAAAGGAAGCGCTAGCCATTAAGTGGGCAGTGGATTCCCTGAAATACTACCTGGAGGGGAGGGAGTTCACCCTGTTTACGGACCATGCCCCACTTGAATGGCTGGCGAGGAATAAGGGACACAATGACCGGATACTGCGGTGGTTCCTGGCTCTGCAGCCTTATCGGTTTCACACCAAACATAGAAAAGGGAAGGACCAGACCAATGCCGACTATCTATCCCGGTATCCTATTGAGTCAGTTCTTGCTGGCAAGAATGTTAGGGAAGGGGGATGTGAAGAGGACCGGGCTGGCAGACCCGCTTCAAAGCCCCTGGGACCTCATGAGGGACTGAACACATCTAATGACTGTAAGGTGACGGCTCGGAAGGAGTTAATCTCTTTCGGCCCTTCTTCCCTACAGGGGAAGGAACTCCCTCTGACGCGGACCGTCCAATGGAGGGACGCCTCATGGACAAGAGGGGAGGAGCGTGTAGCTGAAAGGACGTTCCCGGAAGACGCTGAGGTGTGCGCGGTTAGGAGGCGAGATTCGATTGAGGAAGGAGGGAGCACTGCGGAGCTGGAGCGAGGACGAGAAGCAGACGAGTCGGAGTTGGAGCGAGGACGAGAAGCAGACGAGTCGGAGTTGGAGCGAGGACGAGAAGCAGACGAGTCGGAGTTGGAGCGAGGACGAGAAGTAGACGAGTTGGATCGGGAGCTAGGACGGAGATCAGACGACAGACTCCAGCAACGCCCGGAGAAGACCGATACTGAACGGGAGGAGTGGTCGGAGGAGTGGTGGACACCCCCGGAGGACGCTGGGACGCCGCCACAGCTCAGGAGAGTTGTGGCCCCTGTGGTACGTGGTTCTAGGGAAAGGGATCTGTAAATACGGGAGGGAGGGGGGCGGCGAGTCCAAGGGACTCAGGGTTCACACATCTCACTAGACGCTTTGTGTTGTGTGCACGATACCCTCACAAACCCTCACCCCTTTAGATCTCTCTCCGCACCCCTAGCTCCTAAGAGGAGTACGGGACAGGAACTCAAAAGCGGAACATTTCTTCACTCTCTACTGTGGTGTTCTCACCGTGTGGCGGTACTCTTATTTGGGTGGCTTTTGTGTTGTGTTTCACCCACTCTCTCCTACCTATCTGTTCCCGAAAACAGAACAAATCACGGTGACGGCTTGCTCTAGATCACTTTCTATTCCTAAGGGAAGGGGCAGCCGCATTAACCGTCTTCTCTTCTTTATCTTCCCCGGGGCTGATCCATCGCTACCCTACGAGAGGAAAAGGAGACGTGCCGCCACCATCACCACCCCGCACGAAGACGACGACCATCCTGGACCCTTCTTTTCCCTTTGCTCTAACCTATCCTGGGGTCTTTGACTGTATTCACAATAAATTAAGCCATCATTAATCGGCCTGTAAAACCTCCTCGCTTTATTTTCCGCCCATCCCTCTCACACGTGCGCAAAAGTCATCATGGCAGCCAGGCCTGCCAACGTATCCAGGCAGGCCAGGAGGCCATGAGCCACAAGACACCATCTTTTTCAAGACAATTACTATGAGTATCTCTTATTGGCACTGTAAAGTTGCCTTGGCCTGAATCCTGTATGGAGCAAATACAATATATATGTAAAACCTATGCTGTGTAAATCATCATTCACTATAGAGACTATCGTCCCTTATGTAAATATTCACTATACAGTTTTATACCCTTCGATATCGTCCACAATTCATACCCTTCTATTGGTTTCAAAGTGATAATCGTCCATCTCAAACCTACTACTATACAGTATCACTTTTTGTCTATCAAATGGGCTGAATGTAACTAACAATAGACAAACAGACACTTGGGATGGGAGTGATTGCAAGTCACAGCTGTCCTCTGGTCTCTAATATGGTAGTTATATATCAATCCTAATAAGTAAGGTTCAATAATAGGACTAGAATTCAGAGGACTGTACGAACAGAACACACTCTTTTCTAATTCAATGCAAGGTCTGGCATGCCTGGCCGCTTCCAGAAATGATCTTTAATGGTCTGACGGACGGCAGTTTAGAGGGGCTCAGGACGATTATAAAGGTCAGGGAGGCCCTAAGTATTACTCATATTTTTAAGGTACAATAGCCATGTGACGCGAAAGGCCTTGTCTAAACACATTCAGTCCTTTATCACACTACGGCTAAAGTTGGCTTCAGGCTTTGTCCGTATTGCTAGCCACAGGAAGAGTGGGCGAAGTCTTATGAGATCAGTAATATAGCCGAGGCCGAGTTCTGCGTGACTGAGGAAGTTAGTTGTGCAGCACGCAACCCCCAGCATCTTTTAAGACACCCGTTCCCAATACTCTGTATGGCCTAGAAATCTTTAATGCCCCAGACTCCAGAGCCATAAGTGGCCACTGACAGACATTTCGCTTTGCATACTGTGAGGAACTCCTTTGGGGGTTTAAAGCCAAGCTTTTTAGTCAACTTGACCAGGCTTTCCGCAGTGGAAGAAAAAGTGGCTGCAGAAGCGGTGCCTAATTACTTCAGTCATCAAAAGGAATGCAAAACACACAAGATGATGGACGGAATGCTGCACATTGGCAAACACTCACCCCCAGTCACAGATCTGGGTTTAATCCATCGTTATTTTGCTTCACCACGCCACTCCCAGTTCAGACATAGCCATATGCAAATCAGTCTTGACCCTGTGCCTCATGGGAACAGTCCAGACCGAACTGCCAAGCCATGTCTTCCCTGGACCGGAATCAAGCATCCTAGGACCAGTTTCAGGCTATCAGCCTTCATCAGCCAGGATAGCTTGACTCCAGTGGCGTAGTGAGCACGGGACCCACGTCTGGGCATACCCTTCCCACTTAGGGCGAAATGCAAAACACACAAGATGATGGACGGAATGCTGCACATTGGCAAACACTCACCCCCAGTCACAGATCTGGGTTTAATCCATCGTTATTTTGCTTCACCACGCCACCCCAGTTCAGACATAGCCATATGCAAATCAGTCTTGACCCTGTGCCTCATGGGAACAGTCCAGACCGAACTGCCAAGCCATGTCTTCCCTGGACCGGAATCAAGCATCCTAGGACCGGTTTCAGGCTATCAGCCTTCATCAGCCAGGATAGCTTGACTCCAGTGGCGTAGTGAGCACGGGACCCACGTCTGGGCATACCCTTCGCACTTAGGGCGAAATGCAAAACACACAAGATGATGGACGGAATGCTGCACATTGGCAAACACTCACCCCCAGATCTGGGTTTAATCCATCGTTATTTTGCTTCACCACGCCACCCCAGTTCAGACATAGCCATATGCAAATCAGTCTTGACCCTGTGCCTCATGGGAACAGTCCAGACCGAACTGCCAAGCCATGTCTTCCTTGGACCGGAATCAAGCATCCTAGGACCGGTTTCAGGCTATCAGCCTTCATCAGCCAGGATAGCTTGACTCCAGTGGCGTAGTGAGCATGGGACCCACGTCTGGGCATACCCTTCCCACTTAGGGCGAAATGCAAAACACACAAGATGATGGACGGAATGCTGCCCAGACGTGGGTCCCGTGCTCACTTTGCCACTGGATTCAAGATAGCCTGGCTGATGATGGCTGTAAGCCAGAAACCGGTCCCAGGATGCTTGTTTCCGGTCCAGGGAAGACATGGCTTGGCAGTTCGGGCTGGACTGTTCCTATGAGGCACAGGGTTAGACTGATTTGCATATGGCCATGTCTGAACTGGGGTGGCGGAGTGAGCTAAAGAATGATGATGGATTAAACCCAGATCAATTGACTGGGGGTGAGTGCTTGCAATGTTCAACACTCCGTCCATCATCCCCTTTGGTTTTGCTATCAAAAAGAATGCCCAGGTAGGGAAAGGCTGAAACTGGTTCAATTTTGGTGGCGTTAAGGAAAAACGTGTTGCACTTATTTGATTTTGGACCATAAATCATAATGTGGGTTTTGGAGTGGTTTACAGTCAACTCCAGCGCACTCATAAACCTTGCATAACTAGCCAGAAGCTTCTGTTGGCCGAGTGTGGTCCTGGCAATTAGACCTGCGCCGTCTGTGTAGCGCAGTACAGGTACTGCCCGAATACCAACATGCGGCACATTGGCATTTACATTAACCAGGTGTTGTTCAAGACCATTAGTATAAAGCGTAAATAAAAAGGGAGCCAGTACACAGCCCTGCCGTACACCCATAGAAAGTAAAAAACTCTTGATGGTTTCTCCTGCAGGGCCAAACCTAACAGATGCGAGGTTTCACTATGCAACTCTCTAAGGAAATTAACAAAAGTGACCGCAACTCCCATTTTTAGCATTATACCCCAAAGTTTGGGGCGATTCACATAGCCAAAAGCTGGAGGACGACTGAGATGGCAGAGTACAGGTGCTGTAACAGGAGAGTTGGAAGTCTTTTATGTCCCCGAGACTTCAATCAGGAGGCAAGCCTGCAAGCCCTTGGAGTCATTCTGGTTCTGCGTTCAAGTAATGTGGGTCCAGTCTTTGTCAGAGGGCGGCAGGTCAGCACAGCAAGATAGCAGTTCTTCCAGAGCTGCAGTCCAGCAGAGTGACAGTCCTTTTTCAGCACAGCGGCCCTTCATCCTGTCTAGAGTATCCACAGGTCAAGAAGTGTTCTGACGTGGTTGGGTCAGAAGTCCAGTTCTCACAAACAGTGGTGCCTTTGAAGTGGGAGAGATTCCAAAGAAGAGCTTTGAAGTGCGCAGAGGTCCTCCTTTCCTGCACTGGCTCCAGACTCACCACAGGTGGGTATGCAGCACTTTGTGTGGAGACAGGACACAGTCTATTCAGGTGTTAGTGTTAGGCTGCTCTCAGCTCCTCCCTTCCCTCCTTCCAGGGTGGCTCATCAAGTCACACCTAAACTCTCATTGTGTGCGGTTGTCTAGAAGGAATGCACAAAGCCCAGCTGTCACCCACCCCAGACGTGTATTGGTGATAGGCTGCAGGCACACAGGGCTAAAAGCAGAAAAATGCCATCTTTCTAAAAGTGATACCAAAGGGGATGATGGATTAAACCCAGATCAGTTGACTGGGGGTGAGTGTTTGATTTGCTCTAACGCTCCGTCCATCATCGCCTTTGGTATCGCTTTGTTCGCCCTAAGTTGGCAGGGTATGCCCAGACGTGGGTCCCTTGCTCACTTTGCCACTGGATTCAAGATAGCCTGGCTGATGAGGGTTTTGAACCCGAAACCGGTCCCAGGATGCTTGTTTCCGGTCCAGGGAAGACATGGCTTGGCAGTTCGGCGCTGGACTGTTTCCATGAGGCACAGGGTCAGACTGATTTGCATATGGCCATGTCTGAACTGGGGTGGTGGAGTGAGCTAAAGAATGATGATGGATTAAACCCAGATCAGTTGACTGGGGGTGAGTGTTTGATTTGCTCTAACGCTCCGTCCATCATCCCCTTTGGTATCGCTTTGTTCGCCCTAAGTTGGCAGGGTATGCCCAGACGTGGGTCCCTTGCTCACTTTGCCACTGGATTCAAGATAGCCTGGCTGATGAGGGTTTTGAACCCGAAACCGGTCCCAGGATGCTTGTTTCCGGTCCAGGGAAGACATGGCTTGGCAGTTCGGCGCTGGACTGTTCCCATGAGGCACAGGGTCAGACTGATTTGCATATGGCCATGTCTGAACTGGGGTGGTGGAGTGAGCTAAAGAATGATGATGGATTAAACCCAGATCCGTTGACTGGGGGTGAGTGTTTGATTTGCTCTAACGCTCCGTCCATCATCCCCTTTGGTATCGCTTTGTTCGCCCTAAGTTGGCAGGGTATGCCCAGACGTGGGTCCCTTGCTCACTTTGCCACTGGATTCAAGATAGCCTGGCTGATGAGGGTTTTGAACCCGAAACCGGTCCCAGGATGCTTGTTTCCGGTCCAGGGAAGACATGGCTTGGCAGTTCGGCGCTGGACTGTTCCCATGAGGCACAGGGTCAGACTGATTTGCATATGGCCATGTCTGAACTGGGGTGGTGGAGTGAGCTAAAGAATGATGATGGATTAAACCCAGATCAGTTGACTGGGGGTGAGTGTTTGATTTGCTCTAACGCTCCGTCCATCATCCCCTTTGGTATCGCTTTGTTCGCCCTAAGTTGGCAGGGTATGCCTAGACGTGGGTCCCTTGCTCACTTTGCCACTGGATTCAAGATAGCCTGGCTGATGAGGGTTTTGAACCCGAAACCGGTCCCAGGATGCTTGTTTCCGGTCCAGGGAAGACATGGCTTGGCAGTTCGGCGCTGGACTGTTCCCATGAGGCACAGGGTCAGACTGATTTGCATATGGCCATGTCTGAACTGGGGTGGTGGAGTGAGCTAAAGAATGATGATGGATTAAACCCAGATCAGTTGACTGGGGGTGAGTGTTTGATTTGCTCTAACGCTCCGTCCATCATCCCCTTTGGTATCGCTTTGTTCGCCCTAAGTTGGCAGGGTATGCCCAGACGTGGGTCCCTTGCTCACTTTGCCACTGGATTCAAGATAGCCTGGCTGATGAGGGTTTTGAACCCGAAACCGGTCCCAGGATGCTTGTTTCCGGTCCAGGGAAGACATGGCTTGGCAGTTCGGCGCTGGACTGTTCCCATGAGGCACAGGGTCAGACTGATTTGCATATGGCCATGTCTGAACTGGGGTGGTGGAGTGAGCTAAAGAATGATTTTGGATTAAACCCAGATCAGTTGACTGGGGGTGAGTGTTTGATTTGCTCTAACGCTCCGTCCATCATCCCCTTTGGTATCGCTTTGTTCGCCCTAAGTTGGCAGGGTATGCCCAGACGTGGGTCCCTTGCTCACTTTGCCACTGGATTCAAGATAGCCTAAAAAGTGGCATTTTAAAAATTGTAATGATAAATTCGACTTTACCATTTAACTGACCCCCCACCCCCCAGGATATTGCGGCATAGATTCGCAAATTTTGTGGCACAAAATGGAAATTTAGCGACACAATTCCACTTTGAAATAGGCATGTTTAAAGTTTCTGTAGCTCTACGGAAGCAAAGCTCCAATCCTAACCTCATGGGAGGGGACTGTATTTCTCTCTGGGATGTTCTAGTGCCCATTTATGCACCCCTGCCGGGGCACCACTTTAACCACTCCCCGGTTTCAGTCACACAGCTCCCTTCACTCTCTGGTTAAGTCACGCAGCCCCTTTCTCTGGTTTTAGTCACACAGCTTCCTTCACTCTCTGATTTCGGTCACACAGCCCCCTTGACTCCCTGGGTTTAGTCACATAGCCCCCTTCGCTCTCTGGCATCAGTCACACAGCCCCCTTCGCTCCCTGATTTCAGTCACGCAGCCCCCCTTTGCTCCATGGGTGCAGTCATACAACCCCTTCTCGTGTCGCGTGCACTAACTCCCTGTCCCCTCCCCTGCCTGATCTGGGCTTTCTTCATGGGCTCGAAAGCTTTATGGGGTCTCTCTGGCGATACAATAGGGTCCCCTTAAAGACACTGAATGAGCCATCAGCCCTTTCTTAGCCTTTTTCCCAGAAAGAGAAGAAGTAACTATATCTAACCCTGAAGCTTTTTGTGCAACTGTGTCCCTATTCCATAGAGTCAAAACCGGGGCGACTCACCTGGGTACTATAAATATAAGACGACACACAAGGTATTTTTGGGGGGTGTTCATTGGTTCCAGGCTTGTCACTATTTAGGAATAAACCAACTGTGCCAGATGTTCCTGTTAAAATGCATAGATTTCAAGTAGTGGGAAATATAACAAAGGACATACCAAAGGGGCAGATTTCAAGTAGTGGGGAATATAACAAAGCACAACGGACATACCAAAGGGACAGATAAACGATCCATATTAAAATCATTATCATGGTATATGATATAATTATTAATCAGCAACAGAAAGGTGCATAATAGTGCATAATGTGGCAGTGCAGCGCCCAAGTGAATTAAGTGTGTATAACACAGTGAAAAGCACAAAAGAAAAATGGAACCGTGGCTGTCATAAATTTAAGCAAAGTTTAAGGTGGGGAATTAGTCCAACTCCTCCTGCAGTTCCCCTTGAGCAGGGCATACAGGGACAGACGTTGAAAAATTAGCATCGCTCAGACAAGTTAAGTAATCCAAGGAGACAAGACCGCTTGCTAGAAGACATAAACAATCATGCAGAAACCTGGAAAATCCCCGGAATGTGAGCTGATAAATGGGGTACAGAATCAATAGTTCAGGCTCAGAGGCAGTGAAACCACCACCCTCCTCCTGAAGCCCAATATCTTTAGCACAGTCCAGACGATGACCCTGAAACTTGATAGCGTTGCCTCGGAATGTCACCTATTCTACTAATCTGGTTGGAATATGAAGCTTTGTGTTTTTAGCGTGTATTCGTTTTTTATTATACTTATCACTATTTGGCATCTGCACATTTTCTTCCATAAATGGTTTATTCCTGGCTGGTCAGAGGTCTAGAATCAATGGACACAAAGGAACAATTTTAGTTCGTTGAATGCTCTTTTTCCAGCGCACTGAAGCCCTGCCTCTGGAAGCTGATCTCCTCCACAGGCAGAAGCTATATCAGCTACAGGGTGTGAGTTTTCCTTCTTGGAGCAATGCCCACTCATTGTTTCCAAGCAGCACCACTTCTTGCATAATAGCTGCAACTCTGAGCAAACATGCTGGAGTTCCTTTTAGAAAACAAGCCCAATTAGGGGCAGACACGTTACAAGCACCGTGCAGTTTCACTTGTTGGAACACAAGGGAATGGCCGGCTGTGGAATCACACTCTTCCCCTGTAAGAAAAACTTATCTTTCTGCTCGTTGACAGCGATATGTAAACAGCAAAGACCTTAACTCATGTATGTAACTGTTCCCAGGGGGCTCATATCTACCTACGGGAACATGTTTCATGCACACAGTAAACTGAAACATAGAGATGGGCAATGAAATGACCCCATGTATTAACCAGACTGCAGTCTAAATAGACGTTTCTCTGCTGTTTTCAAGGCCACCAGCCAAAGAGTCTTTCCAAGCTTTTGGAAGCAAGTGGTTCTATTGCTGTGTTATCTGTAGAGCTTGTAGAAAAGAAAAAAGAATTGGCAGTAGCATCTGAAAAAGCTGATAAAGTTTTAGCAGAGGTCGCAGTAACCACGCAGGCTTCAACTGTTGTAAAAGAAGAAGTTCAGTTGCTGAAGGACAAGGCACAAAAAATTGTTGATGGTGATGGAGCAGGGAAAATAAAAAAATTTAACCCCTAACAAATTTTATAATTAATTAAATAAAATGTTCATTTAAATGTATTAATCAACACTGTATGTGTGGGAATGGTAACATGCCAATGTGTGTGCTAAATAATCTATTAATGGATGTCCGTGTGTCTAATTATAACGTAAAAATAAATGCGTACTAATTAAAAATAAATGCATGTTTGTGCTTCATAGAAATAAAACGTGTCGTTGCAAAAACAATAGTGATGGTAAGTAAGGAACAGCTTAAATGTTGCTTTCTGCTAGGTAATAACTAATTGGGGTACGTAGATGACGGGAGGGAAACGAAAGGGCTATTTTTCTCTATTTTAATTATGTTTTGTTTGCCTCAAATTAGTGCTTCTAAAGTATAACCGAGTGGCGATATAAAATGGCCGCCAGTGGGAAGATGTGCGCAGGCGCAAGGGGACATGTGACACGGGATGAAATCGGAGAAAAAACTAAACCTCGTGAGGTTACTGAGACGCTAGGATGCAAGAAATGGTCAAGGCTGATGTGACCTAATTGAACTGATAGTGTGCCGTGATGATCAGCAGAAGACCCGTGGGAAACAAGTTTAAGAGAAAGGACAATGACTGCGGAGTTCTCGAATGTATCGAAAGAAGTTACAAATGTACTGATCGAAACGGATGAAAATATGTTTGAGCGTATGGGAAAGGAAATGATCCAAGGACCCTTGGATCCAAGAGAACTTGATTAAAAGAATGAATAAGATGACATGCATGGACCAATGAAAGAAAAGCGTGTTATTAATGTTGCAACAGTTAGTTAGCAAAGTTAGAATTAGGGTATAAGAGGGCCTACTCTTAGTGGGAGGGGGTCAGTCGCAGTTGCAGTCACAGTCAGGAGCGGAGTTGGAGAGTCGTGTTGGTGGCTTCCAGTGCTGGGTGGTCCTGATCGATCCCTTACTGAGCGGGAGATGCTGAAAGACTGTTAGATGAGACGGGTTGCAGGTAGCTGATGCTGACGAGCTGAAGTTGCTGTTGCTGTCTTAATTTTCCAGTTGAGTATGAGAATCAGGTTATTTCTAATTCTTACACTTAGGATAGAAATCATTAGGCTAAATTAGGAAGGTAGGCAGGTAATTAGGGTTTTGGCTTCATGACAAAAATTTCCTTTCTGCAATAAATTGATTATGCTTAATAAATATTTGAATTTAAGAATGAATAATTGAATAAAGTTTAAATTCTTTCTCATGCTTTTAAAATTATATAAAATTTAAGATTCTTTAAACCAAAATGACTCAGTGGTTATTTTCCTAAATGATTGTGACATCAGTAATTGGTTATTGTGATTCAGCTGGTCTTAATCACTATGAACTAATTTTTTACATGAATGATTCATCGACAAAACAATGAGCAGGAATATCTTAAGAAATAACTAAAAGAAAGTGACAAATTAAGGTAATAAGATATCCCGGCTCCTTCCAGCGGTACATAAATGGTGTTCTCCATTTAGTTCTCATGCTTCTCCTAGGAGTACAGAATTTCATAAAGGTGTAAAGGAAATCCAGGAGTGTGCGTGTGTGTTAGGCGATGTTTATGGGCCCCATCGTCATGTGGATATGAGAAATATAGTTTGCCCCTGGATGACCTATAAGTGACCTGGGAGGAGAATAGTTTTTATTGTACGCGCTGCATCAGATTTCTTGGTAGCAGAGTTATGGTTTTCTATAGATTAGTTTAGTGATTATTGTTTATTGATTATTGATTATTTTGATGACTAACACTATATGTTGAGTCGCGTTATGTTATATGTGAGTTTTCACGCTTCTGGGATGTAGGAAGTGGAACACGTGTGGCAAGAGAAGTCACATGGAATTTGGTACATGGTCTGAATTCATTTTGGTAATAACGCAGGTTGTGTTATGTTAGGGATTTTCTGTGCGAAAAGTGTGTAATTGAAATAGCAAATCACGTTTACTTGTGAAACTTTGGCCTTAATTCTCAGGAGCCTAGTCTCCACATGTGTCTTATCCCCAGAGAAACGAGTAAATTGTTTGCTTGAAAGAAGGGTAAGGTAGAGGGAAGTGCTACTTTATCGGCGAGAGTTAATAATTCTGTGGTAGGGTAGAGGTAAGCGCTGCCTACTGGAAATACAGGATTCTTGTGTAAAAGAACAAAGCTGTCACTTTTGTTTAGCGAATCAGACTATGGAATTGTTTTAATTGTTGTAACTAACGAAGAAAACAGCGAAAAGAAAAAATTGCCGATAAATTTTGTAAAGGAGGGGTAAAGAGTAGAAGTGACGTGGAACAGTGCCGCGCTAGGATTGGATAGTGCGCTAGTCACGTGAACACAGAGCAGGAGTGACGTAGAAAAGTGCCGCGCTAGGATTGGTTGGTTCGCGGACGGTGGGAATTGTTCTGATTGGTACGTTAGTGTGAGTCGCGCTGTAATTGGTCGAAGTTCCGTACACAGAACAGCGTTAGAGTAAAGAGAAAACAAATAGAAAACATGCCGTATTACGAGTATGAAAGGGAGAGAACGTCATGGACGACGAAATTGAAGAATTTCTTTAAGAAAGACAAAAAGGTTGTGACTAGAGAGGGACAAGTAATTCCTCCGCCGAAATCAGCAGCTTCACATATGATGCTAAAATATGGATATCATACGTGCATATGGTTGGAAAATTGGGCTAAATATACGAAGAATGATGGTGCTTTAGCTTTCCCTGAGAATGGTTCATTTAGTGTAGCAGTTTTGCGAAATTTGCGAGAAAAATGTGTAAGTTGGAACCTAGAACTAGACCAACACAGTTTGAAGCTTTGACGGAATGGGAAGATGAGATGTATGAACGAGAGAGATTCAGAGGAATGAGAGATCATGAGTTTATGCCTGGAAGATTGTGGGGAGTAAATCATGAGGACAGAATAAAACGATGGAGATGTGCTAACATGACAGGAGGTTTGTTTCCAGCTTTTACAGTTGAGGAAGGGACTAAGAAAAAGCGGACTGAGAAAAAGAAACATATAGAGAGAGAAAAGTATATGCATGAGAGCGAAACGGATGACGAGTTGCTGGAAGATATTTTAAATAGAAATCCACCTCCGTATCAGCAGAGTTCTACAGTGGTGACACCAAATGCGCCGCTAATAGAGACTATGCAAAATAAAAGCCCGGAAAAGAGAATTGAAGTAAATAGGTCACAAGAACAAATGAGAACTTCTCAAAATGAAGGAATAGAAAGCGACAATGCAAGCGAATTGGCAAGGACAACAAAAGAACTAACTGAGAAGATTAGAGAATTAACGAAAAATATGGAAGCAGTTACTGTGCCTGTAACAATAGGTCCAGTAATACCCGTTTTTGAGAATCAGAAAATTGATGAACGATCTTTGGTAATTCCCATGAGTTCACAATTTCAGAGAGAAAAAGAAAGGATGGAACAAAGTGCAAGTACAAGTAATTTGGCTAGTACTTACAGACCAAGTCCACCTACAAATTTGACGGTGAATGAGTGCAATGGTAGGAAAATGCATATGGTAACAGAATCTGCAACAGAAACCCCTGAAAAGAGTGGTAATTGGATAGAACTAAATAATACACCCATAGGTCCGACTCCTGATGAGTTAAATGAGTGGATGAAGGCATTTAAAATAAAAGAACCAGAAGAAAAACCATTAGATGTAATCAGATTAAAAATCGACATGGAAGAATTAATTCTAGGAACGATTGGTACCGAAAAGATAAAAAATTATCAGGATGATGAAATAATGTTTCTGTGCAAAAGTATTACATGGAGGGCAAAGAATTTACATGACAAACTAGAAGAAGTGGCTAGTGAGATTGGAATAGACTTTGCAAAAGTGAAAACATTGCAGAAACCATACAGAGTAGACTTTTGTGAAAAGGATATTGAAAATTTGAACACGGCAGGAAGGCTGACACAGATAAAGGAGTTAATTGTGTTGTTGAGAAAATGGGGTGATGTGGACAGATGGAAGGTTAGATGGACAAAGAAGAATGAGAAAACTACAGACAAAGGTTCATTGGCCTTTATGATAACTGAAAAGGAATCTGTTGCCAAAGAATACCCCATGAGAGAAACTCCAGGTGGTAGTTACGTGCATGTTCCCTGGACTAGGCAGGACATACTGTCATTTACCAATGACTTTCCAAAGTTAAGAGAGAAGCCGGTTGAGTGGTACCGACAAGTAGAGAGGTTTGTAAAAGTCTCAAAAGTGTTGTGGATAGATTTAGATGGATTGTTTGACATAGTGGTACCAACAGATTTGTGGTCAGAATGTAAGATTACAGTTGACTGGCCAACTACAGAATATCCAAGAGATCCTAAGACAGGAGCTCCAGGTCCTGATGTGATGAAGAAGTACGATAAGGTGATTACCTTTTTGAAGAATAAGATTCCTCCTAAAGAGACAGATTGGGTAAAAATTGATAGAACTACACAGGAAAGTAAGGAGTCTGTACATGCATATTATGAGCGATTGTTATTGGTTTTCAAGCAGTATAGTGGTTATGAGGAATTGAGTGAAAAAGACATGAGTCATTTTGTATACCGATTTGTGTTTGGCCTGAAACAAGAAATAAGTGATATGATTAAGCAACACATGATAAACTGGCAGAATGGAAGTGTAGATGAGGTACTGAGATATGCTAAGTATTGTAGTGATGAAATAGAGAGTAAACAGCGTAAGTTGAAAGAGAAGGCAATGTGGGCACAAGTGAAGGTGGCAGAAAAACAAGAAGCTCAATTGGACAATAATAATGGAAATGAATCAGGACAGAATAAAATGCGACCAAACATAGGTAAAGGAAAGGGTCAAGTGAGTCTAGAAGAGGCAAAGAAGAAATGGCCATGTCATAATTGCGGAAAATTAGGGCATTGGAGAAACGAGTGTAAGTTCCCACCTAAACCTAATCCGGAACATCAATCATTAACTCCACAGGTGCAGAATGAGGTAGTTGTTCAACAAAGTCAGGTGCCGCAACCACCACTTCCCAACACTGTTAACCAGCAAAGATACAGTACAGAAACAGGATTCTACGGAGGAGAGCAGGTAACACAGTTGCCGCGAGCAGCTAACATTTCTCAGTATTGGTTGCGTCAGAGTGAGGATGACCCGGATGAAAGATTCTGACGGTGCGCAGGAGAGGGGAAAGAGTGCGTGCTTGGCGCAACTCTAGAGGTAGATCAGTCTGGTCCCTTTGTGGATGGAGAAGTGAATGGTGCAAACGTAACATTCCTTGTCGATACTGGAGCTACCCGTTCTACTGTTAGATCAGTGGAAATTCCAAACCTTCCTCTCTCAGGTGAATACATCCAAGTAGTAGGAGTAGCCAATCAGCAGATTAAAACCCCACTTACTGAATTGGTGGAAGTAAAAATTGGTTCTTTTAGCAAAATGCATAAATTTGTAGTGTGCGATTGTAGTCCTGTAAATCTTTTAGGTCGTGACCTTTTATGCAAGATGAATTGCACAATTTATTGTACGCCAGATGGAATTGGTTTTCAGACTTCAGATGAAGATGTTTTGTATAAAGTAACTTTGATGAATCAAGAACCTGAAACGAATGGTTTGTTTCCTGCATTTGATGCAGAAAAACTTCCAGAAGAACTAAAAAGTGCAGTAAAAGAAAGTGTGTGGGATTTTACAGGAGAAGACATTGGATTAATGAGAGAAGTTGATCCCGTAAAAGTGACAGTGAAAGAAGGGACAACTTACCCGAATACGCCACAGTACAAATTAACTCCAGAAATAATTGAAGGAATAACTCCTGTGATAAATAAGATGATTGAACAGGGAATTCTAAAAGAAATCATGAGCAGTCCATGTAATTCACCTATTATGGGACTGAAAAAGCCAAATGGAACATATAGAATAGTACAGGATTTGAGAAAGATCAACAAAATAGTTGTACCCTGTTGTCCAATAGTGCCAAACCCTGCAGTAATTCTATATCAAATTCCACATGAAGCTGAGTGGTACACTGTGATAGATTTATGTCACGCATTTTTCTCTATTCCTTTGCATCCAGATAGCCAGCCATTATTTGCGTTCCGGTTTGGAGAGCGTATTTTGGCATGGTGCCGAATTCCTCAGGGGTATCCAGAAAGCCCCTCAATCTTTAATCAGATTCTAAAGAAATCTCTGGAAGATTTGAAAATGCCAGAAAAATCAGTGATGGTGCAGTATATCGATGACCTATTGGTGGCATCGAAAACCAAAGAAGCATGTGTAAGTGACACAATTGCTTTACTGAACCATTTAGAGAAAAGAGGACATAAAGTGTCTCCTTCAAAATTACAGTTTTGTCAGAAAGAAGTCCAGTATTTAGGGCATAAAATTGAGAAAGGAGTACGAAAGATAGCGACGGAAAGAGTAAGAATGATTCAAGGAATGAGAGCACCAATGACTCAGAGAGAGGTAAGAATGTTTTTGGGAATGGTTGGATATTGTCGACAGTGGATAAGTGGTTTCTCTTTGATTGCAAAACCCTTACAAAAATTGACCAAGAAAGATGTAAAAGACCCTTTTGAGTTAAACAAAGAAGAAATGAAATCTTTCAAAGAATTGAAAAAGAAACTGTGTGAGGCCCCTGCTTTAGGCATGCCTGATTATGAGAAGGATTTTGAGTTGTACTGCAGTGAAAGAGATGGATGTGCATTTTCAGTACTGGTACAAAAACATGGCACAATGAAAAGACCAATCGCTTATTTTTCAGCTGTTTTAGATCCTATAGCAAAAGCATTGCCTGGATGTCTGAAAGCAGTTGCTGCTACTTGTGTAAGTCTGGAACAAAGTGAAGGTATAGTGATGGGGTATCCACTGAGAGTATATGTTCCCCATTCAGTAGAAATTCTTTTGACAAGAACAAAAACACAGTACATGACACATAGTCGGCTGACTAAGTACGAAAAAGTCATCTTGAGTGCTGAAAATGTGACCATAGATAGATGCATGAATGTAAATCCTTCTACATCATTGCCAGATGAGGAAAATATAATTGAACAGGACGAAGTAGATCATGATTGTCTGAACGTACTGGAATATTGCACGAAACCAAGAGCTGACATAAAAGATGAACCGTTAAAGGAATCTGATTATGTCATGTTTGTGGATGGCTCATGCTTGAGAACAAAAGAAGGAGTTTTAAGCGCAGCTTACGCAGTGTGCACAGTGGCAACTGTGATGGAAGCGTCTTGTCTGAAAGGAGTTAGGTCTGCACAAGTTGCGGAACTGATTGCTTTGATTCAAGCATGTAAATTAGGAAGAAATGTACGAGTCACGATTGTGACCGATAGCCAATATGGTTTCGGCATCGTACATGACTTCGGTCAGATTTGGTCACAAAGAGGATTTTTGACATCTGCAGGAACACCTATCAGAAATGGAGATTTTGTTAAAAAGCTGCTTGAGGCGATACAGTTGCCTAAACAAATAGCTGTAGTGAAGTGCAAAGCGCATAAGAAAAACGAAGATTACATAGCGGTCGGCAATAATTATGCTGATGAGATCGCTAAATATTGTGCAGAGAACATGGCGTCCATGAACAAAAATAGAGAAAGGGAGCATGTCTCTTGTCCTTTGCTTTTCACTAATACTGTCGAGACATGGGATGAAGTAAGGCAGTTACAAGAAACTGCAAGAGATGAGGAAAAAGATTACTGGATAAAAGCAGGATGTAGAAGACAGGAAAATAATGGTGTGTGGGTATACAGAGATGAAAGACCAGTTATGCCTGATAGCATGATTGCAGACATGGCACGGATGTACCATGGACAAGCTCATATTGGGAGAGATGCAATGATCAGACTTTTTAGACAAACCTGGTATAACCCAAAATTCAGAGCCATTGCTGAAAGTCTTTGTCAAAGATGTCTTATTTGTCAGCAGTTTAACCCAGGAAGAAAAACAGTAGTGAGTCTAGGAACAATAGGACGAGAAGGAGGTCCATTCACTAGAATGCAGTTAGACTTTATCGAGATGCCCCTAGTAACAGACTAAGATATGTTCTAGTGGTCGTCTGTTTGTTCTCTCGTTGGGTGGAGGCATACCCCACAAGAAGGAATGATGGAACAACAGTGGCAAAACTTATGCTGCGAGAGTTCATTCCAAGGTATGGTTTTCCAGTCACGGTTGAGACAGACAGAGGAACACATTTTCAAAATGAGTTGATCCAATTGATTTGCGAAGCATTGAGTATTAAACAAAAACTACATTGTGCTTACAGACCAGAGGCTTCTGGGGTAGTAGAGCAGATTAATGGAACAATTAAAAACAGATTGGGAAAAATGTGTCAAGCTACAGGACTCAAATGGCCGGATGCACTGCCTCTAGTCCTGATGACAATCAGAAGCATCCCTGAAAAGAAAACTGGACTCAGTCCTCATGAGATGATCATGGGACGAGCAATGAGACAAGCACACGTACCTGTCAACAAGTTATTAACTATAACTGATGATCTAGTACTGGATTATTGCAAGGGACTGGCTGATGTGGTGCGTTCTGTGTTTCATCAGGTTGGACCGGATGCGACCACTCTTGAAAGAAAACCAGCCCACGACTTGAATCCAGGAGACTGGGTCCGCATAAAAGTCCACAGGAGAAGAAACTGTCTAGTTCCTCGTTGGGACGAGCCACGACAGGTAATCCTGGTGACAACGACTGCCGTCAAGTGTGCAGGAGTGAAAAACTGGGTCCATGCCAGCCACACAATCAGAGTTCAAGAACCTACCGATCGACATGTGAGTCGACGTCTGGAAGTGTGGGATAAAAGTTTAACGGCTGGGACAACAAGGATAAGAGAAAGGGTGCCAGAACTTGAAGATCGACCTGAAAGTCGACATCTGGAAACCCCAACGACAAACACCTCTAGAGAAGAAGAGGAAGAAGAAGAAGAAGAAAGAAATTCAGAAATTCCAGAACTTGAAGATCGACCTGTAAGTCGACATCTGGAAATATCTGACACAACTTCAGAATCTGATGATTCAGTTGAAAACCGTGAAGAATTCCTAAGGAAAACTTGGGGTTATAAACCAATTAGAGAAGAAACTGAGCAAGAAATTGAGTTAGATGAACAACCAAGTACAAGTTATGGTGGAAATCCTTCAGAAACAATATTAATAGATGAAGTAGGGAAAGAAGTACACAAAAAGTTAGAAAATCGAGAAGAACCCCGAGGAGCAATAGGGACAGATAGAGAAACAGAAGAACAGGGAAATTTAGAAGCAGAAAGGGAGAAAAACACCAAATCGGAAGAACACCGAGGAGGGACAGTAATAAGGGAAAACAAGAAGGAGAAGACAGATCCACCAGTAGGAGATGACGAGATTATAAGTTTCAAAATAAGAGACAATAGTGAAACAGTTGAAACAGAAACAGAAGAAAGTGGAGAAGAGGAAAAGGCAAAAACTGAATCAAGAAAAAGAAATTGGAAATCAGAAAGAGAAGAAAGAGAAGGTGAAGCCAAAAGGCCAAGAAAAGGAGATAATTGGCCCAACAGCTATATAAGAAAATTGAGATATAGAATAATAAGAGCGGGAGACGAAAGTGCTGAACAAGTGAATGAAGTAACAAGTCAAAAGGGACAAGAAAAACCAAGTGGAAAAAGATTACAAAAGTCCAAAAGGACAAAGAAAGTGAATGCAAAGTATAAGTCACCTGAGTGGCTGTATATTGCACTAACAGATTACAAAGAAGAAGAAAACACTCACGAGAACCAGAGACTGAGAAGTCGGATGGGAAAAGGTGAGATGCAACAAATTTGAAGTGAAGACTTATAGTGCTTCTGCCGGACATGACAATTTTACTGAATGTGACAAATCACCGGATGTGACAACGAAAGAATTCTGGAGAGAATTAAAGAAAGTACCAAGCAAAGACTTTTGAGAGCAGAGTGGCATCTAAGTCATTTCTGAGGTGTAGTGACACAATTTTCTGAAACTTAACAAATAGAAAAAAGAAAAATGGAAAATAATAGGGATAGAAGAGATAAATGTGAGTTTATAAAAAGATGGTGCAAAATGTGCTGTTTTTGTACAGGGTTATTAATGACCATATGGATAGTTTTAGCAATCACAATTCCTATTAGTATAGCTGTGATAGAAGCAAAAAATGATACTAAACCAGAAAAAGAAACTAATATTAAAGAACCAGTTATTTTAAGAAGTAGTGCAGAGTTACATAAGGATAAGTCAGTAACAGACTTTTCAAAGAATGTTTTTACAAAATTGTTGTATGAATATGTAGAGACAATGGATGTGAGAGATTGTTATGTTTGTATGCAGTTGCCTTCATCAGTGTCAGAAGGTGTGACTTATCATCACCTACCTTTAACTTATGGGATAACATGTAGTGTAATAGCAAGTTTATTTTATTAAACAGGTAGATTAGAATCTTATTATACTGATATAGATAAGATTTTTGCAAACGTTCCAGTAGTACCAGAACTTAACAAAGTAAAACTAGCAAAAGTTTTAGGAGAATTCTTTTTAGAACATAGAAAATTAACGTTAGAAGAAATAGTTAGTAACAACCTTACCTGTGAGTTAAAGAAAGAAGAAAAAGTATTTTTAGAAATGGTTGAAGAAAGAAGAATGAAATTTCAAAAAGAAGCAATAAAAGAGGAAGGAAAACGCTTATGGACGTTTGAGGAAGGAAATCATGAAGGGAAAAAGATAAATGCAGCAATGACATTAGATTGGCCGCAAACAGGAAAGTTGTGTATTAGGAGAAATAAGACAGTCTATGACAATTACTTTGTAGGTTCCAGTATCTGCCATGACAATTATCAAATTCTGGGAGGTTGGGGATTCAAAGGTGGAAAAGATCCAATATTTCCAGGTATCTATTATATTTGTGGGAATAGAGCTTATTACAGGTTACCGGACCATTGGTATGGAACTTGCTATGTAGGCCTGGTCTTTCCAAAAAATTTCACATGGACAGAGAAGAAAAGGGAACATACAAGATGATTAATAGCTTTACACGTAGAAAGAGGGAAAGTTTTTCAGAAATTGTAGGTGATATTTTTGGAGCATTGATACCAGCAGTGGGAATATCTTTGAATGCATTTAAAATTGGAAGTTATCCACAGTAGTAGATCGTTTGTCTACAGATACTGCGGGAGGGTTCTTAATGGTAAATACCGAAATGGTTGCCATGAGAGCTATGGTGATGCAAAATCGGCTTGCCCTTGATATTCTTTTGGCAAAAGAGGGTGGAGTCTGTGGAATGTTGAAAGTCCAACATTGTTGTACTTACATTCCTGATAAAAGTGAAAATATACAGAAGTATATTACAAATATTACAAATTTGCACAAAGAACTAGTTCCACTGGAGGTTGAAAGTGTTTTGGGAAAACTTGGTAGAGGGTTTTCTTCAGTAGCAAATTGGTTGACCAGAATGAGTAGACTAGTGATAGGGAAAGTTATAATAATAGCAACTGTAGTAATACTGTTAGCCATGGTATTGAAAATAGTAATAACATGTATAAAAAGAAAAGTAAGACAAAATAAGATAAAAAGAAATAACAGAATAATGAAAGAGAGAGAGAGAGAAATGGGTGAAATTGAGTTGGAGAAAATGAAAGAAAGCATGTATAAGGAGACTAAAAGGCAAGATGAAGAAGAAACAGATGTGTAGATAACAGAAAGCAAAGGATGAAAGACATGCTGCCTGAAAAGAAGTATAACTTGGTTTTATGTGGTGATTTAAAAATCACCAAAGGGGGAGTTGATGGAGCAGGGAAAATAATTTTTTTAACCCCTAACAAATTTTATAATTAATTAAATAAAATGTTCATTTAAATGTATTAATCAACACTGTATGTGTGGGAATGGTAACATGCCAATGTGTGTGCTAAATAATCTATTAATGGATGTCCGTGTGTCTAATTATAACGTAAAAATAAATGCGTACTAATTAAAAATAAATGCATGTTTGTGCTTCATAGAAATAAAACGTGTCGTTGCAAAAACAATAGTGATGGTAAGTAAGGAACAGCTTAAATGTTGCTTTCTGCTAGGTAATAACTAATTGGGGTACGTAGATGACGGGAGGGAAATGAAAGGGCTATTTTTCTCTATTTTAATTATGTTTTGTTTGCCTCAAATTAGTGCTTCTAAAGTATAACCGAGTGGCGATATAAAATGGCCGCCAGTGGGAAGATGTGCGCAGGCGCAAGGGGACATGTGACACGGGATGAAATCGGAGAAAAAAACTAAACCTCGTGAGGTTACTGAGACGCTAGGATGCAAGAAATGGTCAAGGCTGGTGTGACCTAATTGAACTGATAGTGTGCCGTGATGATCAGTAGAAGACCCGTGGGAAACAAGTTTAAGAGAAAGGACAATGACTGCGGAGTTCTCGAATGTATCGAAAGAAGTTACAAATGTACTGATCGAAACGGATGAAAATATGTTTGAGCGTATGGGAAAGGAAATGATCCAAGGACCCTTGAATCCAAGAGAACTTGATTAAAAGAATGAATAAGATGACATGCATGGACCAATGAAAGAAAAGCGTGATATTAATGTTGCAACAGTTAGTTAGCAAAGTTGGAATTAGGGTATAAGAGGGCCTACTCTTAGTGGGAGGGGGTCAGAGAGTTCCAGGCAGTTCGAGAGTCGTGGTTGCAGTCACAGTCAGGAGAGGAGTTGGAGAGTCGTGTTGGTGGCTTCCAGTGCTGGGTGGTCCTGATCGATCCCTTACTGAGCGGGAGATGCTGAAAGACTGTTAGATGAGACGGGTTGCAGGTAGCTGATGCTGACGAGCTGAAGTTGCTGTTGCTGTCTTAATTTTCCAGTTGAGTATGAGAATCAGGTTATTTCTAATTCTTACACTTAGGATAGAAATCATTAGGCTAAATTAGGAAGGTAGGCAGGTAATTAGGGTTTTGGCTTCATGACAAAAATTTCCTTTCTGCAATAAATTGATTATGCTTAATAAATATTTGAATTTAAGAATGAATAATTGAATAAAGTTTAAATTCTTTCTCATGCTTTTAAAATTATATAAAATTTAAGATTCTTTAAACCAAAATGACTCAGTGGTTATTTTCCTAAATGATTGTGACATCAGTAATTGGTTATTGTGATTCAGCTGGTCTTAATCACTATGAACTAATTTTTTACATGAATGATTCATCGACAAAACAATGAGCAGGAATATCTTAAGAAATAACTAAAAGAAAGTGACAAATTAAGGTAATAAGATATCCCGGCTCCTTCCAGCGGTACATAAATGGTGTTCTCCATTTAGTTCTCATGCTTCTCCTAGGAGTACAGAATTTCATAAAGGTGTAAAGGAAATCCAGGAGTGTGCGTGTGTGTTAGGCGATGTTTATGGGCCCCATCGTCATGTGGATATGAGAAATATAGTTTGCCCCTGGATGACCTATAAGTGACCTGGGAGGAGAATAGTTTTTATTGTACGCGCTGCATCAATGGGATTGCACTGGAGAAAACAAAAGCCGAGACTAAACTCGTGGCTGCGAAACCAGCACTGGAAGAAGCAGAAGCTGCATGAAATCAAGGTATCCCTAGATGGTATAAGAGTCTGTCACTGAGTTCCTGGACTCTGTTTGAGGCCCTTGCTGGGGTGGGACTCGGTCCCCCAGCCGACACCAGTGCTTTCAGCGAGGGGGAGGAGCCCCGCTCGCTACTGAAAAAACGTGCAGGTTTCCCGCAGCACGGAACGCGCGCGGGCACACTCCCGGGCCGCGCCCTGGCCGCGCCCGGGCCAAGGGCGGGCCCGTCCATGCCTGTCGGAGCCCGGAGGAGGCTGCGCTGGGCCCCCCCTCTAACATCTGGATCCTGGACGCTTTGATCTGCTGGGGGAGTTTACCTCTTCCCCTGGATACTCTGGTGGGATTTGTGTGCCACGTCCCCTGCCTTGGTACGGTCGTTGGTCTGCCTTTGACCCTGGCAGGATTGTAGGCCCCAGAGCCGACCCGCAATTTTATCTGCACCTATCAACGAGAGGGGAGTGATTTTAATACACTTTACGCGCCGCCTCTCCCCCAGCAGTGCTATAAGTGGCATTGTTAGAGCCAGGGAGAGGCAGGGCTGGGCCACTCCCTTGATTCAAGTCGCCTGCAGAGTCTACGCGCTCCAAGCCTACCAGTAGGACAAGACTGTCGCCATCCCTCTTTTATTGTTAGTGAGAGATCAAGACTTTGGCAAAAACGCCCTTTTTATGTGTTCACTCTTACTCTAGATAATCGGACTTGATGTGAGGTTATTGACTAAATTGCTGACTGAACTGTCTTCTTTACCCTCTGTCGATTTGAGAGGTGTGTCTGCCTAAGCACCATACTAGGCCACACACTAGCTTAGACACAAAAGATGTATAGACGTTGCCATTGTCTCACCCCTCAGCTCTAAACCCAAGTATTAGAATAATTATATGCAGTGGACATGGGAAAGAGGAAGGCAGCAGAGGCCAATCAGCAGCAGACATTGATGATCTAATTGAGGAGGTGGAACCAATGGGAAGGAGCGAACAAATAATGGCACAAAAAGATCTCCTCCTGTGACAGTGACAGGATAAGTCCAACTTCCACTATTATTGTTCATCATAATCATAGCGAGGGAATCTCTCCAACAACGCAGGTGACGAGTAATCCTGCTCGAATGAACTCCCCTACACCTGGTATATCGTCATTTAGTCAAGCCAGGCACACCAATAATGCGCTCTAACGGATACACACCGCTAGTAACACTGCAAGAACAAACCAGCAAAACCGGCTCAATCTAACAAACTGTTGCCAAACAGTAGTAGGGAACTATGGATTCAGACCGATACTATAGATACTCCTGAACATATGTCAGAACTGTGCCAAAAATTAAACTCATTACAAGATGAGGTCTTGGCCCTGAAAAAGATAATTGGGGATCTAACACTTCGAATCAACACCCCTGCGAATGAGACGGACATCGCACAAAGTAACAACAAATTTACTACTGGAGAAATAAATCGCACCAAGACTGATAGCCCACCTAGTCCACCTCTCCCTCTTTCTCTAAAGGCGTGTGTAAGTACCAACGAACACTTGGCCAACACAAGTCATCATCTACTTACGCTAGGCAACCAACCACACTATGGGCCACATGTATCATTAGTAGCGATGACCTAATTGCGATTTTCTCCGAATCGCAATTAGGTAATCGCTAATCCTAATGTATGAAACTGTTTTCAGTTTCACTAGCGATTCTTAATGGGTCGCAAATAGACCTACCTCATGCATATTAATGAGGTGGGTCGCAATTTTGCGAGCCATTAGGAATCACGGCCATCACAGGGGTGGCGGCCTGCTGAGGTCAGCAGACCACCATGTCTGTGATTGCTTTTAAATAAAGCAGTCTTTTTTGTTTTTAAATGCAGTTTCATTTTTTAAGAGTAGGTAGTGGTCTGGGGGACCACTGGCTGCTCTTAAAAATGCTTCTACAATCATTCACAAAGGGGAAGGGGTTACCGCCTACTTGAAGTAGGTGGTAATATGTGAATGTTTTGTGACCGCATTCACGGTCACAAAACATTCATGCATACCGTTAAGATTCTTTATTTGGAAGGGACGCCCTAAACACGCCCCTTCCAAATACCGAATCGCAAACCCATTTTGCGATTCGGTAACAGGTTATCGAATCGCAAATTAGGGTTTGCTGTATCTGAAATGCATTTTTTGCGTTCACAAACGGCCCGTTTGCGAAGGCAATAATGCTTGATGCATATGCCCCTATATAAACTCAAGGCCCAGAATGCCCCCTCCCGCTAGACACGAGGGATCCCATGCAATGTCCCCAGGCACCTATATCCCAAATAGGCCAAATCCTGCAAGACATGAAGGACCATCGCAGAATTCTAGAATAGGCCAGGGGGGCATAGGTATTCAACAGCCTCTAAAATCCCACCCTGCACCTCAATATTTAAATCAGGCCAAGATGCCTTTATGACAAATGTTCCTAGACTAAAGCGGGGTGTTAGAGAGGACGAGGACTCATTAAAAAACAAAGTGATACATTGGATCAGAAGTAGGCGCCAATGTCTATCCGTTGTAAGATCCGACATAATAAAAGTCGAATGTTTCCATCAAGAACCAGGGAACATGGATGACATAAAGTTAACCTTCTATTCAAAATTTATTGCAGACAATTTGATAGTCTTGAATCTGCGAACCCACTCCCTTTTTGAATCCAGAATCAGTTTTAGACAGAACAAACCCTCCGCAGACAAGGGCAATAGTGCTCCGCATGCCACAGAGGGTATTAACAACTTAGACCTAGTAGATTGACTGACCGAGCGGGGCAAAGCGAATTTAACTACTTATAGTACATCTATCTACACAGACACTGTGTCCCTCCCACTAACACGAGGACATCAGGTTACGCATGATGCTTACCCACATGACACACATTTACATGACATTCAGGTATTCAACACTCATTCGACTGACAGCATTGACTGCGGAACTATACCTGAACGTGCCTCAAACCCGTCTGTCGATCTATTTCCAGAAAACCTGACGATGGTATCCTGGAACATAGCTGGGCTTAAGCAAAAACTCTTAGCGCCAGACTGGCAGGAATACATTGGCAACTTTGACCTTTGTCTTTTCCAGGAGACCTGACTAAGAGAGCCACCACATAAACTAGGATACAGGACGTTCAGTATAGAGGCTTTACCCTAAAAAAAGGGAGACCATCGGGTGGGTTGACGATATGGATAAAAATTAATTTAAAGGTCACTATAGAAATCTTGAATACTGGCTCCCCAGATATTTTAGGATTAAAATTGAAATCTTCAAATATGACACAGATATATCTTTTTAACATGTATATAAGACCGAGGCAGCGTTCAAAAGAATCATCTGTCATCCATCGGTTTGAAGAAATCCTTGACTCTATTGAACCTAATAGAGCTGTTCCAGTGGGGGGTGATTTTAATTGTTGCTACGAACCACTGGCAGGGATTGAATCTATTTTTGAGGAGGAAGAATTGGCCAGGGTGATTCCCCTCCTTGCCACAAATGACAGGGTGTCGTGTTCCATCTCAGCAATGCAATTAGTCCATCTCACTTTAGAAAGAGGCCTAAGGGCATGTAATGGCCGATTCCCCTCAGATATCGAATGTTCCAATACTTTTGCCTGGGGGAAAATCTAAATCAAGAATAGATTATGTGATGATAACTATAGCACGCTGGGCTGACACGCTGGGCTGACACGCTGGGCTGGCACGCTGGGCTGACACGCTGGGCTGGCACGCTGGGCTGGCACGCTGGGCTGACACGCTGGGCTGGCACGCTGGGCTGGCACGCTGGGCTGGCACGCTGGGCTGACACGCTGGGCTTATATACAGGATTTTAAAGTAGATAATAGAGGAGAGAGTGATCACTTCCCACTATGTATATCCATGTCTGGGAGGTTGATCTCCACTCATTCAATTAATCCAATTGACTCGGGGAAAAAAGTACCCGCAACTGTTAGTAAGTAACAACCGGAGATCAGTTAAAGGGCCCGTCATAGTGGACCAAGTTGAGCTCCTTACAAATATCTATAATGGCTTCTGTGAAGCTCTAATCCCTTATGTTGATTCAGGACCAGAGTCTCTCCCTATTACACAAACTCATCGCCGCTTGGCAGAGAACATAAAAGCTTCTTTAACCAAACCGCAGGCGGGAGACTGTAAATCAAGATCTAAGATCCAATCTCCCAACCCTTGGTTCGATAAAGAATGTTCCTCAGCCAAATGACGACTCTTACTGGCCCTTAAGGCTAAAAACATAACCCAGATTAGACATGAAAGAGAAAAATATAAAAAAGTACAGAAGGCAGCACTAAGGAGCTGGGAAGACGCCGGCTGCGGCGACCTTATTACTGCCGCCAAACTCAAGGCCCCGTCCATGTTCTGGAGAATAATAGCTCATGGCAGTAAATTGGGCAAGACTGTTACAGACCATTTCCTGGACCCCTGTACTTGGCAGAGACACTTCTCCGATTTATATGCTACCCCCAGTGAGTCTGGCCTAGACCCTACTGCCTTTACTGAGGGGTCCCCATTGTCAACACAAAACGCACCACTCCAGTTCAGTATCGAAGAAACTGCATTAGCTATAGCCACCATTAAGTCAGCAAAGGCGCCCGGCCCAGATAAGATACCAGGGGACCTTCTGAAACATGTCCCAGAAGTGTGGGTGCCATATGTGAACCTTTTGAGTAATGCAGTAGCTAGGGGGAGCCCATTCCAGAATCCTGGAAGGGGGCAGAGATAGTTCACATCCATAAAAACGGCAGAAGGGACAACCCTGCAAATTACAAGCCTATAAGCCTGATAGACACCCTTCAAAAAGCAAATCTTTGTCAAGTTAAAAGATTGGATATTGGAGAATGATATACTTTCACCTTGCCAGGCTGGCTTCAGACTAAAAACAAGTACAATCGATCAAGTTTTCAGACTCTTAAGCCTAGCCTGGAAGTATACAAAGTTAAAACTTGGACATTTATATGTTGCTTTCATTGATTTGAAAGCAGCATTTGACTCAATCCCAAGAGATCTTTTATGGGGAACTTTACGCCAGCAGGGAGTGCCAGAGGAGATTTTAAAACAGATTGTAAGGCTTCATAAGGGTAACTTTGCCAAGGTACGCTGGGGCACAGGGGGGGAGCTTACAGATGAGATTCCGGTTAGGAGGGGCATGCGCCAGGGCTGCGTCCTGGTGCCAACTCTGTTTTTATTATATGTGAATGACTTGGTCCAGCATTTACAAAAATCCTCCCATGATACACCTAAGCTTCGAGGGGATCATATCTGTGCCCTAACGTTTGCTGATGACACAATTTTACTGTCCCAGACTCCTAAGGGGGTTATAAAACCTACTTGACAGTTTTAGCCATTATTGCAGACTAAACGGCCTTGAGATAAACCCCACCAAGACTAAATATATGGCTATTAGACCACACAAAGTTTCAAAAACAAAATAGTCTTGAATCAAGTGCCATTGGAGTGTGTTTCCAACTTCATATCTTGGGGGTTACGCTTGATTCAAAACTGTCGTGGAAGCCACAAATAAATAAGGCCAGGACAATTTTAATACAAAACTCCACTCCTATTGTAAAGAAACAACATTCTACTGTGTCAAAGGCCATTACCTTGGAGGTCTACAAATTTAGAGCCCAAACTGCTGCCCTTTATGGATCAGAGTTATGGGGTGGCGAAATCCTACAGCCTTTAATTGTTGGGGAAAATAAAATTATGAGATTGTTTACGTTATGTTATGTTATGTTATGTTATTTTCACTTCTAACGTGCACAGATACTACAGGAGTGTCCCGGTGCGAGCCTTGAGAGAGTGAGGGGGAGCCAAAATTAGGGAAATAAGTGCGTCTTCAGCTTTTCTTTTAAGAGACTGAAGTCCTGAGTGCATCGGAGCGCAAAGGGCAAATCATTCCAACCTAAGGCGGCCTTAACAGCCAGAGAGCTACCGCCCGTCCTTTGCAAAAGAAAACGTGGGACTTGAGCCAAAGATTGGGAGGAGGAGCGCAGGTGTCTTGCGGGGGTGTAAAAGGAGAACCGTTTCTGAAGATAACCTGGCCCTGTAGCATACAGGGCGCGGTGGGTGATAACTAAGGCCTTGAACCTAACCCTCTCAGTAACATGCAGCCAGTGTAGAGTGCGAAGATGATGTCTCACGCTACACCTGGCCGAGATGTTCAGGAGAAGCCTGGCAGCCGCATTCTGCACCACTTGCAATTTGTGGAGTAGGTAACTCGGGACGCCAACATATAGAGCATTGGCGTAGTCCAACCGAGAAAGAATGAGGGCTCGTATGACTGTCTCCTTGGCCGCCTGAGGAAGGAGAGGAAGGAACTTCCTAAGAGTTTTTAAAAGTCCAAAGCAGGTCCCTGCCAACTTCTTGATCTGGGTCGCGAACAGGAGGTTCTCCTCGAACCAGACCCCCAAATTCTTGACAGGGTTCCCTGAGGAGGCAGGAAGGACAGAGTCGGACGGCCAGAGTGATTCTCTAAAGCTAGAGGGAAACTTTCCAAATAAGAGGATTTCTGATTTCTCCTCATTACATTTCAATTCGGCCGCCGCCAACCATCTGAAAACTGCGGTCAGGCAATGTTTGGCGGCAGAGATGGAGGACTCGTTTTTTTCCCATGTGAACAGGAGCTGGGTGTCATCGGCGTAAGCGATTACCTTCGCGCCTAAGTCCTCAGCCAGTTGAACCAGAGGGGTAACGTAAATATTGAAAAGAAGAGGGCTCAAGGAAGATCCCTGTGGGACCCCTGTGGTCTCTCTCTTTGGTGAGGAGGAGAACGGTGGAAGCCACACCTGTTGCATCCGATCCTTCAGGAAGGATTCGATCCAGGCCCAAGCACTTCCTGAGGCCCCGATCTCCGCCAATCGGGTAAGCAGCATTGCATGAGGAACCGTATCGAATGCCGCTGAGAGGTCCAGCAAAACCAGGGCCGCCCTCCCGCCGGCATCCAAACAGTCTCTGATGGCTTCCGAGATTTCCACCAGGGCTGATTCTGTGCTGAAAGAGGCCCTGAAGCCCGACTGAGCGGGATGGAGAAGGCCGTCACTCCCCCAAAACACCCCAGTGATCCCGCTAACATATGAAATTGGCATTAAAAGATTGGAACATTTAGCTATATGGAGATCTTTGTTCTACTGGGTTAGAATTTGGACTACTGAGGAATTCAAAACATATAGGCAGACATTGCGTGAACTATTGGAACTTGATGTTCATCTCACTTTCCCCTGGTTTGCCCGTGATGGAGCAGAGTAAATGTAAAAATTTTAACCTCCTAATATTTTCATACAATATTAATAAACATGTTCATTTAAGTAAATAACCAACAATGTATGTTAAGGGTTAATGGTAACACGCAATTCTGTGTGCAAATTAATTGACTTATAATTGTTTACGTGTCTAACATAACATAATATTTGCGTACTAATTAAATAATAAATGCATGATTTGTGCTTTTAAATAAAACGTGTGGTTGCAAAATAAAGCGATGGTAAGTAAGGGACAGCTTTATATGTTGCTTCTGCTAGGTAATACCTAATTGGGGTACGTAGAAAGACGGGAGGGAAATGAAAGGGTTTATATTTCTTTGTTTTAATAACATTTTGTTTATCTTTGAAAATAGTGCGCTTAGGTCTGTCGAGCAGCAATATAAAATGGCCGCGAGTTGCTAGAGTGCGCATGAGCGGGAGACCATGTGATAGAGGAGAGAGGCTGTGGAAAAGGAATGATCACGTGCTGATGCCGAGAGGCTAAGATGAAAGTATGGTCAAGGCTGTTGTGACCCTTCTGAGCAGATGTGTGCCAAGATGATCAGCAAGAAGCGTGAGAAGCCTGACTGAATCAATAGACGGAACTGTATTACACAAAATGTAACAGAAAAAGATACAATTTGGACTGATCGAAACGGATGAGCAAGTGCATGAACTGTGGGAAACGATGCTTGCATGGACATTCCACACGGAACTGGTTAAGACCAGGAAGTTTGATTAAAATGTATATGGACCTGAGTTTTTGACCAATGAGAATGAATCGCGCCATGTAAGAAGAAACATTTTATGCTGTAAGCTAGAATTAGGGTATAAGAAGACCTACTCTTGGTGGGAGGGGTTAGAATGCTGGAGATTAGAATGCTGTTCGAATGCTGCGGGAGATGCTGCAGAAGTTAGATGCTGCGTGAGTTAGATGCTGTAGATGGGAGAAGTTGCGGTTGCTGATGCTGACGAGCTGATGCTGCTGCTGTTATTTTTCCTTTTCCAGTTGAGTATAAAGATGCTGCTTTAGGAGAACCTTTTATTGATAGAGTTTTATTAGAATTATTAGGCTTTCCCCAGATAGATAGATAGATTGATCTATAGCGTTCTTATTATGATAACCTCATTTTTCCGTCTAATAAAAGTGCCTTGCAATTTCAAACTATTCTTATATTGATGATAAATGCAATAATCTGAATAATAAGCTTAATCTCAATTTCCTGCATTCAAAACTTTATATAAACTTTATTATTCTTTAAACAAATGACTCAGTGAATTCTTTAGCTCAATGATTAATAATGAAATGATAAAGGAGTTTATTGTGATTGAGCTGGTCTTAATCACCATCAACTGATTCCTACTAGTTGGTCCATCGACCAATGAGCGGAATACCTTAAAAGCAAATGAGAAATATTATGTCATTATAAAAGAGGTATCCCGTCTCCTTCCAGCAAATCGTTTTTCTCCTAGGTTCATGACGGAGGAAATCCAGGGAACAAATGAGTAAGTGAATGTATATGCGGTGTTATGGGCCCCACCGTCATATGGATATAGTGTGTGTGTTGGAGAAATAATTGCACCTGGATGACCAAAGCATAATAGGAGAATTATTTTTATTGTTAGCGCTGGATCAGATTTCTTGGTAGCAGAGTTATGGTTTCTATAGATTAGTTTGGTGATTATTGATTATAGATTATTGATAAGTTCATGTCTAACACTTTTTGTTGAGTCGCGTTATGTTATATGTAAGTTTTCACGCTTCCGGGAAGTAGGAAGTGGAACACGTGTGGCAAGAGAAGTCACATGGAATTTTACACTGTCTGAGTTCATTTTTGGTAATAACACAGGTTGTGTTATATTAGGGACATTTTGCGTATAAAAGGTGTGTAAGTGAAATAGTGATCGGTTTTCTTGTGAAACTCTGGCCTTAATTCTCAGGAGCAGTATAGTCTCCACATGTGTTTTATCCCTAGAGAAACGGGTTTACCGCTTGCTTGAAAGAAGGGTAAGGTAGAGGGAAGTGCTACTTTATCGGCGAAACTGAAAATTCTGTGGTAGGGTAGAGGTAAGCGCTGCCTACTGGAAAATACAGAATCCTTGTGTAAATGGTCAAAGCTATCTTTTCGGTTTAGCGAATCAGACAATGGAAATGTGGTTAAAATGTTGTAACTAACAAAAATTGTTGAAAAAGAAATTGCCAATAAATTTTCTAAAGGAGGGGTCAAGAGCAAAAGTGACGTAGACAAGAGTCGCGCTGGGATTGGACAGTGCGATAGTCACATGAGAACAGGAGCAGGACTGACGTAGACAAAAGCCGCGCTGGGATTGGACAGTGCGCCGTAGACAGAAATCGCTCTGATTGGAGTGTTGGTGTGAGTCGCGCTAGTATTGGTTGAAATAACGCATAGGGAACAGTGTTGAATTGTGGATCGTTTAAGGAGAAAAAGGTTGTGAATAATGTCGTACTATGAGTATGGAAAAGAGAAAACGTCTTGGATGTCGAAAGTTAAGAACTTCTTTAAGAAGGACAAAAATGTAGTGACTAGAGAGGGACAAATAATTCCTCCGCCGAAATCACCAGCTTCACATATGATGCTGAAATATGGATATCATACATGCATATGGTTAGAAAATTGGACAAAATATACCAAGAATGATGGAGCATTGGCTTTCCCTGAGAATGGTTCATTTAATGTAGCTGTACTACGGAACTTGAGAGAAAAGATGGTATTGTTAGAACCTAGACCGAGACACAGTTTGAAGCTTTAACGGAATGGGAAGATGAGATGTATGAGCGAGAGAGATCCAGAGGATTAAAGAATCATGAGTTTTTGCCTGGAAGGTTGTGGGGGATAAATCATGAGGACAGAGTAAAGCGTTGGAGATACGCTAACATGACAGGAGGTTTGTTTCCAGCTTTTGCAGTTGAGGAAGAAGCAAAGAGAAAGTGTACCGAGAAAAAGAAACATGTAGTGGTAGAAAAGTATGTGTATGGTGGTAGTGAAACAGATGACGAATTGCTGGAAGATATTTTAAACAGAAACCCACCTCCATACCAACAGACTTCTGCGGTGGTGACACCTAATGCACCGCCAATGGAAACTGGGAGGAATAAAAACCCGAACGAAGAAATGAAATAAATAGGTCACAAGAAACATTTAAAACTTCACAAAATGAAGAGACAGAAAGTGACAATGCAACTGAATTAGCAAAAACGACAAAAGAATTGACTGAGAAAATAAGAGAATTGACAAAGAATATGGAAGCCTGTGACTGTACCAGTAACAATAGGTCCAGTAATGCCAATTTTTGAGAATCAGAAAATTAATGAACATTCCTTAGTGATTCCCATGAATTCACATTTGCAAAGAAAAAGAGAAGGGATGGAACTGAATAATGAAGGGGCACACAATTTGGCTAGTACGTGTAGACCAAGCCCACCTACAAATTTGACGATAAATGAGAATGAGATTAGGAGAATGCCTATGGTGACAGAGTCCGCATCAGGAACACCAGAAAGAAGCAGTGATTGGATAGAATTAAATAGTACGCCTGTAGGTCCGACTCCAGAAGAGTTAAACGAATGGATGAAAGCGCTAAAAGCAAAAGAACCAGAAGAAAAACCATTAGATGTAATTAAGTTGAAAATAGACATGGAAGAGTTGATTTTGGGAACAATTGGAACAGAAAAACTAAAAAGTTATCAGGATGATGAGATTATGTTTTTGTGCAAGAGTCTTACTTGGAGAGCTAGAAATTTACATGACAAATTGGAAGAGATCGCAAGTGAACTAGGAGTAGAATTTGTGAAAGTGAGGACGTTGCAGAAACCGTACAGAGTAGATTTTTGTGAGAAAGACATAGAGAATTTGAACACATCAGGAAGACTGACCCAAATAAAAGAGCTGATTGTTTTATTGAGAAAATGGGGTGATGTGGATAGATGGAGAAATAGATGGTCAAAAAGGAATGAGAAAACAACAGATAAAGCATCTTTGGCTTTTGCAGTGACAGATAGGGAACCAGTTGTTAGGGAGTACCCGATGAGAGAAACTCCAGGAGGTAGTTATGTGCATGTTCCGTGGACCAGACAGGATATACTGTCATTTACAAATGACTTTCCCAAATTGAGAGAGAAACCAGTAGAATGGTACAGACAAGTGGAAAGATTTGTTAAGGTGCCAAAAGTGCTGTGGATAGATCTAGATGGATTGTTTGATATAGTAGTGCCAGCTGATTTGTGGACAGAATGTAAGATTACCATTGATTGGCCAACTGTAGAATATCCAAGGGATGCTAAAACAGGAGCGCCAGGTCCAGAAGTGATGAGGAAGTATGACCAAGTAGTTACCTTTTTGAAGAATAAGATTCCACCAAAAGAAACAGATTGGGTAAAAATAGACAGAACAACGCAGGAAAGCAAAGAGTCAGTGCACGCTTACTACGAGAGATTGTTGTTGGTTTTCAAACAGTATAGTGGTTATGAGACACTGAGTGAGAAGGATATGAGTCATTTTGTATATAGGTTTGTGTATGGATTAAAACCAGAGATAAGTGAAATGATTAAGCAGCACTTGATTGGTTGGCAGAATGGCACAGTGGACGAAGTTTTGAGATATGCTAAGTATTGCAGTGATGAAATTGAGAGTAAACAGCGTAAATTGAAAGAAAAGGCCATGTGGGCACAGGTGAAAGTTGCAGAGAAGCAAGAAGCTCAATTGAGTAATACTAGTAGCGAAACAGGACAGTTTAAATCCCGACCTAATATAGGTAAAGGAAAAGGACAAATGAGCATAGATGAGGCAAAGAAAAAGTGGCCATGCCACAACTGCGGAAAGCTAGGACATTGGAGAAACGAGTGTAAATTTCCTCCAAAACCTAATGTGGAAAATCAATCATTAAATTCACAGGTGCAGAGTGAGGTAGTTACTCAACAAGGTCAGGTGCCACAACCACCACTTCCCAAGAGTGTTAACCAACAGAAATACAGTGCAGAAACAGGATTCTACGGAGGAGAACAGGTAACACAATTGTCGCGTGCAGCTGCAATTTCTCAATATTTGTTACGACAGGATGAGGATGACACGGATGAAAGTTCCTGACGGTGCCTAAGAGAGAGGGAAGAGTGCGTGCTTGGTGCAACTCTAGAGGTAGATCAGTCTGGTCCATTTGTGGATGGAGAAGTGAATGGTGCAAATGTAACATTCCTTGTTGACACTGGAGCTACACGTTCTACTGTTAGGTCAGTGGAAATTCCAAACCTTCCTCTCTCAGGTGAACATATCCAAGTGGTTGGAGTTTCCAATCAGCAAATTAAAACGCCTCTTACTAGATTAGTAAAGGTAAGAATTGGTCCATTTAGTGAAATGCACCGATTTGTGGTATGTGATTGTAGTCCCGTGAACCTTTTAGGACGCGATTTATTGTGCAAAATGAACTGCACAATTTATTGTACCCCAGACGGAATTGCATTTCAGACTCCAGATGAGGATGTGCTGTATAAAATGACAATGGTGAATTTAGAACCAGAAGTAAATGGTTTGTTTCCTGTATTTGATGCAGAGAAAATCCCAATTGAATTGAAAAGGACAGTGAAAGAAGAAGTGTGGGACTTTACAGGAGAAGATGTAGGATTAATGAAAGGAGTAGATCCCGTTAAAATAACAGTGAAAGAATGAACGAGTTACCCAAATACGCCCCAGTATAAATTGACTCCAGAAATAATTGAAGGAATAATGCCAGTAATAAATAAAATGATTGAACAAGGGATTCTAAAGGAAATCATGAGCAGTCCATGTAATTCGCCAATAATGGGACTGAAAAAGCCAAACGGAACATATAGAATCGTACAGGATTTAAGGAAGGTAAACAAAATTGTTGTGCCTTGTTGCCCAATAGTACCGAACCCTGCTGTGATTCTATACCAGATTCCACGTGAAGCAGAATGGTACACAGTAATTGATTTATGTCATGCATTTTTCTCTATTCCATTGCATCCAGATAGCCAGCCATTATTTGCGTTTAGGTTTGGAGAGCGTATTTTGGCATGGTGCCGAATTCCTCAAGGGTACACAGAAAGTCCCTCAATCTTTAATCAGATCCTAAAGAAATCATTGGAAGATCTAAGAATGCCAGAAAAGTCAGTAATGGTTCAGTATATTGATGACCTACTGGTGGCATCAAAAACGAAAGAAGCATGTGTCAATGATACAATTGCTTTGCTGAATCATTTAGCAAAAAGAGGACATAAAGTGTCCCCTTCAAAATTGCAGTTTTGTCAACAAGAAGTCCAGTATTTAGGGCATAAAATTGAGAAAGGAGTGCGAAAGGTAACGACTGAAAGAATAAAAATGATTCAAGGAATGAGAGCTCCAATGACACAAAGAGAGGTAAGAATGTTTTTGGGAATGGTTGGATATTGTCGACAATGGATAAGCGGTTTTTCACTGATTGCAAAACCATTGCAGAAACTGACAAAGAAGGATGTTAAAGATCCTTTTGAAATGAATGATGAGGAAATGAAAGCATTCAGAGAGTTGAAAAAGAAATTGTGTGAGGCTCCAGCATTGGGAATGCCTGACTATGAGAAAGATTTTGAGCTGTATTGCAGCGAAAGAGATGGATGTGCATTTTCAGTTTTGGTGCAGAGACATGGAACTATGAAAAGACCAATTGCATATTTTTCAGCTGTTTTAGACCCTGTAGCAAAAGCATTGCCTGGATGTTTGAAAGCAGTTGCTGCTACTTGTGTGAGTCTGGAACAGAGTGAAGGCATAGTGATGGGGTATCCATTAAGAGTGTATGTTCCCCATTCTGTGGAAATTCTTTTGACAAGAACAAAAACCCAATACATGACACATAGTCGGCTGACTAGGTATGAAAAGGTAATTTTGAGTGCAGATAATGTGACCATTGACAGATGTATGAATGTGAATCCTTCAACATCATTGCCAGATGAAGAGAATGTGATTGAAATGGATGAAGTAGATCACGATTGTCTGAATGTGCTCGAATACTGTACAAAACCAAGGTCTGACATCCGAGATGAGCCTTTGAAAGAATCAGATTATATTCTGTTTGTGGATGGCTCATGTTTGAGAACGAGTGATGGAGTTCTAAGTGCAGCATATGCAGTTTGCACAGTAGCAACTGTATTGGAAGCATCTTGTCTGAAAGGTGTACGGTCTGCCCAAGTTGCAGAATTAGTAGCTCTGATTCAAGCATGTAAGTTGGGAAGAAATGTACGGGTTACGATTGTGACAGATAGCCAGTACGGCTTTGGGGTTGTGCATGATTTTGGTCAGATTTGGTCACAAAGGGGTTTCTTGACGTCTGCAGGGACGCCCATCAGAAATGGAGATTTTGTGAAAAAGCTGCTTGAGGCGATACAGCTGCCTAAACAAATCGCTGTAGTGAAGTGCAATGCACATAAAAATGGGGAAGACTACATTACTGTTGGTAATAAATATGCTGACGAAATGGCACAGTAATGTGCAAAGAATGTGGTTTCTTTGAATAAATGTCGTGAAAGAGAGCATATTTCTTGTCCTTTGCTTTTTACTAACTCTATTGAAACATGGGATGAGGTGAGACAGTTACAAGAAGCTGCAGAGGATGAAGAAAAAGATACCTGGATAAAAGCAGGATGTAGAAAACATGAAGAAACTGATGTTTGGGTTTACAGGGATGAGAGACCAGTTATGCCTGATAGCATGATTTCTGACATGGCACGGATGTACCATGGACAAGCCCATATTGGGAGAGATTCAATGATCAGACTTTTTAGACAAACATGGTATAATCCAAAATTCAGAGCCATAGCTGAGAGTCTTTGTCAGAGATGTCTTATTTGTCAACAGTTAAATCCAGGAAGGAAGACAGTAGTGAGTCTAGGAAGAATAGGACGAGAAGGGGGTCCTTTCACCAGAATGCAAATGGATTTTATTGAAATGCCACCTTGCAACAGACTAAGGTATGTCCTAGTGGTTGTCTGTTTGTTTTCCCGTTGGGTGGAGGCATACCCAACAAGATGGAATGATAGTATTACGGTAGCAAAACTTATGCTGCGAGAATTCATTCCGAGGTATGGTTTTCCAGTCACGATTGAAACAGATAGAGGAACACATTTTCAAAATGAATTAGTTAAACTGATTTGTGAAGCACTTAGTATTAAACAGAAACTGCATTGTGCATACAGACCAGAGGCTTCTGGAATAGTAGAGCAAGTGAATGGAACGATCAAGAACAGGTTAGGAAAAATGTGTCAAGCTACAGGACTCAAATAGCCAGATGCTTTGCCATTAGTTCTGATGACAATCAGAAGTATTCCGGAAAGGAAAACTGGACTCAGTCCACATGAAATAATCATGGGACGAGCAATGAGACAAGCACAAGTACCTGTCAACAAGCTACTGACTATAACTGATGATCTAGTGCTGGATTATTGCAAAGGATTGGCTGATGTGGTGCGCTCTGTGTTTCATCAGGTTGGACCGGATGCGACCACTCTTGAACGAAAACCAGCTCACGACTTGAATCCAGGAGATTGGGTTTGAATAAAAGTCCACCGGAGAAGAAACTGTTTGGTTCCTCGCTGGGACGAACCACGACAAGTGATCCTGGTGACGACCACCGCAGTCAAGTGTGCAGGAGTGAAACACTGGGTACATGCCAGCCACACCATCAGAGTTCCAGAACCTAAAGATCGACATGTGAGTCGGCATCTGGAAATATCTGATAACAGTTCAGCATCAGAAAGAGAAGAAGAAACAAACAGGGTACCAGAACCTGAAGATCGACCTGTAAGTCGACATCTGGAAGACCCAACTACAAGTGCAACGATAGAAGAAGAAGAGGAAATAGAAGAAATAGCTGAAGTTCCAGAATTTGAAGATCGACCTGTAAGTCGACATCTGGAAATATCTGACACCAGTTCAGAATCTGATACAGAACATTTAGAGTGTGAAGAAATCCTAAAAAGAAATTGGAATTTTGAAAGCATAAGAGAAGAAACTGAGCCAGAAGATAGTGACAGTGAGCAACCGAGTACAAGTTGTGGTAAAATTCCTTCGGAGATAATATTAATAGATGAAGAAGGGAGAGTTTCAAACCAAAAGCTAGAAAAATCGGAAAAACCCCGAGGAGCAGTAGGGACAGATAGTCAAACACAAGAACAGGGAAATTTAGAAGCAGATAGAGAGACTGACACAAATTCGGAAGAACCTCGAGGAGGGACAGAAATAGGTGAACGAAGGAAGATAAGAAAAGAACCACAAGTAGAAGAAAATGAAATTATAAGTTTCAAAATAAGAGGAAATAACGAAAGAATTGAAACAGAGTCTGAAGAAAGTGGAGAAGAAAGAAATGAAAAACTAGAGACAAGGAAAAGAAATTGGAAAACAGAAAGAGAGGAAAAAGGAAGTGAAGCAAAAAGGCCAAGAAAAGGAGACAATTGGCCCAACGAAGTAAGAAAATTAAGATACAGAATCATAAGGTTGGATGGGAAAAGTGCTGAACAAGTGAATGAAATAACAAGTCAAAAAGAGCAAGAAAAACAAGGTGGAAAACACTTGCAGAAAACAAAAAGAATAAAGAAGGTAAATCAGAAATATAGATCGCCTGAATGGTTGTATCGTGCTTTGACTAGTCACAAAGAAGAATTGAACACTCACGAAAACCCAGAACAAAGAAACCTGATGGGAGAAGGTGAAGTGCAACAAACCTGAAGCAACAAACCTGAAGAAGTTTAGATAGTTTTACCGGATTTGACAAAACACTGAACTGACTAATTAACCGGATGTAACAAAGAAAGAATTCTGAGAAAGAATTAAAAGAAAGTACCGAGCAAAGACAAAACATTGGAAGTACAGAGTGGCAAGCAAGTCATTTCTGAGGTGTAGTGACACAATTTTCTAGAAAACAAATAAATAAGGTTATAAAACAAAATGGAGAATAATAGAGATAGAAAATGTAGATGTGAATTTTTAAGTAGATGGTGCAAGATGTGCTGTTTTTGTACAGGATTATTAATAACAGTATGGGTGGTTTTAGCAATCACTATTCCAATTAGTTTAGCTGTAGTAGAAATGTCTAATAACACTGAGAAAGAAAAAGGAGCTAACACTCAAGAGCCAGTTATTTTAAGAAGTAGTGCAGAATTACATAAGGACAAATCAATAACAGATTTTTCTAAAAATGTTTTTACTAAATTATTATATGAGTATGTAGAAACAATGGATGTAAGAGATTGCTATGTTTGTATGCAGTTGCCTGCATCTGTAGCAGAGGGTGTGACTTATCATCACCTCCCTTTGACGTATGGAATAACATGTAGTGTATTAGCAAGTTTATTTTATAAAACAGGTAGATTAGAATATTATTACACTGACATAAATAAGATTTTTGCAAAAGTTTCTGTAGTTCCCGAGCTGAACAAAATAAAAGAGGGAAAGACGTTTGGTGAATATTTTTTAGAAAATAAAATTTTAACATTAGATAGTATAATTAGGTACAACCTTACCTGTGAGTTAAAGAAGGAAGAAAAGGTATTTTTAGAGATGGTTGAAGAGAGAAGAGTGAAATTTCAAAGAAAAGTGATAGAAGAGACAAAAACACCTCTTTGGGCGTTTGAGGAAGACAATCATGACAAGAAAAAGACAAATGCAGCTATGACTCTGGATTGGCCCCAACAGGGAAGGTTGTGCATTAGAAGAAATAAGACAAGATATGACAATTATTTTGTGGGTTCCAGTAATTGCCATGACAATTACCAAATTTTAGGTGAATGGGGATTCAAAGGGGGAAAAGATCCAATATTTCCAGGGATTTATTATATTTGCGGAAATAGGGCTTATTATAGGTTGCCGGACCATTGGTATGGGTCATGTTACTTAGGCCTGGTCTTTCCAAAGATTTTTCATGTGGATAGAAAAGAAAAAGGAACACACAAAATGATAAATACCTTTACACGTAGAAAAAGGGAAAGTTTTTCAGAAATAGTAGGTGATATTTTTGGTGCATTGATACCAGCAGTGGGAGTATCTTTGAATGCATTTAGAATTCGGAAATTATCCACAGTGGTAGATCGTTTATCTACAGATACTGCTGGAGGGTTCTTGATGGTAAATACCGAGATGGTTGCCATGAGAGCTATGGTGATGCAAAATCGTCTTGCCCTTGACATTCTTTTGGCAAAAGAGGGCGGAGTCTGTGGAATGCTGAAAGTCCAACATTGTTGCACTTACATTCCAGATAAGAGCGAAAATATACAGAAGTATATAACGAATATTACAAATTTGCACAAAGAACTTGTTCCACTGGAGGTTGAAAGTGCTTGGGGAAAACTTGGTAAAGGGTTTTCTTCTGTAATAAATTGGTTAACAAGAATGAGTGGATTAATAATGGGGAAAGTTATAATAATAGCAACCGTGATAATAATAATAACATTAGTACTGAAGCTTGCAATAACATGTGTAAAGAGAAGAAGAAGGCAGAATAAGCTAGAAAAAGAAAACATGATAAACAAGGAAAGAGACAGAGAAATGGGTGAAATAGAGTTAGAAGAAATAAAAGAGAACATGTACAAGAAAATGAAGAAACAAGTTGAAAGGGATACAGTTGTGTAAACTAACAAAAGCAAACGGATAAAAGATATATGCTGTCTGAGAAAATTGTATAACTTGGGTTTTTGTGGTGATATTAAAAATCACCAAAGGGGGGAGTTGATGGAGCAGGATAATTGTAAAAATGTTAACCTCCTAATATTTTCGTACAATATTAATAAACATGTTCATTTAAGTAAATAACCAACAATGTATGTTAAGGGTTAATGGTAACACGCAATTCTGTGTGCAAATTAATTGACTTATAATTGTTTACGTGTCTAACATAACATAATATTTGCGTACTAATTAAATAATAAATGCATGATTTGTGCTTTTAAATAAAACATGTGGTTATAAATGAAGCGATGGTAAGTAAGGGACAGCTTTATATGTTGCTTCTCCTTGGTAATACCTAATTGGGGTACGTAGAAAGACGGGAGGGAAACGAAAGGGTTATATTTCTTTGTTTTAATAACATTTTGTTTATCTTTGAAAATAGTGCGCTTAGGCCTGCCGAGCAGCAATATAAAATGGCCGCGAGTTGCAAGAGTGTGCATGAGCAGGAGACCATGTGATAGAGGAGAGAGGCTGTGGAAAAGGGATGATCACGTGCTGATGCCGAGAGGCTAAGATGAAAGTATGGTCAAGGCTGTTGTGACCCTTCTGAGCAGATGTGTGCCAAGATGATCAGCAAGAAGCGTGAGAAGCCTGGTTGAATCAATAGACGGAACTGTATTACACAAAATGTAACAGAAAAAGATACAATTTGGACTGATCGAAACGGATGAGCAAGTGCATGAACTGTGGGAAACGATGCTTGCATGGACATTCCACACGGAACTGGTTAAGACCAGGAAGTTTGATTAAAATGTATATGGACCTGAGTTTTTGACCAATGAGAATGAATCGCGCCATGTAAGAAGAAACATTTTATGCTGTAAGCTAAAATTAGGGTATAAGAAGACCTACTCTTGGTGGGAGGGGTTAGAATGCTGTTCGAATGCTGCGGGAGATGCTGCAGAAGTTAGATGCTGCGTGAGTTAGATGCTGTAGATGGGAGAAGTTGCGGTTGCTGATGCTGACGAGCTGATGCTGCTGCTGTTATTTTTCCTTTTCCAGTTGAGTATAAAGATGCTGCTTTAGGAGAACTTTTATTGATAGATTTTTATTAGAATTATTAGGCTTTCCCCAGATAGATAGATAGATTGATCTATAGAGTTCTTATTATGATAACCTCATTTTTCCGTCTAATAAAAGTGCCTTGCAATTTCAAACTATTCTTATATTGATGATAAATGCAATAATCTGAATAATAAGCTTAATCTCAATTTCCTGCATTCAAAACTTTATATAAACTTTATTATTCTTTAAACAAATGACTCAGTGAATTCTTTAGCTAAATGATTAATAATGAAATGATAAAGGAGTTTATTGTGATTGAGCTGGTCTTAATCACCATCAACTGATTCCTACTAGTTGGTCCATCGACCAATGAGCGGAATACCTTAAAAGCAAATGAGAATTATTGTGTCATTATAAAAGAGGTATCCCGTCTCCTTCCAGCGAATCGTTTTTCTCCTAGGTTCATGACGGAGGAAATCCAGGGAACAAATGAGTAAGTGAATGTATATGCGGTGTTATGGGCCCCACCGTCATATGGATATAGTGTGTGTGTTAGAGAAATAATTGCACCTGGATGACCAAAGCATAATAGGAGAATTATTTTTATTGTTAGCGCTGGATCACCCACATTCGAAAATGGCTCCTGGATGTAGGTCTGAGCAGGTTTTGGGTAAATCCCAGCCTACTGACACCAGATTCAAAGAGCGAGATCAAGCACATCTATTGGAATTTTATCCTGCACAAAGTCACTTTAAGTTGCACATCAGGGAGACTTACCACAGAATTTCTGTCTATTAAAATGACCCCGAGTTTTGACCAGTTCTTGGACGAGATTGAACCTCAATTAGCAAAGACACTTTATTTGAAATTTAGATATGAGATACTTCAGATAAATTCTTTTACAGCCAAGTGGGTCACTTCTCAGACTACGGGAAGGGACCCCAAGTGTACCCTATGCTTATCAGGCGCAAATGAAGACATTGCACATATTTTATTCTTCTGCCCAGCATATGTAATTCCCAGAAGAAAATGGATCAAGCCGCTGTGCCAGAACTATAATATTCGGAATTATCTAGAGGCTTTCAGAATACTAAAATCAGATAGCTCACAACTCATTGTATTTGGTGTTAGCAGATTTTTATTGGCTTCTAGTTACCCAAGGAAAACGAGAGGGCTTAAATTTTAATGTAACTTTATTATAACCATGTTTTACCACTTGGCTCTTAACAGATGATAACGCTGATCCTGATCTTATCTTTTCTAAGGATCTCCATGTCGCCAGGATCTTTTTACCTGCTGAATAGTGTAAAGGGAAGAAAGGCCTATGCAACAATTTTAGACTTCGGTTTACCTTAAAAGACCACTGACTCCAAATTCAATTTTGTGAGTTTATTACTGCCAAAAATAACTGCACGTGCAAACACCTCAACACGAGGTTAAAGAGATAGATGGGCACTAATACAAACATCATCCTACGCAGGAGTCTCATCCGACTCAGAATAAGAAGAATCGTTAGCTCCAGAAGTATTAAACAAGCTATAACTGCTCCAATCTCTATATTATTCTTCATTTATCCAAATTAGCATAAAATCATTCTGTCCCTACTCTATTGCTATGGTGACATACCTACTTAACGACTCTCCCCAGGCAAGAGTAAAGGAAAAGGTGTCAGCTGTCCCTAATACAAATCCCAAATACAATTGAACACGCCCTTGTTACGCCTCTTCGGCCAGGTCTTCCTTCTCGTACTTTTCCATCGAAACTCTTACTTCATCCAGGACGGTTACAATCGACCTTGAGTCTCAGGCACCTTCTCCGCTGAAAGTATCATCCCTACATTCCAGTATACTCCCATCTCAATGCCTCCCACCACCCTAGCTCCTAAAACAAAGAACCAGTCTTTCACTAACGAGGCATGTGTCCTTGCACCTGCAATGGAAGATACAATTCAACAGAAACTTCTCACTCTGCTAATTAATTCTACCATCGGTGCCCAGAGAGCCTTCCCAAGAGAACACTTTCTTGGCCTACAATATTAAGCTAACATAGGAATGAACAGGCCTTCCCTTGACGTATATGCAGTCAGGCCTTTACACAAATTAAACACACAATTCTAGTCATTTCTATAAGCATTGGTTCATTACGTTTTATATACGTGCAACTTAATATGGTACACGTTTAAGCTACTGCATCTGGACTAATTCATTTATGCATCATTTTGAACACGTTTCAGTTAAGCATTACAGTTGCATGATTATAATAACACAATTACTCTTCTATTCACTCTAATAAATGCGGTTCAGAACTACATTTTACTGACCATTCATCGATATATAACTGGATATATGTGGGCGCAGATTAACGGTGAATATGATGCACCCCTGCAATTTCTCTATCACAGAGATCACGTTTTAACTTAAATTATACCCAATTACTTTGCTTAGTATAATCTAAATGAAGTTAAATTAGTTAGAATGAAATTAATTGGTATTTAGTGATTTTTTTTTTATTTCTTAGCATCATTTTAACTAAATGTCTTGTTGGTCTGGGTTAACTGAGTATGCATTTGCACTTTATATTTATATTAAATTAAGTTGACCAACGCGTTACAGCCCCTTGACAAACTGGAAATTTTAACCTGTATAATTTTTTGTACCTCGTCCCTCAGTGAAAATCACATCTAATGTCTGTACTTGATTGGAATTTCTAGTGAAATGTTCTTTTATGATTCCTTGAATCGAAATAAAGATTGACTTGATTGAACCAGACTGCAGAATTCGTTTTGGCTACTGTAAACTGTAGTTGTTTGAGTTTCTCTATATGCAACATAGTGTATGTAGTGTCTTTAATGGCCATTAATTGTTGTTTGCTTGTTAAATTGAAAGGTAAGAACAATGCACTTGCATTCAGATAATCTCAGGGAACTCGCCCATTTGTAAGTGTTTGTAGTGTCCACCCAAATTGCATAACTGATCTAAGCTGGTTTTGACCATGATATAACGTAGACACTTCATTTTGTACAATATCAATAACAGAAGATACAATATTGTCTAAAGTATAAATACGAGATGACAATGTGTTAATACAGTTATCGACAACGGCAAGGACTTTATCCAAATTGTCTTGATCTATTTTTCGTAGACATACAGCAGCTTCTAGTTATTACAATTTCCAAAATTCATTATAAGCAGCATAAACAAAATGCTTAGCACAAGGGGATTTTGGACCCAAAAGGAAATCAGCAAGATTTATGTCTCCAGACAAAAGAGAAAGATGTTGTTTTACAGAAGACAGCGGAGAATGTTCTAACCATTGTTGACATAATTTCCCAACCGAATAAGTGGTGAGTGTATTTGAATTGGGGGTTTGAGGGTAACATGGATCAGGCCTATGTAAGGAAAACCCCGAAGTAGCATTCATGAAATGCGAATGGCAAACATTTGTGTCCACCGGCCACAAAGCCCACCCAGTTGGATTCATTGCAGAGGAATTAAACGTGCCATTTCTTTTTTGATAAACAAATTTTTATTGTTTTACAGCGTATGAAACAACTCAGCAAGTACACGATGGACCCAAAATCAGTGACATTTTGATATTGAACGTATCCCACATTCCCGCACTCCATGAAACCTGCACAGATAACAATAACGAAACAAATCATTCCGAGCCTTCTACCGTACCCAGCCATTTCCCCCACACCCGTCGATATTTCTTGGGGCACCCTCTTGCCACGTAAAGGGCCCTCTCCTGGGTCGCACACCAGTCCACCCCCCGTCGCCACCTCCCTATGTCCGGCGGTTCAGGATTTATCGATGCCGCCGCTATGTCCCGCTTTGCCACCATCATGGCTGTATTGAAAAATAATTTGTCGTTCCGGGACCCATCCAGCCCATCCAGGATTCCCAGAAACGTGCCATTTCTTATCATGCAATTAAGTTGATCTTCAGTATAATTTATATACGTCTGCTAGTTATCATAAATAGCTAGCGATGTAATAGTGGGAGTATTCAATTCTTTAATTTTAGCCAATCCCAGACAAGTAGTTTGTTGGACTGTGTCAGTCAGAAAGATGATTTGGGTCGGTATTAGACATGCACGGGACAAAGACTCAGTGCCCTGCACTTGCCAAGGCTTAGTGCCCCATTCTGATTTCAATTTAATGTTATCTTTCCAATAATCGAAACCCTTTAGCGCCACATTTCCAATAAAAGAAGAAGAGTATATTAACTTGGTTTGGGTAAGCATATACTTTTATGAAGAAATGGGAACTAATTTAAAGTAATATGAAGCCGGGTCTGAAAGGTTATAACCGGTAAAGTAAGTGTATTTTCTCTTTTGCGTATTGGAACTACCCTGAGACGGCGTATGGCAATGTTCCCATTGAGTATAATTAAAAAGGGGACGCTGTCCGTTAGTTCTATGCAGAAAATGATGTCCATAGTGTTGGTAACAAAATAACTCGGCATAGTTAGCAGAATTCAAATATAAATCTTCAGAATCAAAGATAGTGTAATTTTGTAATTCTGAAAACAAAGAATTCACAGCATTGACATCCCAATCATCTGACTGTAACCCAGGTATAATCACATCACCCATTGAAACACGGAATACATATGGTATCTATAGGGTCTCTGTAGGACCATATACATTGAATGGTACTTTATCCCATACAATTCCATCAGAGACTGGGACCGCTGAAATGTTAACAAAGTACTGATCTCTCTTCATTTTATGCGAGGAAGAATATGGGGCCAACACATCGTCAACTGATTCCACTTTGGGGCGCTCGGTAAGGTAGTGGCCATTAATCAGAAGGAAGAAAACAGTCACAAATCGAATCCACATGAACTGGAACACCATGGAAAACACGATCCAGAAATATGTCCATGGGGGAACCAGGTAAGTGGGTTTCAACCAAGAGATAAGAGCACAAATCCTTGCCGGTGTCTGTGAGAGGACTGTAGACAAAGAAGAACTGTTCAAAGAAAAATAATCCTGATCGATATAGTAACTGGAAGAACTCGACTGAAACAGCAGAGGCTGAGAGTCTGGATCCAGAACAGAGGCGTGCAGGTCTGCAGGGTTCTCAAAAGGTGGATCAGAATAAACGATTTCCATTTTTGGATGTAAAGAAGGCAAAACTGATACTTGGTCAACAGTAGACTCGAAATCCCCCTCCGGCAGCTGGGGAGAATCAGAATCCATAAGGCTCACAGGCTGTAAAGAAATATCCTGTCGTGGGACACCCCTTGGCATACTATTCAGAATTGACCATATGGTGTAACTTGACATCTTCGATTAAGACAAAGTGATTCTCTTTGTATCCAGGTAGTGGAGATAAAATCACAGTTTTGGTGCCCTGAAGACCAAGCACTGGAACAGGAGCATGATACGAGGGACCAAATTCTTTCTTGATCGCCACTTTTTCACGAACCAGGTCACCGATCTTGGGGAGCCAGCCAGAAACAGGAGTCAGAACTGCAGCATCCACTGGTCAGGTTGAGGGCAAATTTGTCTTGGCCAGAGGGTCACAACTCTTTTGTGGATTCTGTAATACAGCACAGTGGTTATCTCCGTCAAAGGTAGCGGCAGCCGACACAACGTCTAGACCCTCAAGGTCTGGAACAAACATCTTAAAGCCAAAAAGCATTTCATACGGGGTCCGCCCACCCAGAGATCTTCTAGGGAGATTATTAAGAGCACGTTGAACCCCATAGAGGTGGGTTAACCAGCCACGGCCCGTACCTAATACCCTTGCTGTTAAAGACTGCTTTAAATCATGGTTCATCCGCTCCACAACAGAATTGCCCTTAGGCCTATATGGAGACGAGAAATGCACATGCACTCCCATAGACTTCATCGCATCATGGTATGCCTTAGAGGCAAAAGCCGGACCTTGGTCTGAATGAAAAGTGCCACTGGCATAAGTCCCGACAAAGACATGCAAATCTTTTATAACAGTACGAACGTCAGCAGAGCGCTGCGGCCAAACCCAAAGGAACCTTGTACAAGAATCCACTACAACCAAAATATATTTGAAAGCATTATCGGAAGTTAATGGACCACAATGATCAAGATAAATACACCGAATGGATTGTTAGAAATTAATAGATGAGTTTGCGGTTGGCGCGCGACAGTAGAACTCTTAATTTGTTGACAAATCTCACAGCAAAGCACATATTTACGAGTCTGCTGGTATGAACCGCGCCACCAATAGCGTTGCTGTAAAAGAGAAACTGTAGCCGACACTCTTGCATGAGCAGAAGCCAAGTTCTCATGGGCGGCCACAATGAGCGATAGTCTGCGGTCTTTGTTGGGAACCAAGCGATCACCAACAGTAGGAATAGTTACAAATGGAACTTTTTCAGAAGTCAATTGATAGGTATAATGGGAAGGGAAACCCTGCGGAAAAGGAGTACCCTCCTTATATGCGGCTATAGCCACCAAAATGTCATCGTCAATTTTATTCATGGACCTAGTAACTGCTGCTATTTTGACTGTGGCTACTGCAGATTTTGCTGCTTCATCAGCCCTTGTATTTCCAACAACTTGCGCTCTCGCACGTTGATGTCCCATTGTATGGACAACATGTGTAAGTGGCAAGCGATCTTTATGAGCTGCCACTGGGACCCAAAGCAGTTTATGCTTAATTGTGCTACCTTTAGAATCCTGAAACTCATTCTGCTTCCAGAAAACCAAATTGTCATTGAAAGACTGTACACATTAAAAAGAATCACTCACAATAAGAGTGGGTAAATCAGCAGTCACAAATTCAAGGGCCAAAAGCAGAGCGCACAACTCTGCTAATTGGGCTGTGCAGTCACCAAGGGACTGCATTTGAACTGAAGTAGACCGAAAAACTCCGTCCACTACTGTACCTATCACAATAGCGCAAGCTGCAGAATAAGCTTGTTTAGAACCAATGGCCGGTTGAGCCGAGCCAACAGTGTAAATGATGCATTTGTACTGATCAAAAGGAAGAACTGTCGAAGGGAGAGGGTGAACATGTTCATACTGAAGAAACTCCTGAGTTTGTAATGATGGGTCAAAAACAAAATCTTATATTTGAAAAAATGGTATGCAGTTCCTAAGTGTGGTTCAGGTCTTTTAAGAAGTGCCCTCACACACCCCAGAGGATGTCATGCTTCACCATTGGGCCTGCTCCTCATCGTGCCAGCACTGCAATGCCCGACGGGCACCCACGAAGGGGCTCTTTGCCAGAGATCTTTTGTAGATGAAGCCGTATGGTGCGTGCAGGTGTGTGGGCTGGGTAGTGCGGTGAGTGTGTGATAAGGTATTTAAAATAGGTCTAGGGCAACCCTTTCTATTAATTTTATTCCTAGGGGGGCACTAGCCTAACTAAAAGAAGGTAGCCCCGACTGGATGTAATGATCCTACAGGGCCTGTGTGGTGCGTGTGGTCGACATGTTTCATGCCAAAGGTAGCCCCTAGCGGGTCTAGTGGCAATTCATCAGGACCGTGTTTGAATCAGAGTAATTAATCTTAACTCTAGCACTACCGCAATGCTGGTTCTTTGATTGGCGTGATGTGGTAGTAGCCAGCCTTGCAGTTGAATACCAGGTCCAATTTTGGCCTAGTGATCTGAGACCTGAAAAAGAGGGGTAAAAACAGAAACACAAGTAAAAACAAAAGTAGACCTGGATTAGGGGATTGCGGCAGCATCATCGCGGTGATTTTTCGCTGAGGTGCATAAAACAAAGGTCACCTTGTGATTGGAGGTGTCCCTGATTGCGTAGCCAGTTGCTATCCTTTGTGTAGTCAAAAATAAAATCGACATCAGTTGACGTCAAGGAAGTAGCCCATTGTATCCAACGCGGCTGCAGAGCTTTAAAGTTAGGAACACTAGCTTTCATGACCACCTCTAAGGCGGGCACTGGAGAAACAGTAAAAATGCGTTTACCTTGGGCAAGAGGTCTTTTTTTAGAATAGCCATCTGCACAGCAGTAAGAATTTTTTCAGTAAAAGAGAAACGCAATTCTGCAGGAGTATACAGATGTCATTTATAGGAAATAGGAACTGTGTCACCCTCATTAAAAGTCACATAAGTGAAACCGATTGAACCGGGTACAATCCGGATAACCAAATTGGTTGTATTTAATATAGTTTGTAAATATTGTGTTGCAAGCAAGTCAGTTTGTAACGCGTGCAACACTGCGGTGTGTTCAGTAAGCCAAGAGGAAGCAGAAAATGAAGGGTGTATCAATGCGTAGAGTGCCTTGATATGCTGAGCATAGTCAGGAATGTAAGTTCTGCCAAAATTTTAAAAGCAGAGCAGAGGCTGTAATTTCTTATGGGTAGATGGAGGTTGCAATTGAGCACACTTCTTCAGAAAGTGGGGTGGTAAACCCCTACCCTCATTTGTTAGCTCATAGCCAAGAAAAAGAACAGCCAAAAAGGCAATATGTGATTTCGCAAAGTAAAATTTGTAGCCTAAAGTTGCAAACGAGTGATGATGCGATCCACACAAGCAAGATGAGGATTTAATTTATCATCTGTCAGGTAAATGTCATCCCCATATGAAAAAGCATCAGGATCAATTTCATTTAAAAGGGACACAATACGTGCCGCAAAAACACCGGAGCTATTCTTATACCCCATAGGCAATCTTGCATAGCGCCTCTGAGAGCCGAGAGTACTGGATGCGGATAAGTCACGGCTCTCTTGAGCCAAATTGTGACTGAAAAATCCATTTGAAATATCCAAAGTAGTTTTAAACTTTTTACGTACAATATTATTAATTAGTGCTGTAGCATGTGTGTTTTGGACAGCAAAAGTACTGGTATGGCTATTCAAATGTCTGTAATCCAAAACAATGCGATATGAACCATCAGGTTTTAAAATCAGAAAAAGAGGATTATTCATCGCAGAAACACTGGGTTCAGATACACCCTGGTATTCCAATTGAGTGAGAATTTCTTTAACGGATGCCTTGGCATCACGATTAATTGGGTATTGAGTCTGAGGCTGAGGAGTTGAGCGAATAGGCACAACATGGAAAGGTGAATCCTTATCTCAACCAGCTTGGTTGCAGTATAAGGCAGGAGCTAAGGCAAGAGCCCACTCCGATGCATAAGGATGCTTAGTCTCTTCCGGGACATATTGCAAAAAAGAAGAAATAATCACCTCCTCGCCTCGAGGACAAGCAAGAACAAATGTGGGAGGCCAATCCACCTCCCCTAATAAAATGTCATAAGAAGACGTCAAGTTGTCCCAAAAATAAGCATTTATGGTGTGTTTAATATCACCCTCGATTTGAAGGTCTACTTGATAGAGTCTATCAGGGGAGCTACGCGGGTGTCCGCGGTTTCTACAGTTACAAATGTGTCAGTTGCATTCGCCACCAGAAACTGGCAGAATGTCTGCCGCACTACGGTAACTTCCGCCGCGCTGTCGAGTAGAGTCACCGCCCAACTCCTGTCCAGGAGAAGGGTTCTCACCGTCTGTGGCATATTTCGCTGTTAAAGCGGCAACTTTTTTCTTCTGAAAAGGGGCTCGATACGAAGGTGGTTCCTCCCGTTTGACTTTCACTTTAAACGGGTGCTGCCGGTCACGCTTAGGTTGCGTGGACTTGCCTTGTCTGCGATCCTGTCGGACTCCTCCGCCAAATTGTTGATCCGACGATTCCTGAAAGGAACGAGGAGAATGAGGATCAGGAACCTGAAACCTCTCAGGAGTTTTAATCTTAGAGCGATCACGTAAATCATATCTTCGTTCAGAAGCGTCAGGAGGTGGTGAACCAGCACAAGACCTAGGCTTCTGTTGCTGTTTATTCTTGTCCCATGTCTTTTTAGGAAAGACTGGACACCCCTCCTTCTCAGGAGGTGGCTTAACCTGGGACTGGGTAGAAGATCGGACCCTCAAATTATTGCGACCTAATGATGTATAAACGTCTGCAATAATAATCGGTAACACGTTCCCGATCAACGTCGGTCACCGCCGAAAGGCGCTGGCGAACCTGTAAGCAAACTGCCTCACCTTTAATATTAGAAAGAATCATTTTGGAGACAACTGGAAAAATACCCACTAATTTCATTCCCGAATCCAGGGCTGGACCTGCCCTGTGCTCATTCTGTACTTGTTTCAGAACTCTCGGAAGAACGCTCATAGAGGGGGTGCCAAAACAAAGTGTATACACTGAGGCAAACACCGTCCCCCAGGTGTTGCAATCTGCCTCTGGAGGAATTAGAACACTAGGTAAACGCATAGTAAGGATCCTGTGTTTTTCTACAGGACCAGTGTTTGGGAAGACAGCATCAAGCTGTTCAATCTTCTGAGCGATCCAAAATGGATTGTCCTCACGAGTCTGAGAACGTTTGCCCATCACTGAATTAATAAGAACTGGGCTAATCACAAGGGCCCCAACATGCGCCTGCACCAGAGGCGCAGCTCCAGGGGGAGCCACCAAAAAGGCACATGAAATCAATTGAATCAGGCGTCTATACAGAAGACATACCTGCCCATAAAGTAAATGAACCTACGCCAAATTAGTGTTAAGATAATTGGGATGCGGAGTAAAAACGCCCAATACAGGCCATGTGGCCCAGTCAATAATTAAGGGGCCCATACGAACGAAGGAAAGAGTGTGGGGAAGGGCGCCATTAAACCAAATCTGGTGCTCCCATGCTGTAAGAGGAACTTCAACCACTGCTTAAGGACGATATGCCGCCGAAACTACAGCAACCGTATAAGCATGAAAGGAATTATCATTCGCATCCACTGTGGGAAACGTAACCCAGGAATAAAAAACCTCGAAGCGGTATGCTGAATCTGCTTCAAACACAAAAAGAACAGGAGACCCAGCATTGGGGACCCCATTCTGTAACAAATGTTGTGTAACTGCAGCGCGGCAATGTGCCGGAATTGCGATTGGTTGAGCCAAAATAAAATGTTGTAAAAAAATCTGTTGGTAGCCCAAACGGGTCAAAAACCTTTTAAAATTCAAGCTTGAAAAGCCTACAGTAAGAGGTGTACCCTACCAACTGAGAAGGCAAAGCCCTCCCACCACGGACGTCTCCGGGAACCGGTGTGAGGGTATTGTGGACCAGCACAAGCGCTACTCAGGCATTCCGTGAATCAGTACCATACCAAACGTTGGCAGCGCAATGTTGCAGGGATTCAGCGGCGTCACAGAACTATGCTTGGGATCATGGAACCTTAGTTGGCAGGACTGAGTCATCCTACCACCTGAGTATCCATGAGCCCGGAGACCGTCTAGCTATAGTGTCTCACTTGCCCTCCTACTCACTCACAGAGGAACAAGTGATTAGACACCCCAGAACACAACACTCCCGACCCTCTCAGGAATCGCAGTTGCAGGACACAACCTTTCGCTCCCACTCTCGTACCGGTCCACAATAAGATCTGACAGAGACACAAGGAAAGTTTAAAATGTTTATTTTAACTATCGTGCCCTAGTATGCAGTATGCGTGCCACAACAAGTAGAAAAATGCCTAACACAAATACGGTTAGCATAGCAAGTAGTCCGTAAATCATAAAAGATGCTGTCATTGTATATGACAGCGTAGCCTAACCTCCCTCCCTTTCTGTAGAAGCAAAATTATTATATATCAGAAGATCTCTGGGTGTTTGCAGCAGACCCCGTACCTCAGTCTATAGATGAAAGATCTACATCACAGATGCTGTCACGCTCCCTTCTCTGGAAAGATCCCTCTCCAAATGTGTGTTACCCACCCGTGTATACCTATATGATCAATGTATGTGTTCCAAAACAACAGCTGCCTCTGCGTGTTATGTCTAGGTGCTAGGGCCTGACCAGAACAGAATTACAAGGGGCATTGTTGTTCGACCTTGTCTGCAGTGTTCAGACTAAATACCAAGAAAGAGCAGAACGCAAAAACAACAGTATGTTCTGTGTGAAAGTTGCAGTGTGGCACAAAGCAAAAATATGTTCGTATAGTAACGTGCGCAAAGCACAAGACGGTTTGCCTCAGGCTCAGGCTAACATAGGGGAAAACAACAATAGCCACATGGACCACGTGACACACTATCAAGTCACAGTTTAGTTCCTTTCAAAATACACATTTGAAATGTTGTGGACAAGTTACAACGGTAGTGGTAGCAGCCAGCTAATACTTAATCGTGACATCTGAAACAACGTGGTGTTATGTTTCATATTGGGGCCCCCAAAATAGGCCCGGGTAATATTAATACACCATGGCATACATTGCCTCCCCACATTACACAGTAACAAGAACTGTAACGAGCCTTATAAGGATTGAACCTGTATCTAGTTTCTAGCTCTGGGTGCAGAAGGAGGGTTTTTCCCTGAACAATAGCGCACTATAACTCCATCATGAAGTCATACAGAGTGCATAAATATTCATGAGGATTCATGGAATCAGGACAGGGGCTACACCACCTTCCCCACCATATCTAACCACAAGGTTCATCTCATAGGTCCTCCGCAAATTCAACAATGGCTGATACGTGAGATAAGGGACAAAGGAGCTCTAAGAAACCTTCTGTATAAATATGGCACATCATGCTATCTTTAGACAGAGGGAACCGAGACTTCCAGGCCGACACACTGACCAGAAACGCTGAGGCTCCTGCATGCAGACGCTCCAGCTGACAGCGGTCTAAACATCCCTTGCGGGGTGTCCAACTCGATACCAAGAAGGGCTCCTACATTTCACACTGAAGTTAAATGGGGTTCGACTAAATCCTAGAGGGATTCTTGGTTATAGACCTACTCACATGCTAGGTACATTTTAGGTACATCTAGATAGGCATCGTAGGAGTGCGCGCCTTTTTATCCATGCATTTTATATTCATGTATTTTATCATGCTTATTGCACAATGGTAGAACTGTACTATCTTTTCATGTTCTTACTAATGCTGACCATATATCTCGGCTACTCTATAACCATTATCGCAGCTCATATATCTTACACGAGAATAACAACTGTTCAATAAATGCTTATTGAAACGTCCAGACTGTTTATTCTGTGTCTCTGAGAACTAATTAGTAAGCACGAATGACTGAGCGAAAAGTAGTACATTGTTTCCACGATTCTGAGGGATCAGGGTTGTTATGTTCTGAGGTTGCCAAAACTATTTCTCTCCCCGATAAGAGGGGACAATAGTGGCACTGTGAGCCAGCTATTTTCGAAACAAACCAACATACGTGGTGGGGGTGCTCAGAGTGAGTCTGCCACCAATCCCGCAGTGTATGTTACACAAACGCGCAGGTCCTGCAAAGAAGGGTACTTTAGGAACTACACGACATGGCGCCCAACATTGGTTAGGCACTAAAATAACATTAGAATCTGAGTAGTTCATTCGTACTGATCTCAGAGACCCCTGCTCACATATTCCAGAGACGTTTGGAGTGGGTAAGGAACTAAATCCGCCACAGCTGAGTAGGCTTAGAATCCTATTTATTGGCTTTTGGTTATTCAAGCTTGAAGGATATTTTGTTCCTAAAATTGTGCAAAATAAAACGTATCTTTGTTCCCTTAAAAAGTTATCTTTGTTTAAAAACAATAATGACTACTACACCCGAAAACGCGGCCTTAGACGCTGTAAATGAACCACTCACCGACTCAGACGAGGAGGTGGAGGATGCGAACGCAATAATAATCGCACCAAGAATAAGACTAAAACTTACGCTTAAGCTATTAAACAACGGTCTACGCCCAGAGGGTGGTGTAGTGTGTTTCGTGATTGAGGCACACGAATCTAACAAAACAGAGGTATTTTATTCATGGGTTACATTCCCAGCAGCAAATGCAAGGACACAGACATTTCACTTTTACACAAAAGGAAATGCACCGGAAGAATATTTTCCTTTCGAGGACATTGAAATTCCACTCACTTACCAGGAACATATTTTCTGGTTTAAAGGCGCCCTTCCCCACTTAAGAAGAAGAGTAAGATTAGGCCCGCTGGGAGCAGACGGGGCAACATGGCCACTACTTGCGGCTTATACACCGCATCCAGACATTGAGACAATGCCACAGCCAGACTTACTCATCCAACACAAAGATTTAATTAAAATATACAGAAATCTGACACAATACGTCATGAGGACTCTCACAGTCCAACCAATAACAGTTGCAACTAATGTACCTAAGATTCAGGGTACAGCAACTAAAATTACCCCACAAACATTACACGCAGTAATGGGTAAAATGCCCACGAAACATGAACAAATACCATTCTGGGTGGCTCTGAAAATAACACAGCTCGAGGCAGTGTTCCCTAATACTACCACAGTGGAGAAACACAGAATGCTAACAATCTGCTTGCCCATGGGGATAACACCACAATTGGAAGATTGTACCTCTTGGGGAACAGTCTTTGCTGCCATATATACCAGAACACATGGTATTCCTTCTTTAGCAGTAATACCAGATGTATTAAGACAAATACAAAATGATTACGGAGCAGAACCTGCCCTAAATTTAGGGATGAAGTTACTTAATAACTATGATCAGGTTTCAGCCATAATACTAGCTAATATTAAAGGGGAAGCAGCAGCAGTGGCAATCCGCCAGCGCCTAAGGGAGTTCGATCCAGTAGATCGTGAACTGCCCAAAATAATTGAAACTGCGTATGCAGAATTAGGGACAGACAGTTTGGGTGGGAAAGCTTCAAAACCACAACTGATGGGCAGTCCTGAAAAGGACACTACTAAGCAGACACCGACTTCTTCTAAAAAGAAGTGGGACAATAAAAAACAACAAAAATTTAAAAACACCAGATCTCAATCCCGAGGCAGATCTCCTCAGCAGGAGCCCTCTGAAAAGAGGTACAATCTCAGGAATAGGGATAATTTTAGGAAACCTGACAGGTATCAGGATACTGATACACGTTCCTCTCGTTCCTTTCAGGGTTCATCAAAAAACTCTGAGAGGGAAGGACGGTCAGAAGAGCGTACGAAGTCCAAAGACAAGCAGCACGCTCAAGATTACACTTCCAAAAAGAAGAAAAACCAAAATCTAAACCACAGTTCAAGAAAAAGAAAGTTGCAGGCATAAAAATCAGAAATGCCAAGAATACTGAGGACGCAGCTTCTGAACGGGGAATGGGCTCTGACAATGCTAGACAGCGTGGCAGAAGTGACAATAGCTCGCCAGAACCTGAAGGACTTTCTGGTGACAGCGGACTTGAATTAATACATCACAGTGAAACACCAGACATGCGGGTGAGCGTCCCACATAAGTTACCCGAGATAACACTCCAAATGGAGGGGGACAAGCCCAGAAAAATCAAGGGTCTCTTTTGGGAAAATCTGTCATTTGGTTATGACATCCTATTAGCAGAACAAGATTGGCTGCCTGCATTCGTCATGGAGTGCCCAAAGGGAGAAACAGTAATTTTTCCAGCCTTCTCCGACCTCGTTCCCATACACCTTAAACATGCATATGCACGGGAGTGGGCAGTAGCCCTAGCTCCAGCATTGTATAAAAATCATGCTGGATGGGATGAGAATTCACCCCACCACGTGATCCCGTTAAAAACTTCACCAAATGCTCAGAGGCAATACCCAATTAAGCAAGAAGCTAAAAAACAAGTCAGGGAGATCCTAGATCAACTTGAATATCAGGGGGTGGTTGAAACATGCACCTCACCAATGAACAATCCTTTGTTTCCTGTCATGAAACCTGACAATACATATCGTCTAGTTTTAGATTACAGACATTTAAACACTTGCACAAAGACATTCGCTGTCCAAAATGCACATAGTGCCGCATTAATGAATAACATTGTGCGGAAAAAATACAAGACGACTCTTGATATCTCAAATGGATTTTTCTGTCAGAATATAGCGTGTGAAAGCAGGTACCTAAGCGCCTTCTCGGCGTTGGGGTCCCATTGACAATTTTGTCGACTCCCCCAAGGGTATAAGAACAGCCCGGGGGTATTCTCAGCAAGAGTAACTGAGTTACTACAAAATTTTGATGAGGAAGCATTGTCCTATGTGGATGATATTTATCTGACGGACGATGACTTAATGAGGCACTTGACCAGGGTGAGCACCATTATTATGGGATTCGCCTCTGGGATAACGGCTAGGGCGTTCGACCTCGGACCTGGGGAACTGGGTTCGAGTCTCGGTAATGACGCTGAACATCCTGTGATTCTGGGCAAATCACTTAATCTCCCCGTGCCTAACAAAAATGAATGTATGTCCTCATGTAACGTAACTGGTGCTATGTAAAGCGCTCTGATACCCGATTCGGTTGCGGGTCAAGTTCGCGCTATATAAAACTCTGCAAAAAAAGGCTACAAATTTAACTTTAAAAAATCAAAAATTGCCCATCTCAGTGTCCTGTTTTTAGGATACAAGTTGTCAAGTGAAGGTAAGAGCCTGGCAGCTGGCTTTTAGAAAAGTGTGTGCTGCTTCAACCTCCTAAAACATTGAAAAATTTGCAGTCAATACTGGGATTTCTAAATTTCGGCAGAACATACATTTTGGATTACGCAGAAAGAGTAAAACCTTTCTACGACTTAATTAAACCTGACTTTTCAGTCAAACATTGGATACAGGAACATTCAAACATCCTTCGTTCACTACAAGACATGATAGCTTCAAAACACTTACAGACACGCGTAAACGTATGCAACTTGGTGATCCGCGTTATAGCGGGTCAATACGGGTACACTTATTTAACTTTCAATGAAGGCGAAACAGTACCAATCGCATACAAATCACACCTGTACACAAACGCAGAAATGCGTTTTACTTCGACAGAAAAGATCCTGACAGCAGTTCAAACCGCTGTAGCAAGAGAAAGAGCACTGGCTCAGGGGAAACGCATAATTGTCTTAACCCCGGTACCGGCTTTAGAAGCGGTTACCAAGGCTAGCATTCCAAATGCAAAAGCTTTACATCCAAGATGGATAGAATGGGCTAATTCTCTTACTGCAACGGATGTTGAATACAGATTTGATCCAAGTCTAAAAACATAAGCATTTCTGCAATATGAACAAGAATATCCTCTACCGAATGAAATCTTGCCTCTAGATCAGTATGAATATATTATTTACACTGACGGATCTGCTCAACCGGCCATAGGGAGTAAACAGCAGTACAGCTCCTTGTGTGCTATCGTTAAAGGTCGCATGCAAGATGGAAAGTTCCATCCGAGTTGCACAAAGACGCAATCTCTAGGAGACTGCACGGCACAGTTGGCAGAATTAAAAGCATTAATACTGGCACTTGTACATACGGATCGTGAATTCCCCACACTAATTGTGTGCGATTCCTATTACTGTGTACAGTCGTACAATGAATATCTACATCATTGGGAACAAAACGGGTTCAAAGATGCAAAAGGTGGCACAATTAAGCAGAAAATGCTATGGGAACAGGTAGTGGAGTTGAAGAACGAACTACCAAGGGCTCACGTGATACACACACTCTCCCCATCCTCCTATGACAGACCCAGGGCCTGCTTACCTTCAGAAAACTCCTCAAGACCTGGCTATTCAAGCAGTAGCAGCATCCCCCCGCACCTCCAGCGCCTTGAGACCCTCACGGGTAAGTAGTGCGCTTTACAAGTGTTCTGATTGATTGATTGATTGACACACTGAGTCATCAGCGTGATGGCGTTCACGTTGAAGGGAATTCATTGGCTGATGAAGCCGCAAAGGGGGCTGTACGCACGGCTTCCGTAGCTGCACTCACTCGCTCAAAAACGCGAATGGACAGCGAGATTATGGTAGCTATCAATGCTTCACGCAAAGGTAGCACGGCATTACCAAAAAAAATTCCACTCAAGTACTCCTACAAGTTAGATGCACACAACATTCCATATGCTCAGATTCCTGGAGTGGGGGATAGAGTAATACCAAATATGGATAGTAGGCTAGGTTTAATTTCAGCAGCACACGAGGGTGTTGGTTCTGCGCACACAGGCGTTACAGCGACTATTTCCTTGTTGAAACAGCGCTACTGGTGGCCAGGTCTAACTAAACAAACTAAGGAATATGTCCTGAAAGGTGACATCTGTCAGGAGATGAAAGGCTCCACCATAAAATGCCCGGCACAGACACCGTTATTGAAAACAGATAAACCTCTCGCTTGTGTCTATCTGGACCACTGCGGCCCATTACAACCTGATTGGGCTTACAAGTATATCATGGTTTGCAGTGGATTCTTGCTCCAGATTCCTATGGGTTTGGCCTCAGCGCTCGGCTGACGCTCGAACTGTTATAAAAGATTTGCGAGTCTTTATCGGTACATACGCAATTGGCACGTTACATTCTGACCGCGGCCCTGCGTTTAGCTCTCGGGCTTACAAAGAGGCCATGGAAGGAATGGGCGTAACATTGCGGTACTCCTCTCCGTACCATCCTGAGGGAAATTCGGTTGTGGAGAGGAAAAACCGGGACCTAAAGCAATCTTTAACAGCTAGGGTATTAGGCAAGGGCGGTAGATGGGTCTATCACTTATATGGGGTCCAGCGCGCGTTAAATAACCAGCCAAGAAATTCTCTAGGGGGTGTCACTCTATACGAGGTCCTATTTGGGACAAGAATGTGGGTACCTGATCTTGATTGTGAAGGCACAGTGGCAGATGAGAAACCATTTGATATCAATGATCGATTGGCTGTTTTACAGGATCTAAATGAATCCAGGACTAAACAAAGTAACGTCATCGTAAAACAGAACGCCACTGAGGCAGTCAAGGCAGTAACGGCAAGACCTGTCTGGATCCCAAAAGTCGGGGATCTGGTCAGAGAAAAAATAGCGGACAAGAAAGAATTTGGACCGTCCTACAGAAAACCTGTACCTGTCCTAGCAGTACACGGAACAAGAACAGTACTGTTGCCGCCTCTTTCCAAGAAAAAGGAGAAGAGATTTGTCTCAATTGACTTAATCAAACCACACTATGTGGCCAATACTGAACAGTAGGCCTCGTGGACTCCATAGTAGCAGACGCCCTCCTCTTGCTACAATAAAAGAAGTTCAAACAGAAAGACTCATCACATTCGTGGAGCCTCCTGTACGGAATGAAAGACTAAGCAAGGATGCTATGGAACTCGTTCCTCTTGAACCGGAAATCCAAATCAATAATCAACAAGAAAATTCGATCCAGAATCATCTACAAAGGGCAATAAGACCCAATACTGATGTCTATGTCAACGTGGCTCAGCAAGAGCAACCAGCGATTTCAACAAATCCGGATGCAATTCCTACAATTGATCGAACAGCTTCTGGCTATTTCATGAACTTTGATACGTTTTCTTTGGATCCAAATGAGCCGGAAACGAAGCCAGCCCAAAAATCACGCAAGCAACAATTAAAAGACTTTTTGAACTTTCTTATCTTAAAAAGACTTATCTGGTTTCGCCTTGGCTAGAACTATGGGCAATAACTGGACTTTTTACTTTCGTTTTCTGGCTATGCTTAGTTATAACTTTTAGTGTTCTTATTGAAGGTCGATACCTCAAGCAAAGCCCTAAAGCACAAGAAGTTAATTTGATTTTAAAAGCACATGAATCATCACATCGCAAGCAAAGAGACTTGTCTTCAGTGAACATCACAGCAGTTCCTATACCAGACGGTATTGTATGGGACAAAGTTGATTATAACACATTGTACTGTTATCAACATTATGGTCATCATTTCTTGCATAAATCCTTAACACCTAGAAATGTGTTTGAATACCACCAGTGGGAACATTGCCCCACACCACCTAAGGGTACTTGGCAAACATTTGGACAGAAATTTTCATACTTTTCAGGGTTTAATATTTCTGACCCAGAGACGTTTTATTATAAAATTACACCAACAGCGTCATTGAAAAATATGTTAACTAACACCAAACAGATTTACTCTGCATCCTTTATTACCCAGTTGTCTGAACAAGGGTTCGACCTATGGAAGGACACAATAGACTCAAAATCAGTCTGGGGTAGTAGGGATTGGCAAGTCCAGGGAACAGAAGCGCTAATTAGAGCATGCCTCATTCCACAGCAGATGATATTTCTTAACGATACTATGCAACAAACATCCTGTCTTGGTTTAGCGAAAAATAAAGATCTGAACACACCTCGGTTACCAACACCATCTCAGATGGGAGGGGGCAAAATTCTACAACACAACAAGAAATAGGATTGGATGACATCATGCAGTACAATAGAACAGACCCCAATTGGAGGAAATGGTTGGTTTGGCCCTTAGACACAAACAAATGTCAGGAAAGATTCTGGGATAGGACCGAAGGGTTTACTATCAATAGGCCAGACCCACGTTATGTACGACGAGAACACCCAGGGGTAGTGACAACCTATAGTGTTGGGAAGTTGTGCCTTGATTGGCTAGAGACCTCAACACTTACAGAAGTGAAACAGCACTTATCTCTACTCACACAGGACATGGACCTTAGGGATTTTTTATTAGGCCCCAGGAAACCACGTCCTAAACGCTTCATATATACTGGCATTTACGCTTATTACAATGAAAACTAGAAAATATCTCAAATGGAAGCCGCTGAGAGAATACGAGAAATAGATCGTATTAACTTAGAAAAGGCACTTGCAGTAGTAGATAATGGGTTAACAACTATGACCTCCAGGATATATTCGGTAAGCAATATTGTATCCTCTGCTATTGACATACTGGAACAAGATTTGACCTTACTACAACATGGGCAGTCTCAGTTACATTCTATTATGTTGTTGAGCTGGACACTGCAATCTTTGCGGGCAGGCTAAGTGCCTTGGCGTTATATAAACAACACGTCTCTGTTTTCTGAATACAATCTAACAGATAGACAGATGGAAATGGCACAAAGGGGAGCAAACTATACAATACTGCGAATTGAGAAACTGGATAGGTTACCCTTTACGGTAGCAGAATCACCATCTACAGAATGGCTTGTACATGGCCATATCACTCTACTGGTCACTACTTTTCAGTTTCAGTACTGCCTAGAGCAGAGACAGGCTGGTAGATATGAAAGAATGGGTAGGGAATACATTAAGGAATCATGGGAATTACCGTATAGATTTCGATGCCGGAGTGGGGACCGGGAAGTGTTTCTAAGTGGTGCAGACTGCAAGAACGCTTTAAGCGGTTCTCTCATGTGCCAGGACATCATGTTGCACGAAGCTTGTAATGGTTCGGTAGCAAACTTGTCATGCCACATGAAAGGGACTCCAGCTGCCGTGATCAAGCCGGTGTTCGAGTTGCTCTCGAATGGGAGTTACTTGATGCTGAATGATCAAGGTTGCTGCGGTATGCTTCCGGGCATCGCCTATCTAGTTACTGTAAACTCCAGGGTCACTTGCTGTATGCAAGTACTGTTTCCACCAACAAACACAGTCAGGGAGACGCCGTTATGGCCTTCACTGAACGTTTCTTTTATACAATTTTATACTTTAAACAGACTGAAAGCCATGCTTTTACAGCAATCTGTACCCCTTACCTCCGCCCGAGAAACCTTTGAATTACAAATCGCAAGGACCTCGAGTGAGATACAGGCACTTATTCGTACAAACTGCCCCATTCATTTCGCAGAAATGGTGGGTCGTATCTTTAACATGTCTTCTACCAGTGGTATTGTACACTTATTTAAGTCCATAGGGTCAGGATTCTTAAGCGCATTTCAGAACGTATTCGGAGTCATCCCAAATTTCATGCACTCCGTATTTGGAAGCGTTTTTGGAGGTCTACCGCTGATCCTGCTAGCAATAGCGGGAATCCTGATTGTCATCTATTTGCTACGCAATGGACGGCCCCATCACCAAAGAGATGGCTAAAGCGCTCTTGGAGCGTAAATACCGTGAGCGCATGGTACAGCATCTGGGCATGCCTCGCCTAAGGAAACTAAGCGCGTCTTGGTTCTTGACGTTTAGACCAGTCTGGATGGACTGCATCTTACCTGTACTTCGATGCCTGTTTTGTGGTGAAGAATGCGTGTTGGACCTTTGTCTGACATTTGAGACGGAAATGCCAGCGGATCTCTCTGACAGGTTGGAACCCTTAAGGTCCCATGTTCGAGTATGCCCCCAGCGTGTTCCTATACTTGTGAATGCAATCCTCGAAAATCCGCAGGTGCCTTTAACAACTAGATTGAGCATTAGTTCCTCAACTAGCACCACCAGCACCACTAGTACCCAGGTATCGACTACAGCACCGTCTGCCACAACATCGGCTGTTGGCAGTCCTGAATATCCTGAGTATCATCTGTGCTCCATCGATGTACTTTGCGAGGTGTTACAAGGACCGTCCCCTGCAGCCTGAATATCCTGAGTATCATCTGCGCTCCATTGATGTACTATGCGAGGTGTTACAAGGACCGTCCCCTGCAGCCTGAATATCCTGAGTATCATCTGTGCTCCATCGATGTACTATGCGAGGTGTTACAAGGACCGTCCCCTGCAGCCTGAATATCCTGAGTATCATCTGCGCTCCATTGATGTACTATGCGAGGTGTTACAAGGACCGTCCCCTGCAGCCTGAAAATCCTGAGTATCATCTGTGCTCCATCGATGTACTATGCGAGGTGGTACAAGGACCGTCCCCTGCAGCCTGAATATCCTGAGTATCATCTGCGCTCCATCGATGTACTATGCGAGGTGGTACAAGGACCGTCCCCTGCAGCCTGAATATCCTGAGTATCATCTGCGCTCCATCGATGTACTATGCGAGGTGGTACAAGGACCGTCCCCTGCAGCAGCAAGCAGCGATGATGTTTTGTCTCCCAGCCCGGATTCTTAATCTACAATTGGCTCATCGTGTGCTGGGAAATAATTCGGCTTTTCTTTTCACAACTCTAAATTTGGAACATTCTTCGAAATTGACACTTTCACTGGGAAAGCATGGCCTTTGTCACTTATGGAGTTTTTATCTTGAATAAAGCAACCGAAGTAATCCCTGGATAGAGAGTGACTTTTTCCACATTCCGTAATGACTCTTTCACTGATTTTTAAACTGTTTTTAGGAGGTTTTAAACACACCTTTTAATTTGAGTTTTAAATTTTTAACATTTTTAAAACGTGAATATGCACCATATCACCTATTTCAAAATAATTGACATGTGTTTATCATTGTTGACCTTTTCGGAAGAGGAGTGGGTGTTATGTTTCATATAGGGGCCCCCCAAAATAGGCCCAGGTAATATTAATACACTGTGGCATACATTGCCTCCCCACATTACACAGTAACAAGCCTTATAAGGATTGAACTGTAACGAGCCTTATAAGGATTGAACCTTTATCTAGTTTCTAGCTCTGGGTGCAGAAGGAGGGTTTTTCCCTGAACAATAGCGCACTATAACTCCATCATGAAGTCATACAGAGTGCATAAATATTCATGAGGGTTCATGGAATCAGGACAGGGGCTACACCACCTTCCCCACCATATCTAACCACAAGGTTCATCTCATAGGTCCTCCGCAAATTCAACAATGGCTGATACGTGAGATAAGGGACAAAGGAGCTCTAAGAAACCTTCTGTATAAATATGGCACATCATGCTATCTTTAGACAGAGGGAACCGAGACTTCCCGGCCGACACACTGACCAGAGACGCTGAGGCTCCTGCATGCAGACGCTCCAGCTGACAGCGGTCTAAACATCCCTTGCGGGGTGTCCAACTCGATACCAAGAAGGGCTCCTACATTTCACACTGAAGTTAAATGGGGTTCGACTAAATCCTAGAGGGATTCTTGGCTATAGACCTACTCACATGCTAGGTACATTTTAGGTACATCTAGATAGGCATCGTAGGAGTGCGCGCCTTTTTATCCATGCATTTTATATTCATGTATTTTATCATGCTTATTGCACAATGGTAGAACTGTACTATCTTTTCATGTTCTTACTAATGCTGACCATATATCTCGGCTACTCTATAACCATTATCGCAGCTCATATATCTTACACGAGAATAACAACTGTTCAATAAATGCTTATTGAAACGTCCAGACTGTTTATTCTGTGTCTCTCTGAGAACTAATTAGTAAGCACGAATGACTGAGCGAAAAGTAGTACATTGTTTCCACGATTCTGAGGGATCAGGGTTGTTATGTTCTGAGGTTGCCAAAACTATTTCTCTCCCCGATAAGAGGGGACAATAGTGGCACTGTGAGCTAGCTATTTGCGAAACAAACCAACATACGCGGTGGGGGTGCTCAGAGTGAGTCTGCCACCAATCCCGCAGTGTATGTTACACAAACGCGCAGGTCCTGCAAAGAAGGGTACTTTAGGAACTACACGACAGTGGCTCTATATTCAACCAATGAGGGGGTGTTTCTACCTATTCATATTGCACAGTACACGAGAAGAGCATAACGGAATGGGACTTTTCTGCAAAGCTATATGATGCAAAGCACACAGTGAAGTATATAATACCTAAGGAAAAAGGAAAGACTAAAAACAAGACAACGACTAATCTGTGTTTCTCTTTAATTCAATGGGTCGAAATACTCAATCTTCGTTCTCTTATTTGACTGGAAAGAGGTATAGTAGGTCCAAACCTTAAGAGTGGACTACCACCCCCAACAGGATAGGAGCGTTGGACCATGATGCATTTTCCAATAGCAGGGTAGATGAAGTGGGAATGTATTTATTTCATTAGCTCCCAGTACACAAACAACAGTCAGCGGTCTCTTCCCATTCCAACTTCATGATAGATTATATAGTAACATTCCAATGCTAAGATGTAGAACATTCTATGTAATGAATAAGAACACTGCAACATGCACATGGAACTCTCCTATACATAAAATAAACACGCATTTTTCTTAATAAACACGCATTTTTCACTTGCAAAATATGAATATTTTTCAATGCAGCCTAGTGAGGCCTAGCCATGCTAACTAAAGCATACCTAAATTAATCATTATTTTCTAGCAAACAAAATCACGTCCACATTAACCTTCAAATATGCTCCCGTGTAGAATGCGCTGTCATTTACGCATATGTTTTTCGTTTGTAATTTTGATGCTCAGGTATGGATCTGTTCATCGGCACCTGTATCTTCTATTTTTAGGTTGAGCCTGTAGGCAGCGCGCACGTGTGCGCTACTCTGCGAGGCATGCAGTAATCCATCTGTGATGTTAGACCACACACCCCACTTTCTATTTATTCCTTCGTGTGCCTTTCTGTAGTCCTTTCTTTTTACTGGTGGAACACTGCTGTTTGTCCCGCTTTGGGTGTGTATTCAATTTCCTGGCGACTGCTCCTGTTACAAGTGCCTTTTCAATTAAATTCATTTATCCTTTGTTCAGGCACTCTTTTATTTGCATGGAATGGTCCCTCGACGTCTCTTGTTTGTCCACGGCTGCTCTCATTTCCCTTTAAGCATATCGGCAATATGCTCCTATCTGCAAGTGCTACCCGTTGTCGTATTGCCATTGCTCCCACCCCCTCCTGTTGTCAGTGTTCAGCACAACCCTTGTTTTAGTGCAAATAAACTTTCAAGCATGGTTTTATTTACATTTAAGATGGGCACGTCTGCATTTCTGTAGGCACTGGAGAGTGGATGCGAGACTCAAACCCACTTCTCCACTTCCTAAGTCAGCAGTGCTTTGTGTTATGCCAGATCCTCTCAGTAAAAGAATCGGCATCTTTTGCTCGTATCTCTGCGAGCACTGCCGTTGTCATGTTGCCTTTGCTCCCGCCCCCTCACGTTCTCTGTGTTCAGCACTTCCCTGTTTCAGTGCTAATAAACTTTATGCAAGGGTTTTATTTATTTACATTTGAAATGGGCATGTCTGCATTTCTGTAGGAACGGGAGAGTCAGTGCCGAGACTCCAACCCACTTCCCCAGTTCCAAAGTCGGCTGCTCTACGTGTTATGCCGCATCCTCTCACAAAAAATAAAAAAAGTTATGCATCTTCTAGTGTTTTGGTCATTGTATTATTTTCCGCACACGCCTTAAAGTAAATAGGTTGAATTCTTTAAACAATGCAAATTTGCCCATGTTTTTCTGGTATTAATATTTTTTCCAACATTTAAAATAATTTTAGACTACTTCAATATGGCCACTGCATTTATGTCGAAACCAGGCTAGTGCTTTGTCCTTCCTCTATTTCCATGGTGATGTCAGTTTAGCTCTGGAAACCTTGAGTTTTACATTGTTCTTTAAGCTTTCCGGGAGCTGCTTGCCTGCTTCGTCAACAGTGGGTGATTGGCTGAGGTGGCAGGAGCTACCCCTGGTCAGTGGTTGGCTAGATGAAGTGGAGCGGTGCGTCGTATCTTGTTCTTCTTGGCTGCTTGTGGATTATGGAAATCGGTAACTCTGGCTTTAACTGCGATTTTAGTAGGTTATGTGGAGAAAATTCCTTGCTATTGGAAGGCCTGTAATGTTCTGGACAATGTCTCACAGTGAATGTTTGTATCATGGTTTCTACTTTAACTTCGCAAAGTCACAAAAGGATTGCTTGTTTCACGTGCAAAAAATCATATTGAAGTCATCAAAATCACAATGCTTCATGGCCCCACCCTGAGCTCCAACACAGGCTTCATGTCATACATTTCAGATCCCTCCTCGACTCAGCCAAAAACAGACCCCAAAAACTTTTGACCTCATCAAAAACCCAAACTGCTCTCCCCAAACCATCAAGCCTGAGGATTCTCCAAAGAAAGCAGCAGAATTCGCTATATTCTTTGATGAAAAGGTCAAATCACTGGTGGATCAGGTCACCCACCCGACCCCCGTTGAGGAGCGAAAATCCTTAGTCAGATGACCTCCTCAAATGCATCCTCGAAACCAAACCCTCCAACCATTCTTCTGACCCCATCTCTAGTGTCATCGCCATTGATTTCTACACCCATACTCTCTCTTACTGGACCAGGCTAGTTAATCTCTTCCTCAGTCAAGGCTCCCTCCCTGCTGCCCTCAAAACAGGACAGGTTACCCCTCTTCTAAAAAAACCCTCTGCAGATGCGAACGACCTCAACAACTTCCGCCCCATCACCAACCTCCCTTTTCTTTTGAAAATCACAGAAAAATGTGTTGCAAAACAACTTTCCCTACATATTATGGACAATAATCTCCTTGACGTGTTCCAGTCTGGCTTCATTCAAAATTGCAGCACTGAAACAGCCCTGCTGCAAGTGATTGATGATGCGCTGCATATACTCAATTCTAGGGAATCGTGCCTTCTGATTCTTCTTGACCTCTCTGCAGCCTTTGACACTGTTAATCACAACACCCTCTTTAACACTCTTCAACAGAGAATGGGCTTGGAAGGCACAGTGCTTAAATGGTTTGCCTCATTCCTCTCGGACAGATCCCAAATGATCAAGATAGCGAACAGCCTTTCGTCTCCATTGGCGGTAGGTCAAGGCGTCCCTCAAGGTTCTATCCTTGCACCCACTTTGTTTAATCTCTATCTGGAACCATTAGGGAACCTCCTAAGTAAATCTGGGATCCACTACCATCTCTATGCGGATGACACTCAAATCTACCTCAAGGTGTCTTCCGCACACGATCTCTCACTCCTCAACTCTACTCTCAACTCTATTCACAACTGGATGTTAGTTCACCAACTCATTCTCAATCCCTCCAAAACTGAATTCCTCCTTCTATCTACCTCTCTCTCCCCTCCTCCTGTTCAATCCTGGATGGATCAGCTGAATTTACTCAACAATAAACCCATCATTGTCGACAGCGCTAAATCGCTAGGTGTCATACTTGACAAAAGACTCAACCTAATCTCCCACATTAACTCCATTGCTAAGAACGCACGTTACCAGCTGCGCCTTCTGTGGGGGATTCAGTCTGTTCTTCCCTGAGAAAGACCTAAAAACCTTGGTCCAATCGCTGGTTCTCTCTAGACTGGATTATTGCAATTCTCTTCTGACTGGCCTACCCAAATCCCACCTCTCCCCTCTCAAATCCGTCCTCCATTCAGCAGCTTGCTTTATTTCAGGGTCCAAACGAAGTGACCACATCACTCCTATCCTGTCTTCTCTTCGATGGCTTCCCATTGAGGCAAGATCTATTTACAAAACTGCCTGCATCACCCACAAAGCCTTGCACACTTCCTCCCCTCGTTACCTGGCGAATAAACTGAAAATGTCCGGAGGCTCGAGACCTTCTCGGAATGCGGATTTTTTTTTGCTTGAGCCCCCTCCTTCAAAAGGGAAAGATCGATGGCTCAATTGTTCTCAGGTAATGCGGTGAGAATCTGGAACTCGCTTCCTCCATTGCTCCGTGCCACCACCTCTACCCGGATCTTCAAAGCTGACCTCAAATCTCTTCTCTTCCAAAGACACTTTCAGAACTAATACCTTCATTCTCAGACCCCTCTAGGAAGTTTGTTCATCATTGTAAATTTGTAATATTTTTTCTTGTACATTCCTCACCCTTGCTTGCTGTGTGTGATATTGTGTTCTTGCCTTCTATGGTTTTACCCTACCTCTTCTAGTCTCCTGTTTATTTTTGTAACGTTGTATTTTGTAACATTTCTCTCATGTAACGTAACTGGTTCTATTGTACAGCGCTCTGACACCTTCGGGTAAAGTCTGCGCTATATAAAAATGCATTAAATAAATACTTGCTGCTCAGCCAGTGTGAGTGTGGTGTGGAATGTTGAATGGGTGATGATGCAATGGAATGTTGGATGAGTGAGGTTGGCAGTTGGTGTATGGGCTGAGCAGCAAGAAGGCTGCTCCTGGTGGGGCTCACTGTACTTCTACTCCTGAACTTATCATCATAATAAATACTACCTAAAGATACCTTGGAGTTGAATCAACCTTCATTTACAACATTTTTGGCGACGATTTTAATTAAAAGAACCTGCGTGTGCTACCTGATTGGACTGGTATTATGAAGCCTAAAGTAACTGGAAACTGAAGAAGCGTAACTGGAAGAAGCCCCATGTTTGTGACATAAGGGGTCTGGTCGGTTATGTGTGGTGTAGTTGAAGGCGAGCTTGTTTGGTTTTGTGGAAAGGTAGAAGATTTTTTGTTTTGTGTAGAAAGGTAGAGGATGTGTGTATGTGTTGTCTTTTTGCTTTCTTAAAGATAGTTTTTACTTTGTCTAGTTTGTTGTTTTCATAATTGTGAGTACATGGGAGGGCATTTTTCATTTTCCATCATTTTGTATCTTGTGTTAACATGCAAGCAATTTGTTACATTTTCCTGTGCTTTCTTTGCATTTTGTTGTTTACTTGCATGCCCATTGTACTGTTCTATATTTGATTTTTATCTTAACTTGTTTGCCCTCAGTCATCATCAGGCCTTTGCAATGGTTTCTCATGTTATTTCTTTTCATGTGCATGTTACCTGTGTATACTTTTTCTTGAACCATTGCATTGTGTTTTGTTTACTGTAAAGAAGGGGGATGTGTCATATTTGCTGCTCAGCCAGTGTGAGTGTGGTGTGGAATGTTGAATGAGTGATGATTTTTTTTTGGTTGCATATTTATATAGCGCGAACTCGACCCGAAGGTATTGGAGCGCTTTACATGAGCACCGTATTTACATTACATATTCAGGCACGGGGAGATTAAGTGATTTGCCCAGAATCACAGGATGTGGACGCGACCCCGAGGCTCGAACCCTGGTTTCCAGCACAGAAGTCGGCAGTCTAGCCGAATGTTGGATGAGTGAGGTTGGCAGTTGGTGTATGGGCTGAGCAGCAAGAAGGCTGCTCCTGATGGGGCTCACTATGCAATGGAATGTTGGATGAGTGAGGTTGGCAGTTGGTGTATGGGCTGAGCAGCAAGAAGGCTGCTCCTGGTGGGGCTCACCTTACTTCTACTCCTGAACTTACCATGATAATAAATACTATCAAAAGATACCCTGGAGTGGATCTTCGTTTATTCACAACACTTCATGTGAGCTTTCCATTTGGTACAATTGTACAGCTATCGTGTGTAAACGGCGTGTATTTTTAATTTATTTTAATCATTTTGTAGGCATGTGCATAAGTGGTGCGCGTGCCTGCAAAATAACGCGGGTCGCCACTTCAAAGGTTCTTTTTTTTTTCTTCAGCCATGCAGCAGAGCTGTGCAGATTGGCTAAAAACCATTGGCAAAGCCAAGCCACCAGTTCACAAAGGCGAGACCTATTGGCTTTGCCAGTGCTTGTTTTCATTGTATTGCAAGGCAAACAAGAAAAGGTCGGCCCATTTATGGGCAGCAGTTACTTCGGGTTCTGTCCCTGTGGTCCGTGACCCGGAACAGGAAACAGGAGTGAATGAAGTGGAACAGTCCTGCTACGAACGACGGTAATTGAAGATAGAGCTCACGGAGCATGCGCTGGCCAGAGATACTGTAGTCTTGTTTGATTACCACAACGGATGCGCATGCGCAGAACAGAGATACTGCAGCCCTGTGCTTGTACCACTACTGATGCGCATGCGCAGACGTTGCATCCCCTCCCCCTGTGTGCATGTCTGAAGTGGCTCAACGAGCATGCGCAGTACAGCTCAGGAAGGATCGCAGACTGACCGCGGTGAGCATGCGCTGACCGGATATCCGGCCTCCGTGACCTTCTCAAGATGGCGGCTCTGGAGGCGTTTGTTGAGGTAGGCTCCGGACACGTTCATATTAAAGGGTGAAATAATGAGTCTGAGGCGCTCAGCGTCCCCGGGACCCGCGCGGCCTCTGGCCTGGAGCCTCCCACGGGTGATAGTTCGGCAAATCCCTTACTCCCTATTCCCAAAAAGTGAATCTCGCTTTGTGTGGTGTCATCGGTGCTCGTGTAAAGCACTCCCTGCTCCTGGGCCGAGGTCACGCTGTGTAAAACTGCCACCGAACAAGCCGCGAAGCCTCCCCGAGGCCAGTCTTGTGAGCTAGCCTAAGGCTGACATTACTGCACACAACCTCACCTGGCACAAGCCACGATCAGGGCATGAGTGGTAAAACCATGACCGTGGGAGGGATGGACTGTGTGTAACTCCACCGTGGGAGGGATGGACTGTGTGTAACTCCACCGTGGGAGGGATGGACTGTGTGTCACTCCACCGTGGGAGGGATGGACTGTGTGTAACTCCACCGTGGGAGGGATGGACTGTGTGTCACTCCACCGTGGGAGGGATGGACTGTGTGTCACTCCACCGTGGGAGGGATGGACTGTGTGTAACTGCACCGTCGGAGGGATGGACTGTGTGTCACTGCACCGTCGGAGGGATGGACTGTGTGTAACTCCACCGTGGGAGGGATGGACTGTGTGTAACTGCACCGTCATGGACTGTGTGTAACTCCACCGTGGGAGGGATGGACTGTGTGTAACTCCACCGTGGGAGGGATGGACTGTGTGTAACTCCACCGTGGGAGGGATGGACTGTGTGTCACTCCACCGTGGGAGGGATGGACTGTGTGTAACTGCACCGTCGGAGGGATGGACTGTGTGTAACTGCACCGTCGGAGGGATGGACTGTGTGTAACTCCACCGTGGGAGGGATGGACTGTGTGTAACTGCACCGTCATGGACTGTGTGTAACTCCACCGTGGGAGGGATGGACTGTGTGTAACTCCACCGTGGGAGGGATGGACTGTGTGTAACTCCACCGTGGGAGGGGTGGACTGTGTGTAACTCCACCGTGGGAGGGATGGACTGTGTGTAACTCCACCGTGGGAGGGATGGACTGTGTGTAACTCCACCGTGGGAGGGATGGACTGTGTGTAACTCCACCGTGGGAGGGATGGACTGTGTGTAACTCCACCGTGGGAGGGATGGACTGTGTGTAACTCCACCGTGGGAGGGATGGACTGTGTGTAACTCCACCGTGGGAGGGATGGACTGTGTGTAACTCCACCGTGGGAGGGATGGACTGTGTGTAACTCCACCGTGGGAGGGATGGACTGTGTGTAACTCCACCGTCGGAGGGATGGACTGTGTGTAGTTTTACCGTCGGAGGGATGGACTGTGTGACTTTTTAAAAGGGACTTTCCCAGACTTAACAGTGGAATTTCCTTTTCCCTCCTCCAGCGTCTGACATATCTCTGCTGTGCTCAGTTGCTGGTCGGCGACTCCAGTAACATACAATTTAGTTTGCCCTTGATTGCAGTAACCTACTTCCTAAATCAACAGTGTTGGCAAGGTGGAAAATGAAAAAATCCTAGCCAATGGAACACCGAGGCGAGATTATGCATTTCTTTCTTCACTTTATTAAATCAGCAGCCTTCAAAGAACATTTAAGTAAAGAAAACAGCAAAGACTCCATTTCCCATGAACCACTCAGGGTTGAGTTTCCATAACAACCATTGTTCAATCATATAACAGCCCGATGTATATGTGTGTGACGTCCCTTTCCTCCTCTTCACTGGAGGAAGTTAACCTCAAACGTCTGCTCTATTCAAACTTTTGATCATTACCCAGAGAATAGAGAGAGAACCCACGTTATCCAATTCTTTACAACAACATGTTACATAAACGCATTATCTTTGTCGTAATATCCATTATCCTTGATTATCCTACAACATGAGTGAAATCATCAAACCAAGACAAACAGTTGTTTAATTGTTATACCTGAAAACCAGCAAGTAACGCTACTTACTGTTAATAGAGTATCATAGAGAGTTCTTTTCTTTTCATAGAGAGGGCCAAGAGACCACTCCCTGATGGCTCCAGGTTTAATAATAATCCTTGCCTTTGTGTCCTTAATAGAATTTAAACTTTCCTTCGTTAGCTAGGACATTTTTTATTCTATGTCAGGACCGGAGGTGAGGATTATGCATGCTCAAAGCTTACTTACCACTAAAGCTGCGGCATCAGAAATGGGTTTGAAGTAAAACTTCTTAAAGGTCCACTCGAATGACCAGTCTGCAGCATTCATAATATCTTCCAGTCTCCCACCTACCTGTATGGCCTTAGACTCCACTGCTTCCCTTGTGGAAGGAGCCTCGAACCTTTGTACTTCAACACCGGCTTCCGCCATAATCCACCATACCCACCTGGCAATTGAAGGTAAGAATACCGCCTTCAAAGGTTTCTTTAGGGCTATCGGCAGCTGTTTCTCACCTGCCGGTCTGCTTTCGTTTGCCATATCCTCGCATGCTTTAATGCATTTTACAACACAAAGTTTACGATTTTCAGTAACAGCAGGATAGGATACTAGCCTGGTATTTGTTTTTGTGCTAACTGATATATCCAGTGTCTCACGTCAGACACTTTCTTGCATGAGATCAGTTATAACAAAGTGGCTAGTTTTGCAGAAAGCTTTTTCTCGAATGATATTGGTTATCCTGCCAACTCATGATGAGTCTCAATACCACATTAACCGCCCAAAGGCCAGAGTATCTGGGTTCTGGCAGTTTAGTGAGTCTAATCCTTTTCATCAGCTTACATACCATAATGATGTTCTCCAACTGGCACATTGTCGATGGTATCATGCCCGGCTGAGATGGCTGATCTGATGGAGTTGACTGTACAGTATGCCAGACCTGACTCTGCCAATTCCTCCCAAAAATTTAGGATATCAGTAACCTCCGCCCCCAAGATATCCAGATGTCACTCCAAACACCAACTGCCATTGTCTCCAGGCTGAGTCATATCTCTTGATGGTGCCTGTAACCCATGCTTGTTGGATTAAGTTTACAGCTTCTTCTGAAAGGTCATCCTCTTTCCTGCGTCAGCAGAAATCCTCCATGCCATGAGGATGAGGTGTCCCTGCAGAACTATTGGATGCCGACAGTCCGAGGGCCACGGAGGATCGAAGGGAAGAAGGGAAACTCTTATCAGGAGATCGCTTGAAAGCTCCATCAGAGTCAGGAACCATGCTTGCGGCTTCCAGATCGGCGTCACTAAGAGCAGCTATGCTATCTGTCTGAGCCACGACTCTGGGAATCATCATGAATGGTGGAAAGGCATAAGGGAAATCCCTCGACCAATCCTGGAGGAGAGCGTCCACTGCCTCCAGATCCGGATGCCTGCTCACATATCGTGATAACTGATGATTCAGTCTGGATGCAGATAGGTCCAAGTCGCATGGACCTCATCCATTCATCAGGGCCAGGAATATCTTGTGATCCAATTGCCAACCGCTGCTGTCCGTGACGTTCCTGGAGTTCCAGTCCACGACATATTCTGGATCCCCAGAAGTTATTCTGCTTTTACTGATATCTGTTTCTGCAGGCAGTAGTGCCAAAAGTCCTTCACCAGATCTGACCGGGTTTTGGGTTGAGTGCCACCCAACCGATTGATGTATTGGACTGCTGAGACGTTGTCTCCCTGCAACAGAATACAGCAGGATATTTTGTCTCGGGTGAGGGATTTGATTGCGAAGGATCCGACCCGGAGATCTAGGGCAGTTGATGTGTAGTTGTAACTCCTCCGACCATCTGCCCACCATAGATACATCGCCGAATCTGGCTCCCCAGCCCTGACGGCTGGCATCGGACTCTATTATCATCTCCTGCGTCGTTCCGAAAGTCGCTCTGCCATTCCAGGTTTCCATATGGCCTATTTACCACTGGAGCTCCGTCCTGGCTTCTGATAAGGAAATCAGTTCCAAATATGTTGTTCCCCTCCTTAGGTGTGTCGTTTTCAGTCTCTGTAGAGCTATGTAGAGCAGTGGACCCGGGAAGATGGCCTGGATGGGCAAAGATAGGAGTCCTACAATCCTGGCCAACTGCTGAAGGGAGATTCTGTCCTTCCTCAGGATGTTTCTGAGTTCCTTCCATGTCTTGGAGAACTTTGAGGTTGGTAGGCTCAGGGATGGCTTGGCTGAGTCGATGAGAAACCCCAGGAAGGTCATCTGTTGGGATGTGATCAGTTCTGACTTCCGGTCGCAGGCCTCGGGAAATCTACTCGGCCATTCGCTATGGCAATAAGATTTCATCAGTACGAGCTATTTTTAGGGTCTACTGGCCTATTCTGGCGAGCGGACAAATAACAGGTGTTCTGTTAAATCACAAAGTAAATGAGCAACAAAGATGCCTTTAAATCTTGTTTTATCTTGTCACATTTGCTCTTCATTCAGAGACAGAGGTCAAAAGTCAGTTTGTCTTCTTATATTTATTTTCTTTCTCTGACTGTGAAATTAAAAGGATTTTGTAAAGTGAATTGCCTGACAATTCGTTCTTTGCAAAGAGTGTGAAATGAAAGGTTGTAAGATGCAAGGTTGTAAGATCCAGAACTTTGAGATGATCATCAGCAAACCTCCTCAAAAACCTCCCAACTTCAAGTACAAAACAAAGGGTGGTAAAACAGTAGTCGCATTAGGAACTAAAGCCTGGAACCTTTTGCCAACGCACTTGAGGATGTTAAAAACCGAGACCCATTTCAGGAAGGCACTGAAAACCTGGATCTTTGTAGCCCCAGACAAACTCTGCATATCCCTGATATAGGGTCCCCACGGCTTCATCTCATCCCCGCCTCCGCCTAGCGCCAGGATGCTCCTTCTGGAGTGACAGTTTGCGCTCTATAAATGCAAAAATTGAATCAAATCAAGGCTTTTCTTTCTACCACAACATTTAAATAGCTAATAAGTGAACGGCACAAACATTTCAAAATATATTTCAGTAGTTATCGAAGCATATTTTTGTAATTCTGTGTGATGAAGAAAAGATTTCTATAGGATGAAAACAAATCAGAACACTTGGTGTGCAAATGATAAATATTTTTGTTGAAACCCAATTTCCAAACATTATTTATGCACTTTTTTAAACCACGTTAGTGGAATGGTTTGTGGCCATTTCTATTGGAAATGTGCTTTTTGTAAGTGACAGTGAACTGCCACATCATGCTTTAGAAAACATATTTACTAAAAGTGAGTTTTTAAACCTGAACTTGGAAATATTCCTTCCTCGCTCCCATGACAATGCTATTAGTGAACTAAGCGGTAAGCCAGGGGTCGTGTACCTATATGTGGACCAGATCCGTATTATGCACGGAGCAAATATTTAGTCGATTAAATAAGAAAAGGTGTTTTATGTACAGTAGATATACTAAACTCCCATTTTTGAAGGTTCTCTCATATGTGAATAGAAAGAAAAAGGCGGGTCATTAAAATAAAATATTTGCCTAAGATCACACAATTTGAGACCGGTTTATGGATCAAGTACATTACAGCTGGGTGTAATAGTGACCTGCAACTTGTGTCTTTTTTCTGAAGTTCTGTCACTTCGGAATCTATCAGGTTCATCTCGGTCAAGAAACCAGAGGCCTCAGATGTGCCACCTGAATTTGGGCTCTATGCGGTAGCCTCAAACCATCTGAAGGACCCACTGGTCTGCAGTAATCCTCCACCAATTTTGAGCAGAACTTCAAAGTGTCCCCCCCACCCCTCCAGAATTTGAGGGGAAAAAGGATATCACTTACTGGGATTGCCTCCTGGCACGTTTATGCCGTCTCCGTGGGCCTGGATTCCTTTGCCTCTGCCCCTGTTGGGGAAGAAGGTTCCCTGACGACCGTCGTGCCAGCCGTTTTTTCATTTGAATTGGCCTCTAGAGGGGCCATGCTGGTATGACCGGCCAGGGGGTTGCTCCTGCCTCGTCTGTCCCCTGCAAAAACCTTCCCGGTAAAGATCTTCTTGATGAAAGTTTGTGTTTTGTCAAGGGCGGAGAAAGTCGTGGCGAATTTACCCAACTCTTTGACAAAGGGTTTGCTAAAAAGGCTTTCTTGAGCGATGATGGCCCCTACTTCTGAAGCTGTGAGTTACCCCAGGTTGGGAGTTGATCTTGATTAGGAGGGATCTCCTTTGAGCTGTCAACACACATTTCGCGTTACTGAGTTACTATCTCTGTGGACATGGGCACTCCTGACTGCTTCGAGTGCTCGGCCATCTCAATGATCTTAGTGAGGGGTCCCACTACATACAGAAGTTTGTCCTGGCACTCCCTCCAGGATCGGTCTATGCCCTTCTTAGGGTCTCTCAGATACTTGCTGAAGAAGGTGCTCATTTTTGCGTCGATCTCCGGCATGGTCGCCACCTTCCCACTTAACGAGGGTCTGGGACACTCTGCCCTTAGTCAAGCCCTGACTTCTTTCTGCAGTGGCTGGCAGATCTCTCTGGCCACGTACTCGAACACCTTTTGGTCTATGGTCCATTCCAAGGACCTGGGATGATATATGCCATTGGGCTTAAACATATCAGAATGTCCTGCGTCCCCTTCCAGGGAATCAGAGACATTGGATTCTGAGGGCCATGGCCTGCCTGAGTCTCGATCCGCGTTGGAGATCTCCCCTCAGAATCACCCTCTCCTCTATAGGAAACCCCATTGTCGGAATTCGGAGAGAATAGTTCGCAGTTTTCCCCGGGATTGTCTTCCTCCTGGTAGGGTGCGTGTTTTAGCATGTGCGCACTCTTACGGAAGGTCTCTCGCAGATTGTCGAAACCATGCGGGTGCCCCACGTCAAGCTTAGAGGCTTTTTACCCCCAGACTTCAACTAGGCCCTCTGCCTAAAGACGTAGGGTCACTTACAATGCCTCGGATGCTCTTAGTCAATTTATCCATCCGGTCTCGCGGGGGCAGCGCTTTAGAGATCGCATTGGGATATCGCTTTATCCACCCCTACAGGAAGGCGTTGGGGGGGGGCATTCTTCTTCCACCTCTTGGTAAGAGGGATACTCATGGTCCCCAAAGGATTCCATTCAATGTGATGGTGAGAGCACAAGAATATTAAAAAATTATTCCCAAACGCTGTATTGGGCAGACACCTCGCTAGTGCTCAAATACCTTCAAAAGGTTGCAGTGTAAGAGAGTCACCACCAGGTGGCGTTAACAGCAGTTCGGCAGCTCAAGGTGTGGGGAAACAGACTGCTGCACCAGTGTCGATGAGCGCGGGTTGGCAGGCAAGCCCTGTGGGAATCTCGGAGGGGAAGCCCTAGCAGGGCTTCCCCAACTTGCGCGTGAGCTGTTGAAGCCACATCGAGCTGCTCTGACAGGCCGGGACGCACCTGACAGATCCCCAGTCTGCGCGAAACAGCACCACCTATGGGGACTCACGCAGTACCATTGAGTGCGCTCTGGCTAAAAGCCTACTGCACTGCAATAGTAAACACAGCACAATAATTTTAGGGAGGCAGTAACGGAATCAAGCACACTAATGAATCAATAAGTAATTTCACTGCATGATAATAGTTAAGAAGGCAAGGACTTAAATGACGAGCAGTGAAGAAAGAAGAACAGGAAAGGACGTCACACTCTTATATACATCAGACTGTTATATAATTGGACAGTGGTTGTTATGGAGTCTCAGCCCTGAGTGGTTCATGGGAAATGTAGTCTTTGCTGTTTTTTTAAATTAAATGTTCTTTGAAGTCTGCTGGTTTAATAAAGTGAAGAAAGAAATGCATAATCCTCACCTCCAGTCCTGACATAGAATTTGCTCTCACCTACCCTCAGTTCGTGTTGGCCTTCCTTTGATGCTACACATCTTGACTTCATGCTTTTCACCAAAGTTGACAAATTATGGAAACCATCCGAGAGCTGTATGGAATACTGCCAAAATAGCTGCACATTCAACAAACTGTTGCCTGGAGCAACCAGGAGTTACATGTTTTGTGCACCTATACTCGTGCAGCAACCCTCCTCTTTCCGCTACCTTGATAACTATGCAAAAAGTAGTGTTAAATCTGAAAACAGTGCACTGCCTGCTATTAAGCTCTGATAGCCCAATAATTGTGGTCTAAATAAATACGTTTTGCGGTTTCCCAAAATTTGTTTAAAAATGTGATAGAGTAATCAGTGTGTGGTAATTGTTTCCAAGCTACAAGCGATCTATAAATCTGCTCTCACACACTGCCATTAGCAAATCAGAGCCACCAAACACTCCAGGCTCACCAACCACATCAGAAGCAGCGCCAACAGTGCCAAGGACATCTTGCCATAGTGAAAGACTTCACCTCTTCGACAGCAAGCTCCACCAGCATAATCACCTCTTAGGACTTCTGCACCTAACCATCCCTATTCAGCAACAAGATCACAAGCATCTACGAAAACCTTTAGCCCCAACTGGTCCTTCCCACATTTGCAGCCCTTCTGTCCATCTATACCAACACCCAGAGGACCACCATGACTACTGGCCCACCATCACCACTCAAGAAACAGCAACAACTGTGCAGTCCTTACACTCCAGCGTATCCTCAGATCACTGCACCCACCACATCTTCATCAAAGGACCAGACCCAATCTGTGCAACCCTCACCCCAATCCTGAGCTCCCCGGCCCCAGGAAACACACCAAAGTACCCCCTCACCTTCTCAAGAAAACCTCAGCAGACCCAAAGATTCTAGCCAGCTACTAGGCTGTCTCCCTGCTACCCTACCTGGGAAAAGCCATTGAAAAATGATAAATGCCTAGCCACCCACCTCACTGACAATGACCTCCTCGACACCACTTCATCAGGATTCAGTCCCAATCCCAGTACAGTGACTGCTCTCATCACCACCACGGACAACATCCAGGTGATCAAGCACAGAGGTGACATCGTGGCCCTCATCCTATTATATCTTTCAGCAGTGTCTCATCCCATCCTTGTCCAACAACTGCACAAAGCCGACTTACTTAGTCATGCACTTCGCTGGATTTGTTCCTTTCTGAACGGCCGCATTCAGTCGGTCATCCTGGCTCCCTTCACGTGGACACCGTCAACCTCATCTATGGCGTTCTACAAGGATCCTCATTCAGCCCCACTCTGTTCAATGCTTACGTGACTGCGGTCGTCAGCTTCAGCGCCCACAGAATATACATTAAATCCTATACTGACAACACCCAACTCATACTCAGCCTCTCTGACAAGGCTCCAAACAGCCAGACCAATTTCTCCACCTGCATGACTGAAGTCTCCATATGGATGAAAACCAACTGACTCAAGCTCAACCCAGACAAGATCGAGGCAGTAAACTTTGGGAAAGATACAGCTCTTTGGGACGCCACCAGGTGGCCTGCTGAACCCGGACCCACCCCCTCTCGGCAAACTACACAAAGAACCTCATAATAATCTACAACCAACTCGCAATTACTGGCCAAGTGAACGCTGTCTCATTCTCTTGCTTCCACATATGTGAGATGTTTAAGCAGATCTTCAAATGGCTCCCCACCAATTTTCACCAAACTGTCAGCCAAAGCCTCATCACCAGCAAGCTGTACTACGGCAACACACACTATGCTGGAATCAATACTCCACTGAGTAGAAGACTCTAGACCGTACAAACCTCAGCAGCGTGGTTCAGTCTGAACCTCCCACCCGCTCCTCAAAATGCTCATCTGGCTCCCAGTCCATAAACAAGCAATCTTCAAACTCTTCACACACATTCAGAGCCTTATACAGTATTGGTCCCACGTACCTCAACAACTGTATAAACTTCTACAAACCTACCAGACACCTCTGCTCAGCCAGACTCCTACTCGCACACCTCCCCTGCATATGCAGAACCAGATCCTGTGGTCTTACCTTCTCCTACCTCGCTCCTAAAGCCTGGAACGACCAGCCACTGCACATCAGAACAACCTCCTCATTTCTTGAATTCTGCAAGAAATGTAAGACCCGGTTCTTCACCTAGCCGACCTTGGCTCAGCCCATACAGCTTCTGCTTCACTGCCAGAATACGGTATACAAAGAAACATAACATAACACACTTTAGCAGTAAGGTAGCTAAAGAACTACCATCTCTTTTGGCAGGGGTGTGCAGCAGAATCACCAACTCTGATATCACATGTCGAAGAGGGAGATTCCAAACATTTTGGAAATATCTGGGCTTTTCAAATAATAAGCTTAATGATAGATGGAAAGACCTTAAAATACTTTGTTTTTCAATGGTAAATGAATGGAAGGAACGCGGTTGTCTAGACGTGTGGCAGTGCTTCTTAATACTTAGAAGTAGAGAGTCTGCTCAGTTATCTGGAGCTGATAGCGAAAATATGGAGTAAGCTCAAGAAGAATCTAGTTACAGTAGTCGAATCTAATAATGCGAGCCTGAACTACTGTTCTGTGAAAGCCAAGTGGAAGATAAGAGGCTTTTTTAATGACTTCAAGTAGATCAAAACTAGTTTCGAAATGTTATCTTCGAATATAAGAGTGGCATGAAAGATGTCCCTGATATTCCTGGCAGAGGGAACTGGGAAGGTGCCGAACCTAACCGCTGGCTCCCAGTTGGTGTTGCAGATGGAAGGGGCTTCAGCAAGTTATTAGTCTTGGAGGTCTGACTCGCCCAATGAGCGATAGATGGCGTGCAGTTCCTAACCCGATGATACAGGGACATGGTGTGATTGAAACATCTTTCAAAATTCTCATGTTGGGATTCCCAGCATCGCTACATCCTGGTAAAATATGTGCTTTCTGGCAGGGCTTTAAGTGGGGCGGGTCTTGTCTGGTTTCACACTTGGCAGTAATTGAAAGCGTACTTTGAAACCGGTCCTAAATTCATGTCCATTATTTTAAAGGCAAAAACAGTGATCGATTTCCACCCAGCACCATCTCGGTCCTGCTCTCTTTGTACCGCTAGTGTAGAATCTCCTGCACATTTCCTATTTGCCTGCCAACCTATTTACGCCCAAGAGCTAAGTGGCCTGTACCAATATGCAGGCAGATGGGAGCGCGTAATAATGCTGAGGTGTTGCGAATACTCAGATCAGACCCGAGACCAGTGGTAGCCTGTGCAGTGGCAACGTTTTTGGGCCTTATGTGGGGCATTAGGAGGAAGCTGCTGCAAACAGATTGAGGTTGAGGGGGATGAGGAGTAGTTCACATCACCCACTTTGTAATATCCTGAAGTTTTAACTGTTTTGCATCCTACCATGGACACTGCAAGATCTGCGTTGGCTCCATGTTAGATGTCTGTTGGCAACACAACGGCCCCCATTTGAAGACTTTGGCTCCCTAGAGGTTATTGTTGCTACTGCCTTGGGTTTTCCAGGCAGAGGGCCGCTCCGTTTATGCATCATATCTCTGGTTCCGGCCTTGTATGGTCCAATATCCATGATCTGTTTTTAAAGTTTTTAACAAACAATATATAATTTTTTTATGAATGAGCTGAACTCCATATTGCACCTAGAGGTCTGATGTATATGTTTTTTAAAGTTCTTACTCGTTTTTACTCTATGTATAAGCTGAATGCACTTTATATCTAGAGGTCTTTGCTACGCAATGTTTGCCCGACCCATATTTTATTATTTGATGTAAGAGTTATATTGTACATCGCACTTTTATGGTCGAACGACCGAAACAAAGTCTGATTTGATTTGAGTGATCGATTTCTGAAAAATGACTTTAAAAATCCTTAGGTTAATTCACTTCTGAGATACAGCTCCTCTTTACATTTTATATTTTACCTCATCTTGCATCACCGAAGAGTGGTTGCTTCTTCCAGATGTATTTCTTTAGGCTTTTTCGTGCAGTATGGAACTGCTTCCCTTCTTTGTGTTTGGACAGTTCAGGTTGTGGATGGGTGGGGAGAGGGGGTAAGAACTCTAAATTTTGGTCATGTAGTTGAGGCTGATGGCAGCGCACGTTTCTCACGGGGCCTGCCAGTGGCTCATAGTTCAGGCTAAATATCCACCCAATCCTTGTCCTCTCTGCAGAGTTCTCAGTCTCTTGTTTAAAGAATTAAAACATACTTAAATCTGATTATTCCAACAAAAATATTTTTTGTTGCTCGTTTATCTTCTCCTGTTAAAAAGCATTAGCAAAACCAATAGCCGTGTTTTTTTGTAAGCGTATGTTCGTTGTTGTGTCATAAGTCTGGATACATTAGCCAAAACTCACAGAGAGGTCCCCAGATACTGGTCAGGTCGCATGCTATGTGAAGTAAACAAAACAGCGATTGGTGAAATTCTTGAATTAATCCCAGCCACTGGTAATTACTTGGGGCTGCTTCCCAGTCCAAAGCGATACCAGTCGTTATTCTATGCACCATGCTTCCTCTGATTAGACCTAGATATATGCAAATCAGCCTTGGTCCTGTTCCAGTAAGAACAGTCAAGGCTCAACTGCCAAGCCAAGGCCCCCTGTGAACCGGAACATGCTTAATACTGTGCGATGGACAGGGTTCTAGTTCACATCCATAATTACAGAGGCCACATGTCTTGGAAAGCATTCCTGTTTATGCAGCCTTGGCCACTCTCCTTTTCGAGGCCAACACGTTTTTCATCCCACTTAAAGCACTGCCATCTGACACCACTGCCGCACAACTAGGATTCCCAATTTTACCCAGTCCTGATTTTCTAGCCTCGCCAAGGCTATGCCCATGCAGTGCTTAATTTGTATTTAAAAAAAAAAATAGGTGCCAGAGGGGGCACTGCAGTGCGCACCACCCATTGCGCTGTCACTGCCTTACCAACACAACTACTGACCATCGCCCTTCTACAAGTGTGAAAATTCAGGATATTCCTTGCCTCCAAAGCTATAAGAATGGCTTGGACAGCAGGTTTTAGTAATTTTTAATGTATATTCAATTAATAAACAACCTTTGTTGTGCTCATCTCTAAAAATGAGACATCGCCACCACGTGGCAGACTGTCATATGTGCCGATGTTAACAATTAGGTGCTGGTGCTCAGCACCGGAAACCCCTGGCTCAAATTATGCACTGTGTCCATACATTCTCTTTTCCCGGGCCACTTTTAATTGCTCCATGTGTAACGAGGAGGCAGAAGAGACAGTTCCCTTTTGCCAAGTTATAACCCAGTTCCCATCTGAGTCAGAGTTGGTAGTGGCTCAGTAATGGGAATCTGTTGGGACCATAGGAAGGAGCCATTGTCCAACTACCACCCCCTCACCCCCTTCTTAGACGCAGGACATTTACTGTATATAGTTTTACAATATTTTTATTTAAACTCAGTTTGGGTATTTATCATCTAGTTTTTAATTGTATTGCAGCTTGAGGTACACCTTCTATTGATCTTTGAAGTATAGCCTTTTCTCTCAAACTAACCTACTAAAAGCGAAGTCAGCAACAAGGTTCCCTAAAGGTAAAAGTGTTTTAGGTATTGACTACCAGATAGTGCAAGCTGTCTCATTGCAAAATTCCATTTTGTGGGCTCACCAAAAAGTTACAGTTGGCTTGCAACTGCCAGTTGCTTTCCATTGGTTGGCTTTGTCACTCTTATTTCCTTGCTTCTTATTCTGTGGCTTGCCTTCCTCTTCTTGTGTTTGTCCCTCCCCTGTAGCATAGTCTTTTTACCATCCTTTTGATTGTCAGGCTTATTTCCTTCCACTTCTCACTTTTAGGGAACTACTTTTACTTTCTTTTTGGTTAGCACTCCATGTGAGTGCATGTGATCTATAGCTTTATCCTCCTCTGGGTTCTCCCCTGCCAAATATGCACCCCTGTCCCATGTGTTGCACTCTCTCTGGTGTGCTTCTCCCTGACCCCCATGCTGTGTTGCTCTCTCCCTTGTGTGCCTCACCCCCGCCTCTGTTTTGCTCTCTCCCTCATGTGCCTCTCACCTACCTTTGTGTGTGTTGCTCTCTTCCTCGTGTGCCTTTCATCCACCTATGTTGCTCTCTCCCTCTTGTGCCTCTCACCCGCCTCTGTGTTGCTCTCTCCTTCGTGTGCCTCTCACCCGCCTCTGTGTTGCTCTCTCCTTCGTGTGCCTCTCACCTGCCTCTGTGTTGCTCTCTCCTTCGTGTGCCTCTCACCTGCCTCTGTGTTGCTCTCTCCCTCGTGTGCGCCTCACCCGCCTCTGTATTGCTCTCTCCCGCCTCTGTGTTGCTTTCTCCCTCGTGTCTCTCACCCGCCTCTGTGTTGTTCTTTCCCTCGTGTGCCTCTCACCCGCCTCTGTGCTGCTGTCCCCCGCATGTGCCTCTCACCTGCCTCAGTGTTGCTCTCTCCCTGGTGTGCCTCTCACCTGCCTCTGTGTTGCTCTCTCCCTCGTGTGCCTCCCACGCGCCTCTGTTGCTCTCTCCCTCGTGTGCCTCCCACGCACCTCTATGTTGCTCTCTCCCTCGTGTCTCCCACCTGCCTCTGTGTTGCTCTCTCCCTCGTGTCTCCCACCTGCCTCTGTTGCTCTCTCCCTTGTGTGCCTCTCGCCCGCCTCTGTGTTGCTCTCTCCCTCGTGTGTCGCTCACCCGCCTCTGTGTTGCTCTCTCCCATGTGTGCCTCTCACCAGCCTCTATGGTGCTTTCTCCCCTGTGTGCCTCTCAACAGCCTCTATGGTGCTTTCTCCCTCGTGTGCCTCTCACCCGCCTCTGTTGCTTTCTCCCTCGTGTGCCTCTCACCCGCCTCTGTTGCTTTCTCCCTCGTGTGCCTTTTACCCGCCTCTGTTGCTTTCTCCCTCGTGTGCCTTTCACCCGCCTCTGTTGCTTTCTCCCTCGTGTGCCTCTCACCGCTTCTGTTTATCTCCATCGTGTGCCTCTCACCTGCCCCAGTGTTGCTCTCTCCCCTGTGAGCCTCTCACCTGCCCCTGTGTTGCTCCTCTCCCTTGTGTGCCTCTCACCCGCCTCTATGTTGCTCTCTCCCTCGTGTGTCTCTCATCTGCCTCTGTGTTGCTCTCTCCCTCGTGTGTCTCACCCGCCTCTGTGTTGCTCTCTCCCTTGTGTGCCTCTCACCCGCCTCTATGTTGCTTTCTCCCTCGTGTGCCTCTCACCCGCCTCTGTTGCTTTCTGCCTCATGTGCCTCTCACCCACCTCTGTTGCTCTCTTCCTCCTCTATGTTGCTCTCTTCCTCCTCTGTGTTGCTCTATCCCTGCTCTGTGTTGCTCTCTCCCTGGTGTGCCTATCCCCCGCCTCTGTATTGCTCTCTCCCTCGTGTGCCTCTCACCTGCCTCTGTGTTGCTCTCTCCCTCATGTGCCTCACACCTGCCTCTGTGTTGCTGTCTCCCTCATGTGCCTCTCACCCGCCTCTGTGTTGCTGTCTCCCTCATGTGCCTCTTACCCGCCTCTGTTGCTCTCTCCCTCGTTTGCCTCTCACCCGCCTCTGTTGTTCTCTCCCTTGTGTGCCTTTCGCCCGCCTCTCTGTTGCTCTCTCCCTGTGTGCCTCGCACCCGCCTCTGTGTTGCTCTGTCCCTTGTGTGCCTCTCACCCGCCTCTGTTGCTCTCTCCCCTGTGAGCCTTTCGCCCGCCGCTGTGTTGCTCTCTCCCTCGTGCCTCTAACCCGCCTGTGTTGCTTTCTGCCTCGTGTGCCTCTCACCCGCCTCTGTTGCTTTCTCCCTTGTGTGCCTCTCGCCTCTCTCTCTATTGCTCTCTCCCCCGTGTGCCTCGCACCTGCCTCTGTGTTGCTCTCTCCCTCGTGTGCCTTTTACCTGCCTCTGTGTTGCTCTCTCCCTCGTTTGCCTCTCACCTGCCTCTGTGTTGCTTTCTCCCTCGTGTGCCTCTCACCCGCCTCTGTTGCTCTCTCCCTCGTGTGCCTCTCACCCGCCTCTGTGTTGCTCTCTCCCTCGTGTGCCTCTCACCCGCCTCTGTGTTGCTGTCTTCCTCGTGTGCCTCTCACCCACCTCTGTTGCTCTCTCCCTCGTGTGCCTCTCTCCCTCTTCTATGTTGCTCTCTCCCTCGTGTGCCTTTCACCCGCCACTATTTTGCCCTCTTCCTCATGTGCGGCTTTTTGCCTCTTCCCCCAATCCGTTGCTTTGTTACCCACGCAGTTTCCAAGATCTGTAGATAGCAGAGGTTCCCATTACACAATTTATAGCGAAATGTAATGTGTGCCTCAAATCTATCATCGTAACTGCCCCAGTGCTCAGAGACTGTCAGGCCAGTGCCCCAGTTTGCGGGTGGCGGTCAAATGCCTTGATCCCCAGAAGGCTCGAGCAGGGATGCCATTAGGAGGTTGCTTGGGGACTACCTGTTAATGTGTTCATCTTTATCTCCTCTGTTTCTTATAATACACATTAAATCTGACTTGTATACAAACTGGCTGCCCTGAGCGAACAACTGATTCATTCAATATTTATTAGCGCATCTCTGCAATTCTTTTGCTTGTACTTGCAAGATGCTTGGCTCGCTTTCGAAGAGTCCACTTGCTCTGCTTTATTTTGTTTTGGAGTTTTAAATTCACATGGTGTTCTTATTTTAAGTGTGCATTTTCATTTCCACGAGGTGTGGCACCTGTAGAGCTGGGTGCCGGAGCCAGGAGTTGCTGTGGTCAGTTTGACTTTATTTGCCCACCATCATTTTTTTTGCTCAATGCTTCGTGTTGCTTGGGAACCTTTGATCATGTCCCAACAGTCTTGATGTTGGGCGGCCATTTAAAGCTGCTGTGCAGAGGGCTGTGATGGAACTGGCTGCTCGAAGCGAACAATTCATTTCTTGGATATTTGACAGCACGTTTGTGCTTTTAATTTCCTTCTTTGTGCGAGGTGCCTGGCTCGTATTGGAAGTGTCCACTCACTCCGTTTTATTTTATAGATAAGTGTCAGTTTTGCATATTTTATTTGTAGTTATTTTCATTGTGCTTTTCCAGTAGGTGCTAGTCTTAGGGTGCTACGCACCGATATCAGCACCTGCTGGTCTCCTTTGGCTTTATCCGTCCAAAATAATTAGTCTCAACGCTTCACGTTGCTTGGGAACCTTTGGCCATGGCCCCAATGCCAGGCGGCTATTTAAAGCTGATGTGCCCAAAGGCAGTCCCATCTACGCCCCAAACACGTCTGGCACCAGCTATTCTTCCTCTTGGATGACTTTCCTGCCTTGCAAAACTCAAGTGAGTCTTCCACATATTTATTGTTGTAGAGAAACTGTGCTTGCACTCAAGCCGGGCCATTCTAGTTTTCCTATCTTTGCAGCCTCTTTAACTCCTGGGTCACCTATCTGCACTGTGGCTGAGGATGTGAAGCAGGGCGTTATTGGCCATCTCATCTGTGCTTTGATTAATGCTTGTTCGCTTGGCTGACATGTCTTTGAAATATATGATTTGTTAGTAATAACCTGGATAAACTGTTCATTATCGAGTCCTGGACCTCAGAGTCCCCGGGTCCTGATTTCGATGCCGCCTATCCTCCGGTTTGCAGAGCCTTTCACTTGCCTCGATTTGGCAGAGATGGTGGGGGATTGGCTTTTCTCTCACAAACGTTTGATCATCATTTACAGACGCGCATTAGACCGGTTTCCTTGCGCCAAATAACTCTCCATCTCTATCAAAATATCACATTCTTTCATCATGAGAGGCATACTCTTACCATCCCCCCACCTCACTGCATCAATTTAGGAGACTTAGGAATCACTCTTCTTATTGTCTTGGTGATTTAAATATTTGGGTAAATGCCTCTACTTATTCATCTGACAAAGCTTTAATTATCTTTCAGACCTGAGTCAGGTTGTTGGGCCTATTCATGTAGCAGGACATGTTCTTAACCTTGTCTTTACTCCTAGCGATCTTATAACCTGTGGCTTACCCATTCCCCAAGCATTGCCCAACTATTTTTTTTTTTTATCCCTTTCATGATTTTCATTCCCAGTGCTATGCTTAGATTGCAACATCTAGAACCTCTAAAAGATCCAGACGCACCTTGATTCCCTTGTGTAAGCAATGGCCAACGTGCTAACCTTTACTCCAAGCTCCTCGTTGGAGTGCGATGTAGACAACGTTCACAATTGGGTCATGGGTGCACTGGATACAATACTTTACATCTGTTCTTCTCCCTTTAATTGTCAGCATTCTTCATCACCACAGTACAGCGCCAGCCCTTAAAGAATCCAAATCTTATTGCAGAAAGCTTGAATGCATCTGGAGATATGACTGTTTGGAGGATAGCAAATAAGAGCCCAGAGTAGCTGTCTGACTCTACAAGTCTTTGATCGCTGAAGCCAAGGTGGACTGCGTTTCTACTGCAATTCTTAAAGCGTGCTCTCCTGACAGTCTCTCTTCTTCATTAAAGCCATCGCAATTGTTATGTGACAAAATGCAGATCCAATGCGTTGCTTGGACAGACTGTTGCTCTGCTGGACGGTTTTCCTACTAGCCATGACGCCATGTCTCCTATGTCTTCATGTTCTCCTTGGGTCCCTGCCCATCCACGTTTTTTGCTCTGGCCATCCAGTCCTCACCCATTCCCTCTTCAGTCTCTGGAACAATTCTATACACTTTGATATCTTTCCTGCAGCTGGCAAGAAGGTAACTGTAATACCTCTTCTGAAAAAATAAAAAGGACAACTGCCGACCTCTTAGTGATGAGTAGCTTCTGCCCTGGCTCTCTTCTGTTATATCACATCAAGCTTCTGAAGAAAGCCATCAACAGGCAGATCTCAAACTATCTTGAGTGTAACTGAGGTGCAGTCGTCAAGCTCACAACACTAAAACAGCACTGGTTTCACTACCTGATGACCTTCGATTGCTAATAGATTGAGGAAAATCTTCTACCATGATGCTCTAACATCTGTCCGTGGCTTTTCAATACAATCTCACACAAACGACTCTCACGGGTTTCTGAAGTTGGAATTCAAGGCTCTGCATCGGCATGGGTTCAGTCCTAGCTCACCAATCCTTTTAGGTCTCGCCTAGGCAGCGCGCATGTGCTGCTCTAGGAGGGCCTTTAGCCATCGGTCTGCTCCTTTTCCCCACACTCGTGCTTGTGCTGGCATCCACCTTGCGGGAGCGAGCAGCGGCGCGCGTGGTAATTGACAACATATGTCTCTCGCGCCGCCGCTGCTCGGTCCCGCAAGGCGGATGCCAGCACAAGCACAGCTGCTGCATTCTTTAAATTCTTTGCAGTGCGCGCGCACCACTCGCGGGATTTACAGTCCTTCTATCTTTTTTCTCTTGCCCGCTTTATTAGTGCAGAGTATTAGAAGGACACCTCGGTATACCTGCGCAGGGGGATTCGTGCTGTGTTCCACGGTTTGGTACACAGCACTTCTGCTCAGCTGTATTAATATGTCCCTTCTGTACGAAGGCACCTCCTCTGCGCGCGCTCAGATCTGCTCATGTAAGTCGCCCACACTTTTTCTGTGTTTTTGCAGATTTATACAGTGCAAGCTCGGCCCGAAGGTTTTATAGCGCTTTACACGAGCACATTCATATTTGTTAGGCGCGGGCAGATGAAGTTATTTGCCCAGAACCACAGGATGCTGAGCGCCCTGGCGGGGCTTGTTTAAATTCAGCACTGTCACTGTGTTTGCCAAATAGCTCAATGTTCTCGCGTCACAACTCCCACATCTCTCACTCAGTGTACTCTGAGATCCCTCATTTTCACTGTATTTTTTACATCACAATAAGCACTCGTGCCCACTCACCCGAACTCAAACTTTCAATGTCAAGATAGAAGATCACTCGAATTTACTGCCCTCATAACAGACTCCTTGCAGTAACTCTCGTTGTCCTCTTACCAGATCCCTCGCATCTTCCCAGCCAATCGCCAGATTCCTCACTCGCTCCCTGTCTCGTCACCATGACTCACTCTCTCCACCCGTTCATAAAAAACCACTCAAACTCGCTTTCCTCTCACTGGGAACCTCACATTTACTCTCACAGTCCGGTTACCAGATTCCGACTGCCGTTGTACCAGATCACTCACTGTACCATCATTCAGTGTCCCATCATTAGAGACTTGCTTCACCCTCATGTTCATTCCAGATCCTTCACACTCATTCCCACTGTCCTCTTACCAGATCATTCACTCACTGCCCAAGCAGACACTGGTAAATCCTCCTGTGACCTATGTCAACAGTTCCCTTTCACACAAAGCCTTCGCAGATCCCACGCATTCACTTTCCCCCTCACACCTTTTCTCACACCTCCTGCTTCTCATACAAGCCCTAGCAGCGCACTTCTTGCACTAACAGCCTTCTCATTTTCACTCACTTCACTCCCGCTTCATTTCCCTTTTGTTTTTCTGCCCTAATACTCATCCTTTGACTTGTCAAACTTACTCTCCCACATTCCCTGGCCCACACACACTTCCTGCCTAACACTCCTCTTCCCCATCCCTCCCTTTCACCCTTCTGGCCCTCTCCCTCCTACACATCCCTCCCCTGCAAATCAAAGTACTTGGCTGAACTGACATGCACCCCCTCCGGCTCACACTCACCTTCCGTGCCGCCGGAGCAGCAGTGCAGCAGGGCCAGCAGCCCCCAGATGCAGCAGTGCAGGGTGCAGTGCCATGCTCCTTAGTGCAGTGCCATGTTCCTCGTTCTTTTTTCTCAATCACTTACCCTCATTTCCCTTTGTAGCCTCAGCCTCCCTTTTCATTCACGTGCTCCCCATTCTCTTATCTACCTTTGTCCTCCTGCACTTCCCACCAATTCCCTGGCATGATGTGGTAGTGCATTGTCATTTACTGATAGCATATTTTCCATTGAAATGGCCACAAAACTTTCCCACTAACGTAGTTTTACTGATAGTAGCGCATAAACAATTTTTGGAAATTGTGTTTCAGTAAAAATATAACAAATTTGTACATCACCAAGTAAAGTGTTCTAATTTGTTTTGATCCTATAAAAATAGTTTTTCATCACAGAATTACAAAAATGGGTCTTCATAACTAGTGAAATATATTTGAAACGTTTGAACAGTTCACTTAACTATTTTAGTGTTTGTGTTAGAAAAAAGCCTGACCCCTTACAGCCTTTCATTTAACATGCTTTGCACAGTTCAATTGTCACACAGTTCACTTTACAAAATCCTCTAACTTAAGTCACAGAAAGAAAAATGTAATAAGATAAGCTGACTTTTGACCTCTGTCTCTGAAAGCCAGCTAATGTGACAAGATAAGATTTAATGGCATTTTTATTGCTCTTTCATTTTGTGAGCAATAAAGATGCCTTTAAATCTTGTTATCTTGTCACATTTGCTGCTTTCAGAGACCGAGGTCAAAAGTCAGTTTGTCTTCCCTCAAGTTAGAGGATTTTCAACTGCCAGAAAGGGCGAGTAGTCCCTAAAAATAGCTCGTCCTGAATAAATCTTGCTCGACAATGTGAGAGTGGATGTTTTGAGCCCTGCATTTGCTGTGCATTCAAAGATGGGTCAACTCTGTCTTCTGAGGGAGCCTGGTGTTTACTTTTCTTTCTCTGACTTTAGAGTGAAAAGATTTATGTGACAATGTTGCTGGGTACAGGAAAGGGAAGGTTTTTTTCTAGCACACAACAAAATTTAAATGTCTATAAATCAACTGTGCAAATATTACAGAATATATCACAATTAGGAAAGCACAAATGAAGCACATTTTATTTGTAATTCTGAGGTGTGGTTGAGACAAATATTTGAATGCGATCAAACAAATCAATAAACTAGGCGATGACATTTCCACACATCATTTGTGCGCTGTATAATTTTATCAATAAACTGTATGTTCAAATGTAATGGTCATTTGAATTGAAAATGTGTTGTCTGTAATGGCAGTGTGCTACCACACCATATATACTCCACTTTTTGCCACTCTACTCCAAACTACGACTCTCCACGCTCTGACATCCCATCCCACTCTTGACACTCCACAACACACCACTCTATGCTACTGCACTCTAGACTACTCTTTGCCACTCCACTCTGACAGTATGCCACTCCACTTTACGACACTCCGCACCACTTTACTTCACTCTCACTCTTTACTATACTTTACGCAACTCTACTCCACTCTGTGCCACCAGATTCTAGGCCACTCTGACACTCAACTCTGTGATACACCACCCCACTTTACTCCGCTGTATGCCACTTTACTCCACTCTTCGACACTTTATAAACTCCATACCACTCTACAGCACTTTACTCCACTCTAACACACTTAATTCCACTCTGCGACACTCTACTTTACCCCACTCCGCTCCTTTGCTGCATGCCACTTCACTCTGACACTCTACGACACTTCACTTTAGTCCACTCTATTCCACTCTACAACACTCTGCTCCACTCTTCCCCACTCTGACACTCTGCCCCACTCTACGACACTCTTCTCCACTCAACACCACTACACAGTGCTCCGCTCTATGCCACTCCTTTCCGTGACACTACTCTACTCTATGCCACCCCACTCTGAGACACTGCGCCCCTCCACTCTATTATCCTCCCTCCTCTCTACGCTACTTTACTCTCACGCAACACCACTCCTCTCCACTTACACCACTTCACGCCACTCCACGCCACTCCCCTCTAGAACACTCCCCTCTGACATTCCACTTCAGTCTATGCCACTCAACTCTACTCTGTGCCAGCCACTCTACGCCACAATGCCCTATACCACTCTGCACAACTCCATTCTATGCCACTTTACTCCATTTTACGCCACTCTACTCTATTCCACTCCACAACACAGAACTCCACTCTACAACACTCTGTGCCACTCCACAACATTCCACGACAGTCTCCTCTAATCCACCAACTTTTAGCCATGTTGAACAGCAGCCACACTGGTGTGCAACAAAGCTAAAATTTACAGTGGCAAAGCCAATCGCTCCTGCATAGGCTCGACCCATTGGCTTTGCCAATACTTGTTTCCATCTCTATGTTCACCCATGCTGATGGAGCCGGGCTCGGAAGGCCAAAGGCTGTCAGCCCCATTTGTTTCTATTTTGTTTTGTTTTTAGTTTCTTTTAGAAGTTTAAAGATGAGAAGAGCATAAGTCTCGCCCGTCTGTTCTTATATCCAGTTGTCAGAAGATAGCCCTGGAGGTGAGTCCGGACTCCTTTTCACCCAGAGGTAGCGGGCAAAGGATGAGCCTAGAGATCATTAAGGAAGTGCCTCAAAATAACAAGCATTGGCATAGCCAATAGGTCTTGCCTTTGGGACCTTATAAGTGTTTAGCCATGCAGCACATTATCACCCACCGGACAGATCTAGTACTTATGTAAAGTGCTTTGATACCTTCATTCGGGCTACATAATGCAAAAAATAAAAAGGAATGAAAGGAGAAGTGCTTGCAGATTTCTGAGGTGGGGGAGCGAAAAGATGCACTCTGTGGAGTTACGCTGTGCCTGCCTGCTGTAGATGTTTGGTTTTTCTCCACAATAGTTAGGGTAAAATACTGATTGTTAACGTTCTTCTGTTTTGTTTAACCAGAAACATGATCATCTGGTCAACAAATGGTTAATCATCACAATGTAGCTATTTACTGAAACCCCACGAGGATCGTTCACTTTCTCCCCAAGACATGAGTGGCCTTTAAGGAGCTTTAACTACTCTAGCAGCTGCTTGTTGCCTTCCAGGGTAGGCTTGTTGGCCAAGGCCCGCTCATTAGACGGTGCTGACGATTCCGCTGAAAAGTAAGATGTCACCGTAATTGATTTCGTTTCTGTTCCTTTGTGTTTTAGAGAAAATGAAAGCGCACTCTTGTGGAGGTGGGGTGGAGGGGACGCGCCTTTTAATGAAAGCGGCAAGGTCTGGAAATGAAACCTGACCCAAAACAGATGGCAGCCTGCTGGCTCCTATTATATAATGCCAGTACCAAATCAGTACCAAATCAGAAAGCGAGCACAGTATAGAAAATCAGGAGCCGAATTCAAGTGAAGGCGGGGCTGGAGTATGCTGCATCTTGGTGCCGAGTAACAGATGTTTATTGCCAACCAAATGAATGTTAATTAGTTCGTAGGCCTCTAGTAGGATGAAAGGCTGAGCAGACGCGCTGGGGTTCGAACCTGCGGTTGTGATGTCAAACATACGATTAATAGGGTGCTTGCCTTAAAGTTAAGATTGCCTTCCTCCTTCTACAAGTCAACAGCAATGGGCCTAGCATGACAGCGAATGCACAAGTTTCGCATTGCAAACAGAGCATTGGCAGGGCTGTGCGTGTGCATGTGAAGGGAGGGTTGGTTAAAAAGAATGGCGCGAGAGAGAAGCGGGGGCGAGTGAGCACGGCAGCACAGCGAACGCGATAATTAAAAACAGATGGTGACATGACCCCGAACAGATGGCGCCCCTGCTCGTAACCGCAAGCCGTTGGCCGTGGGCGGATACATTTACTGGGAAAGGTGGGACATGCAGCCGCCTTTGCCCAATTGCGTGCTGTCTTTTTTTGCTGTAAGTCTTTTTAGAAAGACACACGCAAAGACCAATTGAAATAATGCAGGAAAAAAAACACACGCACGAGCATGTGGAAAGTCCAGAGTGATTCCAAGAGGTCGTTTTCCTAGACCAGCGCATGCGCGCTGCGCTAGGCTCGACCTAAAAATGTTTAGATTGTAAGGCTTGTTCCCATGGTAAATTGGAGGGCTTGGTTGATTCACGTGTTGTATCCCTGCAAAGTGAATGAAAACAATCTGTGCTGTAGAGAGGTGGTTCAATAGATTCCTTCATCAGCGATCCTTTATTATAAAACAAGCAGTGGCAAAGTAAATATGTCTGCCTTGTTTTAAGCATTATATTGTTGTTGTGCGATAACTGGATGCAATAACAGAAAACACAGAGGGTACACAAATATTGGTCAGCTGGCACGTTGCGTGAAGCATGGGATTTCACTCTTTTAAGCCATACCCTTAGTTACAGATTCCACACCTCTTATGAGTCATACTATGCTTTTGGCCTCACGCCTTTATAACATCCCCACATTTTCCCCATCCCTCTTAAAGCACTGCCGGTGCTTGTTATAGGAGGAAACTAGGGTCTGTTATTTGATTGGTTTTGAATAACCATGTGTTTGTGCAGTTCAAGGCATAAGTTGTGCCAAGACCTACATACATGTAAAAAGACATTACAGACGTTATCCCTGAACTAGAGGCGTGCACACCAACAAATTAACATAAAGGCCCGAGCTGAGCAAAGGGTCAGCTCTGACTCCAAGAGACTGTGCATGAGCTGAACCCTGAAAATATGTGGCATTTAAAGACTGCAACAAACATGTTAGAATATGGGAAGGTGTCTTTAACTCAAAAAAGCATTTACAGAAATGTTCCAGATTTGAAGAAGGCAGAGCTGAGACTGGGGTTTGAGCCTCGTTCCCCATGCTGAATAGTTGGCAGCTGTTGCCACTTGGCCTTTTTGGAAGTTCTGCTTTATTTTAGCTGTCTCCCGCTTCAAGTGGTCTCAACTTCAGTAGAAGTCAATGGGGAAAACATATTCCCCCGATCTTTTTTTCAACATCTCCAACTTTCCTGTTCTAAAATGTTGGCATGTATGCATTCATTTTGTAGGCATGGGGAGATTAAGCACGTCAGCCAGAATCACAGGATATTGAGCCGACGCCAAGACCATTGGTTCCCAATCTGTTTGCCGTGGCACCCCGTTGCGCCGTCAAAACTAGCCTGGAGCACTGCGCATCAAGCGCACAGTTTGGGAACCACTTCAAGCAGCAGTTTTGCATCCTAAAGACTGTAGGTACAACTGCATTCTGCCACAGGAATATACACCAGCACTGAAAGAACCCTGCCTCCGATGCCCACAGCCCACCACTGATGCCCCACCTCCCAGCCTCGCATGCCCCTGCACAGTGGCAACATTGCAGGCCAAACACAACTTTCTAAAAGGGTCCAGGTGCAGAGCAGCCGTGCGTGCAGAGCAGGACGCTGGCTTCAGCTTCCACGCTTCGACTTTGAGACCTAGCTAAGTGCCCTCACCTGACCTTTCTCTGATGAGAGCAGCCACACAGACTCGCTGACTGTCTAAAAAGCAAGGCCTGACCACAGCCATACACAAACTGTCTCTTGGAAACAGTCACAGGATGTCAAGTGCGTCCAGTATTAGGCATCAGATTATTGTGTCTCTCCTAATCCTAACTAGACCCAGGTCAGGAGTCACATCCTTGGCTGTCTACTGTAAATGATAAGAATACTTAGAAGGGAAACCTTGTGGAAACACCGTCCCATCCCTTGTAGCAGCTATAGCTGCCAGAATGTTACTATCAATTTTAGTCATGGACCTTGTAACTGCTGCTACTGAACACGTGGCAACTGTAGATTTGACTGCTTCATCAGTCAAAGAATTACCAACAGCATGTGCTCCCACACGCTGATGGCCAAGAGTATGTATAACATGTGTGAGCGGCAAGCTTTCTTTAAGACCTGCCACTCGAGCCCAAAGCGTTTTATGCTTGATTGCGCGACCTTTAGAGTCCCGAAAATCGTTTTGAGACCAAAAGAATAGATTGTCATTAAAGGACTGTACAGAATAGAAAGAATCGCATACTATAAGTGTAGGTACAGCGGGATCAGCGAATTCGAAAGCCAATACCAAAGCCCGTAGCTCAGCCAACAGAGCTGTGCAGTCACCAAGAGACTGTGTGTGGACTAAGGAAGATTTAAACTCACAGTCAACCATAGAGCCTGCCACAATAGCATAGGCGGCCGAGTAAGCAAGTTTGGAACTAACGGCCGGCTGTGCAGATCCGTTGGTATAAACTATACATTTGTATTGGTCAAGAGGAAGCAAAAACTGGAGCGCAGGATGAACCTGTTTGTACTGTAAAAACTCCTGCGTCTGCAAGGATGGATCAAAGATAAAAGTGACATCAGCCGATGTCAAGGACCTTGCCCACTGAATCCAACACGGGTGTAAGGCTTTAGAATTCGGTACGCTCGCTTTTGTGACCGCCTCTAGAGTAGGCACAGGCGATACCATAAGAATGCGTTTCCCCTGAGCCAAAGAGCGCTCCTTCAGGATCACCATCAATGGGGAAAAGCACATCTCTGCTGATGTGTACAAATGCGATTTGTAGGCAATGGGGACGGTATCGCCCTCATTGAATGTCAGGTAAGTGAAGCCCACTATACCAGGTACAATCCGTATGACCAAGTTAGTTGTGTTGTCACGAGTTAACAAGACGTTTGTCGCAAGCAGATCAAACTGCAAAGACCAAAGAATTTCTGTATGTTCCGGAAGCCAGCTGGAAGACAAAAAAGAGGGTTGTATCAACGCGTAAAGCGGTTTGATACGCTGAGCATAATCAGGAATGTAGATCCTCCCGAAATTCAAAAAAACCAGCAATGATTGTAACTTTTTAAGAGTAGAAGGAGGCTGCAACTGAGCACATTTCTCCAGAAAGTGGGGGCTAACCCCCTCCCTTCATTGTTGAGTTCGTAACCCAAAAACAGAATTGCCAAGTAGGCGATGTGAGACTTAACAAAATTGAATTTGTACCCTAAGTCTGCAAAGGACAATATAAGGAGGTCTACACGCATCAGATGCGGTATCAATCCGTCATCCCTCAAATAAATATCATTGACGTAAGAGAAAGCATCAGGATCTATGTTGTGTAAAAGTGACACAACACGCGCAGCAAACGCACCAGGGCTATTCTTATAGCCCATGGGTAATCTTTTCAATCTTTTCTGATTTCCGATCGTAGTAAATGCAGTCCAGTCACGGCTCTCATGAGCCAAATTGTGACTGTAAAATCCATTGAAAATGTCTAAAGTCGTTTTATACTTCTTTCAGCCAATATTATTTATTAACACAGAGCTTTCGGTGTTCTGTACTGCAAACGTACGAATATGACTGTTCAAATTTCTATAATCCAAAACAATGCAATATGATTCGTCCGGTTTCTATATCGGAAAAAGAGGATTATTCATGGATGAAACACAGGGCTCAATTACACCCTGATATTCCAACTGGGCCAAAATGTCACTAACAGATGCTCTCGCTTCCCATTTGATCGGATATTGTGCCCAAGGCTGTGGCATTGATCGCAAAGGTATCTCGTGTGCTGGTGAATCTCTATCCCAGCCCGCCTGATTGCGATACACAGCCGGGCGCGAGGGCTAACGCCCATTCTGATGCATAAGCCTGCTTAGTCTCATCCGGGACGTAACGCGAAAAACTCGGAAGTATCACATCTTCACCTCGAGAAGAAGCCAAAACAAATGGGGGAGGTCAATCTGTCTCCGCCAACAAAATGTCTTATGACGCGGTAAGGTTATCCCCAAGGATACCCTTAATTGTACGTTGTATATCGTCTTCAATTTGGAGGACTATTTCATAAAGTCTGTCAGGGGGTGCAACTCTTGTATCGGCTGTTTCCACTGTAATAAATGCCTCAGTTGCTCTCGCCTCCAGACAAGGACGGAGAACCTCCTGTACTATGGTAACTTCCGCCGCGATGTCGGGGAGTGTCACAGCCCATCCATCTCCAATCGAGGCGCAGGGTTCTCGCCGACTGAGGCATATTTAGCTGTTAAAGCGGCAACTGTTTTCTTTTGAAACGGGGCACGAAATGGCAATTGTCCCTCTGTTTTGGCCTTTACGTTAAACTGGTGTGGCGGATCACGTCGTTGTTGGTGGTCTCGCCCTGTCTACGATCCTGCCGCTCCCCTCCACCGGAATGTTGATCTGACGAGTCCTGCAAGGAACGAGGAGAGCAAGGATCATGAACTTGAAACCTCTCCGGTGTCTTAATCTTAGAGCGGTCACGCAATCATACCTTCGCTCGGAAGCATCAGGTGTTGGTGAACTAGCACACGAACCCTGCTTCTGCTGTGGCTGTTGTTGCTGTTGTTTATTGTTGTTCTAGTTCTGTGGATGAGTAAAAGGTTTATTCCCTAAATTATTACGCCCTAATGCTTTATACACCTTAGCAATAATCTTAGGCAATTCGCGTTGTTTATCAACATCTGCTACTGCCTCAAGGCGCTGACTCACTTGCAAACTAACTGCTTCCCCTTTAATATTGGTTAATATCATATCCGAGACTATAGGGAATACCCCAACTAGTCTCGTCCCCAACTCTAGGGCAGCCTCCGCCCAGTGCTCCTCCTGAACCTTATTAAGAACAGTCGGAAGCACTGTCATGGAGGGGGTGCCAAAGCATAGAGAATAAAGTGCCGCAAACACCTTTCCCCAAGTGGTGCAGTCAGCTAAATTGGGAATAAGACCTTTTGGTAAACTCATTGTAAGTATCCTATGTTTATCCATAGGAGTAGTATTAGGGAATACAGCTTCGAGTTGCTCAAATTGTTCGGCTAACCAGAACGGCAAATCATCTCTATTTTGAGGACGCTTTCCCATCACTGAATTAATCATGATTGGGCTAATCACCATTCCTCCATGTCCTGATTGCTGAGGAGGGGCTCCAGCCGGAGCCGCCATGACCATGCGAGAGACATATTGTATCACGCTTCTGTGACCATGAACTAACGATTCATGCAATTGACGCAACTCTGCGTGTGTAACACCATGATAATTTGGGTGTGGTGTAAAACCCGCCAAAACAGGCCATGTGGCTCCGTCGACCAATCAAGGGCCTAAACAGACCATTGTAAGAGGGTGAGGTAGGGCGTCATTAAACCAGATGGTGTGCTCCCAAGCTGACAACGGAACCTCAAGTGTCCGATAAGGTCTATAATCCCGGGGAACCGCGGCATGTTCATATTCATGAAAGAAATTATCATTCCCATCCACCGCCGAGAACTTAACCCAAGAATAAAAAGCCTCGAAGCGAAAAGCTGCGTTCGCTTCAACCACAAAGATAATGTTTGCCCCCGTTGCCGGGACTCCATGTTGAGTCAAATGAGCTGTTAACGCCGCACGATTATGAGCAGCGCTATCAATCGCCATTATCTGAACAGAGAGGAAAAGAAGGAAAACAGTAGTGCAACACTGGGTCTTAAAGAAGAAAAAACAAAACCTTTTAAAATCCAAGCTTGAAAAACCTATAATCTCTAATATAGGTGGTAAAGCCCTCGCCCCACGGACGTCTCCGGTAATTGGTGAGAGGGTATTGCGGACAAGCACAAGCGCTACTCAGGGGTCTCGCGAATAAGTACCAGACCAAACGTTGGTGGCGCCATGTTGCCGGGATTCTGCACATACACAGAACTATGCGCAGGGTTATGGGACCTCAGTGTATAGGGGCTAAGCCTTCCTACCGCCTTAGTGCCCACGAGCCCAGGATCGACTAGCTATAGTGTCTCACTTGCTCTCCTACTCACAAACGGAGAAACCAGTGATTAGACAACCCAGAACACAACACTCCCGGATCTCTGAGGAATCTCGGTAACAAGACACACCTTTTCGCTCACACTCTCGTACTTGTCCACAATAAGATCTGACGGAGACACGAAGATAGTTTAAAATATTTATTTTAACTAATGTGCTCTGAAATGCAGTATACGTGCCACAACCAGCAGCAAAATGGATAATATCAATACAGTTAGCATTGCAGCAAGGCCATATATCATAAAGGGAGATGTCATTTGGATAAAGGACTATACGGCCTAACCATCCTCCCCTTGGTAAGCAGAAGTATTATTATATAATAGAAGATCTCTGGGCTTTGTCAGCAGACCCCATACCTCAGGCCTTAGATCGTATTTCTACATCACAGGTGCGTGTTGCTCTTCTCCCTGGAAAGGTCCCTCTCCAAGTGTGTGTTACCTAAACATGCATTCCCATAATATCAAAGTATGAGCTTCCAGCAAAAACAGCTGTATTGATATGTTTTGTCTAAGTGATTGGGCCTGACCAGAATAACAAGAGTCAGTGTTTATCAACCTTGCTCACAATGTTCAGACTAAACTCCAGGAACTGGCAGAGAACGAGCACAGCAGAGTCTTCTCATGTGAGAGGCATAATCAGAGTTTTGTAAAAATAAAGACCTGTAGTGTCGTGCTTTAAAGCAGCATCAAGGCTACCGGGGTCATGCTAACTTAAAGATGTTGTCAATGACTCTAGCAACCACGTGACAAATGTATAGTGCTCGTCGTCGTGGTCAACTTAAGGCGGCGAAATAAAAAAAAGGAAAAAGAAAAGAATGTGTCCTAGGTGCCACCGTAAAGAATTGTGATAAAAAATCTGAAATATAAAGTGAAGGGAGTGTTATATAGAAGTTCATGCAATTCGTTCATTTAACCCCTTGGGGCTAACAGAGTCTAGACGTTTTATCCAGAAAATTTCTCTTTGGAGAAGATGTTTATGGTTGTTCCTACCTTCCTTTACGGGTACTTTTTTAAGCATGAAAAACCTTAATTGGCTCAAATTATGATTGTGGTTGTTAAAATGCACAGCAATAGATGATTTGGGATTCTTTTGTACTTGTGTTGCTTTTATGTACAGTCAACCTTACTTTTATTTTCCGCTCTGAGTTGCCTACATATGCCAGTCCACAGGTACATTGTATCAAGTAAACAACGTTCATAGAATCGCTGGTTGCCGTGGTTTGTAGTTTGAAAGGGGTCACTCAAGTCGGGTGCGTAATGGTTGTGCCTTTAATAATGTTGTTACAACTTGAACAATTAAGACATGGGGTAGTGCCTTTATGTGTCTGGCCTGTGTGCTCGTAGTTTTTGATAAAAGTTCTTTAATATATTGTGTTCTTTGGTAAGCAAAAAGAGGCTGGTGGTTGAAAATGCCTCTGAAATCCGCTTTCTGTTTGCAACATTGGCCAATACTTTAAGATGATGTTTTGAACTTTCTGGTAGAATATTTTGAGACAAACACAGTTCTGTTGCCCATATCTCTTGTCTTCTCACTTCCTTCAAGTAGTTGTATCCTGTCTTTGGTTTCTACTCTCTCAACCGCTGTTTGCAATATGCTGTTCGGATAACCTCTTTGTTTGAATCCGGTAATCCTCTTTTCTTCACTGTCTCTGTACTGTTCCTCATTTGATGAGATCCGTTTCAATCTGAGTAGTTGAGAATACGGTAAATGTCTTTTGAGTGGCATTTGGTGGAAACTGTTGTAATGCAATAGATTATTGCGGTCAGTGGATTTCAAGAAAACCCTACTAATTATTTGTCGCTCTTGTATGGTTATTTTGACTTCGAGAAATGTGATTTTGTTTGTGCTAATGTTATGGGTGAACCCAATCCTCTCATCAATGGTGTTCAAGACATCAATAGCAGATTCTAAATCTGATTGATCACCCTTCCATATTAGGAAAATTCCATCTATGTATCTCCGAAAGAAGATTAGATTTTCAACCCAATTTTGTCTAGAAAAGATGTTGTCCAATTCGAACCGATGCATGAAGAGGTTTGCAGAACAAGGTGCAGTGCAATTTCCCAGGGATGTTCCGGACACTTGAATATAGTATTCATTGTTCCACTCGAAGTAGCTATGGTATAGTATGAAGTGTAGCAATTCCAGTATGACATTTTTTACATCTTCTTCCATCTGGGTGTTAACCTGAAAAGACTCCACAGCTTGTATCCCTAAATCATGGGGGATGGAGGTGTTTAGTGATCTTACGTCGAATTTTTTTTGAGATTAGTGATTTTAGGATATTTAGTTTTGAATTCGTCATGTAGTTCTTTTGTACAACTGTTTCAAAAGAATCTATGATTTTGTGGCTCACAGGAGCAATGAATGAGCTCTAACTTTTTAGTCCAAATAGTTTGCCTTCCTCTATATCAGGTCGAGAGTCATCAATATTCTCAAAAAAAAGTCTTAATTTCAAATTCCTCATGAATTTGTAAAAGCTTATCGAACAAATAGCTTGGAACAAAACCATCACTTGCTGTAGGGCTGATAAGGGCGGAGCTTTAGTAATCGTGGATTCTAATTTTTACCAAGAAAGTGTCAACAATCCTGTTCAGGACCCAATGACCTAACCCAACGGGAGAATTTAGAAAGACACTTCTTGTCATCATCAACAATGCAAAATCAATGGGGACTATTACAGAAACGGACAAACGGTACTTGATCCAAGAACACCCAAGCACTGCGCATATATACAGGAATTATTGTTGTTGCTTTGTAATTGCCCCATACCATTCTCTGCACTTAGGCATCACTTTGTCCCTTTTCTGTTTTTATTTTGATATTTTTTTCACTAGTTTTTTTCTGTCTTTATTTTTATTCACATACTCATATTTCTTCACTCTTTTTTTCAAACCCATTTTCTAGTAATCTTGAGCGCATTTGGGATACATTATACATGTAGCGTTGTTCACCACAGCTTATTTTGGGAGTTCTGCCGTTCAGTATGCGCTCTCTTTTTCACTTGCTGCAGAACCTCTTGTTACCCGTCGCCTATTTTTACTATCCTTCGCGTGCATTCGAATAGCACAATTCATGGCGGATTACAGGGCTGTTTACCTCGTAGAACGGAGCTACTTCTTTTTACATGCTGGGAGGTACGTCTTTAGGTAAGGTTCGACACGCTGAGATTAGACATTTATTACAAGAGTGTCATGGAAATATTTTATAGAAATAGACAGTATGTTGCGACATGACACACTGGTTCATTGGTTTACTGTCTGAATATCATTCACGCATGTTGCATGGAGCGTACACATGTTAAGATGAGGTTCCACATGCTGTGACGAGATTGTATATAATACAGTGTCACAAAAGTCTTAAGATCTTTCGTGCATGTTGCACGTATCTTATACAGGTCGAGATGAGATAGTATATGTAACAATGTCTCAGAAGTTTTTTTAAGAAGAGCCGGCATACTTGGTTTGATGCACCATGTGTCCACGCATGCTGCACAGAACGTATCTAAACGTTCACGTACCGGGCTGTTTATTACTTAAGCAATCCTCTTTATTATTCGCGTCACGGGGTACTGCCCACATGCATAAACTTCTAAATAACACTCCCTTCACTTTATATTTCTGATTTGTGTTCACGATTCTTTACGGTGGCACCCAGGACACATTCTTTTCTTCTTCCTTTTTTTTAATTTCACCTCCTTGAGTTGACCACGACGACGAGCACTACACATTGGTTTGCGAACTTGACTCTATTTTTTTTCCCATTGCATTATGTTTATCCACCGTTTTTAGAATTCCCACAATCACATTGTACCGAATTCACATTCCTGAAATTGACTTGTCTGTGCTTGTCGAGTAGTATCGTATATCATTTGAGTAATTTGAACCGTTATATTTTAGGACCTATCCCCTGATGAAGGGCAAGTCCCGCAATGCACTCATTGATAATTGAAGACCAATGATGAATGTATAGTGTGATCTCCTAACACTATTATATTGATGAAGCTTACACCAATGACATGGATGAAAGGAAGACTGTTTGAACAAATTATCTACGTTTGTGTCTATATGGATTTTAAAGAATAGCTGTTCCATTACATTGACGAAAGTTCAAAACTTAAATTCAATATTTGTGCGAGTGCTGGAGGGGACGTTTATTCCTCTGGAGGAAAACGCATCACTTTGACCACCTCACTGTTTACCAGGCAGTCTGAGTTCACAAACAGGGCTCCTCCCAAACTAGCTGTCAATCCTCATGTTCCCCAATCCCTCAGTAGATACACGTGCACCAGTACTCCCTTACTGTTCTCCCGGGGTTTGTGACGTTTCAATACAGGTCTCTCACCCATCCATCAGAACTTCCAGCAGCTAAGTATTCCCCTGTCCAAGGCATTTCGGGTTGGGTCACAGGATGGAGCATGGGGCCTCACCACTGGGAGACGTTCCTCCAGGGACCACTACCGCTACTGCCCTGCAGATTCTGTCACCGGGCAGGGGCACAGGGCCTCCCCAATGGCATTTGCTCTTTTACTCGATCCGTGCCAGGTACCTGCAAAGTCCCAGCAGTTCACAGCTACGCCACTCCTCCGCTCTGGCAGGGGCCGCTCTCCTCAAGGCTGCAGGTCGCCACTCAACTGCAGCCCGCATCCATGGCAGTCCACCACTCCGATTCTGGCAAGGCACGGGCAGCCCCGCCCAGTGCCTTTGGGCCCCAGATGTCGCCTCTTGCGATGCTTATGCCGGGGCCGCAGTCTGTCCCGGTTGGCCCAGCAGGAGAAGGAGCCCAAACCCACAAGTCATAGCCCCTACCACTGCTGATAGTGTCCCTTAATCTCGGCGACTCCACTGCAGTACAGGCCATCCCCCCAGGCAGCTCTCCTGGATAGCACAGGCACCCCCGGTTTCACTCACCACTACTCCTGGGGTCTTCCTGCAGGTGGGGATCACCCCCGCCCAAGCAGAGTTCCGGGCCAACTACGTCCCACTGCGGGCTGTGCAGCCAGATGCGTGGCTGCCACCTGCCACGGCCTCCAGACTTGCGGCCAATCGCCCACGAAGCAACGGCGTGGCCTAAGCGATAGTCATCAGTTCTCACGCTCTCCGGCCTCCGCAGCCTGCCCGGGACGGCTCAGCAACTGCAGCACCGCTGTCTGACATTGCCGGGAGAAATTCATGCTGGTCCTAAAATCAGCAATGCAGGGTAAATAAAGCAGGATTACTGGGCAGGCTGGCCGGGAGCTCGAAGGCTCATGTCATGGCAGCCAATTTGCTTGGCCACGCCCCCACAGATGACCATACTCTTTCCCATGAGATGGGGTAATGCACATATTGAACAGAAGAGGCAGTAGAGTGTACATCTGGAGGGCCATGCTAGTTTTGCTTTTTATAGAAGAATTTTGAAAGTGTCAGACATGATACAACAAGAAAGCAAGCTGGTTCACCCCTGCGCGCCAAGGATCCAAGCGATCCTGCAGACAACTAGAAAAGAAATGGAGGAACAGCGAAACCCCAGAAACACGCACTGCCTACAGGACAGCCACCACAGCACAACACCAACTCATCAAATCCACAAAGAGCTTCCTCAAGACAGAATCCTCACCAACGACCACAACTCCAAAGATCTATTCTCCATCATACAGACGTCCCTCCCTCCCAAGACCTCTGCAACAGACTAAGCAGGGGAGAGGATGTAGCCTTACGGTTAGAGCTGTCGACCTCGAAGCTGGGGAACCGGGTTCGAGTCTCGGCAACGACGCTCAACATCCTGTGATTCTGGGCAAATCACTTCATCTTCCCGTGCCTAACAAAAATGAATGTGTCCATCTGTAACGAAACTGGTGCTCATGTAAAGCGCTCTGATACCCGATGTCTCGGGTCTAGTTCGCGCTATATAAAACTCTAAAAAAAAAAAAAGCACCTTTTTCATCTCGAGATTAAGATGATCTACGACAACTTCCACAACCAAGACCTCCACATCGCTCCAGCTCCCACCCCCAGCGACGCCACCAAACAGACCCTGCTCACTTGGATCCTGCTCATGACAGAAGACACCCTAAAGAGCACCCACTCCAGAGCACCCTCAGACCCCTGCCTACCCCATCTTCCACAGAGCCGCCACCGCCATGGCACCCGAACTACGCTGAAAGATTAACTGCTCCCTCGAGACCGCCACATTCCCCGACGACTGGAAACACGCCCGTGTCAACCCTCTCCTGAAGAAACCCTCCGCAGACGGACCTTAAGAATTTCAGGCCATCCCACTGCTTCCATTCGCAGCCAAGGTAATCGAAAAGGCCATCAACACCCAGCCAGCAAACTTCATCAAAGCCAACAACGTCCTGGACATCTCCCAATCTCAATTCTGCAGCAACCACAGCACCGAAACCGCCCTACTCGCGCCACCGAAGACATCTGCGCCCTCGATCAGGGCCAAACGGCAGCCCTCATCCTCCTGGACCTCTCAGCTGCCTTCAACACTGTCTCCCACCGCACGCTAGCCACCAGACTCCACAACGCTGTCATCTGAGGAAAGGCCCTCGACTGGATACGATCATTTCTCACAGGCAGAACTCAGCGAGTCAGACTCCCGCCCTACCTCTCAGAACCAACAAAGACCAGTTGTGGAGTACCCCAGGGATCCTCCCTCAGCCACACCCTCTTCAGCATCTACATGGCCCCCCCCTCGCTACCATCGTCAGAAACCACGGGCTCAACGTCGTCTCCTATGCCAACGACACCCAGCTCATCCTCTCCCTCACCAAGGAACCCAACATAACTTGGCACAAGGTACAGGATGGCTCAGCACACACCTATGGTCAAGAGATACAATGAACAAGAAACGATCTCCCAAATGAATCCAATGAGTCTTCAGAATACTTGAAAAAATATCCTTCTTTTATTCTTTTATATTGTTTTTCTTCAGACTTCGTTTGTTTTAAAAACACAATACAAAATTCAGAGCACCACTATAGTAAGTTGTGTGTGCTGATACACTATGAGGGTACGGTCTCTGGTGTGATCCTTCAGACCCGGACTTCGGACCACATAGCTTTTTGTCCTTGCACTAATTTGGGGCGACCGTACCCTCATAATGTATCAGCACACACAACTTACTATAGTGGTGCTCTTTCTAACAAGATCTTTGGGTGATCCATACCCGCCTGTACACGAATACTCATAATCTACAATAGTGGTGTGCTATTTTCTTTTACTAAGAAATTCACTTGTGCCAAGGCAACTTGATTTGTTATGAACTGACGTTGTGTACTGTTGTTGTGGACTGCATAAAAACACAAACAGCCTTGAAGAAGTCCCATTGGGACGAAACGCGTCGGCTATGAATTTTGTATTGTGTTTTTAAAACAAACGAAGTCTGAAGAAAAACAATATAAAAGAATAAAAGAAGGATATTTTTTCGAGTATTCTGAAGACTCATTGGATTCATTTGGGAGATCGTTTCTTGTTCATTAATCACTAATCAGGATATTTCACTGTAGTCCTTGTAACTGTATCTCTTGCCCATAGGTGTGTGCTGAGCCATCCTGTACCTTGTGTTTTTGGTTTTCCAAATTTGTGGGGACATAGGAAGGTCATGTTTCCAGCTCTTTGCACCACCATCCTTGCCCAAACTACCCAATACTAAACTGACTGGTGCAGGCTCTGAGTGCCCTGACCTTCTGTCTCGTGTCTTGCATAACTTGGCACAACTTACAAGAAGGGATGAAAGCTGTTGCCACCTGGATGAAAGACAGCTGCCTGAAACTCAACTCCGAGAAAACAGAAGTCCTCATTCTTGGCTCCACCCCCTCTGCATGGGATGACTCTTGGTGGCCCCTTGCCCTCGGTAACCCTCCCCCCTCCCCCCGGGCCCGACACACCATGCACAAAACCTCGGAATCATACTGGACTCATCGCTCACTATGAACCGCCAGATCAACGCCGTATCCTCGGCCTGCTTCAACACCCTCCCAATACTCCGCAAAATATTCAGATGGATCCCCTCCGAATGCAGAAAAACGGTCAAGCACGCCCTCATCACTAGCAGACTGGACTACGGCAACGCCCTCAATGCTGGAATCAACAACAAACTCCTTCGCAAGCACTAGACTGTCCAGAGCGCTGCAGCCAGAATGATTCTAGACATCCGCCGCCACAACTGCATCTCGCGACACCTCCGCGAACTCACTGGCTCCCCATCGAAAGAAGAATAACCTTTCAAGCTCCTTACGCACGCATACAAGGCCCTCCACCACATCGGACCAGCATACCTAAACAACCGCCTCTCCTTCCTTCAAGAGAAACCTCCAATCAGCCGACCTCTCTACAGGACCAGAACGGGTGGAAAGTCCTCCTACCTTCCAGCCAAGACCTGGAACGACCTCCCCCTCCCCCCTTCGGCAAAGCCCTACATTGCTCCAATTCAGAAGGGACCTCAAGACCTGGCTCTTCAGATGACCCCAGCATCTTACGGCGCTCTCCCCACACCCGTCCAGCGCCTTGAGACGCTCACTGGTGAGTAGCTACGCTATACAAGCCCCTGATTGATTGATTGATCGATTAATATCTGTTAAATTAAGGACCAGATTTAGAGTTGGCAGAATAGTAGTGAGTCACAAACATCCTCCTTACTACTGTAAGATAGTATGCACTTGTGATAGGGCAGGGAGGATGCCTGTCATGTTTCTGATGGGAGTACCCACCCGCCACACTCTAAACCAGAAGCTACAGTGTGGTACTTATGCTTTGTAGTAGTGTTTTATGTTGCGTAAATGTGGGGTACCTCAAGGAACTCTTATGTGGTCGTTTATTGTAGTTCTATGTGCTGGTTCATTATATTGTGCTCATTCTTTTGTCCTTTTGTGCTTTATGACAGTTTGCAGTAGCTTTGTAATTCATAACATTTCTTTGAATGGGGCAGCAAAAGTTATAAACACTAATGATTTTAAACAATAAGCTAGAAATAATATTCTCAAAGTTGTTTTCAACACAACAAGTCACAGATATTAAGCTATACAGCAAATTCATTTGATCCATCACAATTTGTAATTGTCTTCAGTCTGGCCGCAAACGTTTGTCAGGAGAAATATATATATATAATTATAGTAAGCTGAAATAAGACTATATAGTGGTGAAACAGTTTTATAAACAACCTAACATTTTGTACATTTTGCTTCTGGGAATAATAATGATTATTATTAACTGCTTTGGTGCGGAGGGCGCAGTGCTTACGTTGTGCCGGTTGGTTTGCGGTCCTCTGCACCGGCACCTAATTGTCAACACCGGCACTTTTAACAGTCTGCCACAAGGTGGCGCTGTCTGGCTAATTTAGAGATGACCACAACAACAATTAATTATTAATTCATTATACATTAAAACTTACTGTTACCTGCCTCCCAAGCCATTGTTATAGCTTTGAGGCCTGAAATAGTCCGAATTGTTACACTTGTAGGAGTGAGATGGTTAGTAGGTGTGTTGTTACCATTATTAGCAGCATGGCAGGGGCAAGGTGTAGTGCAACCTCCAGTGGCCTCTAGATGATAGCCCTGACGCTGTTGCTGCTTCCTTTGTGTCGGGGGCACTTTTTCCTGGCTACACACTCTGGTGGGACCGCATTCCCAGAGTGTAACATCACCAGTTGTTGGCCCCATTACTACCTTCTCCCCGTCTCCCGCATACACCCTGGTGAGGACTGCGAGTCCCAGGGTGCTACGCTGCTCATTCCCGCCGACTAGGGGGAGGGGCCTGCATCGCGCATAAAGCGCTGCCTCACCCCCTACGGCGTGGGACGCGCCCGGGCGAAGCCTGGGCAAGGGCGAGCCCGTCATTGACAGGAAGAGGCAGGGCATGGCCACCTCCCTTTCATCTGGCCTAAGATCATCCAATGACCAGGGTTAGACGCTTAATTAATCCCTCCAAGATCAACGAAGGAAAGTACTTTGGGCCCCCCTGCAACCAAACCACAGGTGACTCATTTGGTCAATGACATTATCTTCGAAAAGCGGTGAAGTGAGGACTTGGGATAGCCCTGACACTTATTTTTTTTTTTACAAATGCAGCACTGGGAGGGCGGATCTGTGCTGTCCTTCGCACCAGTCCTTGTGTGCTGAGGACGGCTCTAGGCCGTCCTCACACCGGAGACAGGAAATCCCACTGGTTCGAGCACAGGAGGGATTTCCTTTTATTTATTTTAGCCTCTGGAGCTGGGGAAGAGCTTCCCCAGCTCCTCAGGCTATTTTATTTTTTTCTGTGAAATGACGATCGACTCACGGATGTTATTTGAGAGAAATTGAAAGTTAAATAAGCCGCTTGGCTTCAGTGCTCGGAGGCATATTTCAGCCCCTGAGCACCGAAGCACGCGGAAGAGGTATCATTGGAAAGGGGAGACTCTCTCCTTTCCAGTGTACCTTTACCTAGTGGATCCCTGCTTGGGGATCGCCACAGGAGGGCGATCCCCAATCAGGAATCCACTCCACTTGTCCCTAGGGGCTTTTTGGTGAGGGGGAGCAACACCCCCCCCCTAGCAATGGGGTAGTGCTCCCCCGATCCCTAAAGTCTTTCTGCTCCCCCCTCCCACTAGGGGCAGAAAGCCCACTAGACAGCAAGGTTTATTTAATGGTGGCATAAATGGTGGGGTGGCCCACCCAGGCATTAGGCTTAGCCCCCACCCTTTTTAAATAACTCCAGCAGTCCTTCTACCCCATCAGGGGCCTATTAGAGGTGTCTTCCTCTAAAGCCCACTAGACCACCAGGGACTATATTTGAGGGTAGTGAGCACCCCCTGCCCCTCACCCGTTCCCCCGGTGGCAGATTGGCGGTTCTTACCCCCAGTCTGCCTGGGGCAAGGGGGGGCGCAGAAAGGCCACTAGACCCAAGGTATTTATTTTTAAAGTAGAATGGTTGGCGGCTGGACCGCCAGGCATCGGGCCTAGTTCCCACCCACCCATATAACCCCCAGAATTGTTTCTGCCCTTCCACCCATTGGGGGCAGATAGGAGGTGTTTTCCTCCAATCTGCCCCTGGCGGGGGGCATAGAGCCCACTAGACCACCAGGGATTATATTTGGAGGGGGAAGCAGTTCCCCTGGCAATGGGTTAATGCTCCCCCCTACCTCCAGGCTGAAATATCTTTCTGTCCCCCTGGGGTATATTCGGGGTGTTACCTCCAATATGCCCCAAGGGATGGGCAAAAAGCCCACTAGACACTAGGGATGATTTTTTTGTTCAGAAATGGTTGGGGCGGCCGCTTAGGCATTGGGCCTAACATGACCGCTGAAATGAGCAGCAACAGTCTATCTTCATCCTCCACTGGGGGCAGATAAGCGGTCTTTAACTCCAAAGTGCCCCGCTGGGAGCGGCAGAGAGCCCACTTGACACTAGGGAGGTTTTTTCCCATACTAGGTGGGGGTACTCACCCACACATCAGGCCTAGCCTCCACCTCCAAAATATGATTACAACTCTTCTGCCCACACCCCCCACCCCCCCCCCTCCCCCCGGCACTAAAGCATCTTTATCTTTTTGGCTTGATGGGAAATTTCGATTTTGGAAGTGTGTGTGTTTTTTTCCCCATATATAGCAGAGTTAGGCAAAGTCCGAATATCGTCCTACTTCTGTGCTGAATGGCTCCACTTTTCGGGCTTGAGTGAGTCAGCTGCCACCGGGGAAACCTACCAAACCCATACATTTCTGAAAACTAGACACCAGGGGAGTCTGGGGTAGTATGCCTTGTGTGCATTCCACAATGTTTTCTTACCCACAGTGCCCGGCAAACCTCAAACTTTGCCTAAAATTGCACATTTACCTTGCATTTCTGACGTAAAATTCAGGAATCAGCAGAAATCCACAAAATTCCTACTACCCAGTTCTCCTCCCACTTGTCCCAATAAAAATGCTACCCCACTTATGTGATTTGGCCTAGTGCCCCCGACAGGCACAAATCAAACCAGGGTCAATGAGAGTCACTCCGCGAGACTCCCATTGACAATGGTTTGTTGCTTGCCTATCGAGGGCAGTAGGACCCGCCATGGGACAAGTGGGGGAAAGGGAGATGGTAGGAAATCTGTGATTGTATCTGTGTTGTGTTTTTTGGTTTGTTTCCTGTCGCGGGCACTAGGCCTACCCACATAAGAGAGGTGCCGTTTTTATCAGAAGACGTGTTAATGCTGGGTGGGGGGAAGTTTGTGGCTCCCCATAGATTCTAGAACTTACCATCACAGAAATGTGAGGAAAATTAGTTTTTTATGTCAAAGTTTGAGGTTTGCAAGGGATTCTGGGTTAAACAACCTAGTGAGACCCATGCAAGTCACCCCATCATGAATCCCCCTAAGTGTTTAGTTTAAAAAAATGTAGTGTAAAAGACTTAAGGCAACAATGATATCAAATCACAGCAATTATCTAATAAATTAAAGCACATATATAGACAAAAAGAGAACCACAATATCTGATAATTATATATAAAATGTAGAAAAATGTTTTATTGATGATCAATGAATTAATGGCAGAAATTTATAATATTAAAACAATACCCCAATTATACTAATTCAATCATACTATCATTCATACATTAAAAAGTCACAATTTATTTGACAAAACAATAATAACACTTAATATCTAATATTCATGATCATAAAAGTACAATGTGGCAAAATGGTAATAAACTGTTATGTTCTACGCGCGTTTCGGCACAAACCAGTGCCTTCGTCAGGAGTTCCCACGTGGATATCGTAGCGTGTGGAGGCAACCCCTATCCGGCATCTTTAAAACGTCTAAAAAATATATTTTGTATCTAGTTGTTAACTATCGGAATTAAAATCAATAGGACGATCTAAATTGAGGTGGACGTCAGTCTTATAAAACCTTGGGTCAGTGATGTTAGGTTAAACCCATTTTCAAATTGGACATCCATTGCTTAAAGATGTTGGACATGTTTCACAATCTGTAGCAGTCAACGTTACAATTTTACCATCCTATTGGAGTGAGATAAGAAATCACCTTGATCCCTTGTGGCCCCTTTTCCTGACGAAGGCACTGGTTTGTGCCGAAACGCGCGTAGAACATAACAGTTTATTACCATTTTGCCACATTGTACTTTTATCAGATATTGTGGTTCTCTTTTTGTCTATATATGTGCTTTAATTTATTAGATAATTGCTGTGATTTGATATCATTGTTGCCTTAAGTCTTTTACACTAGATTTACTAACCCTGCCTTAAGGAACTGTACCCTATTAGCAGGGGGCCTCTATCTTTACAATATATAGTTTTAAAACATGTACACGTTTGCTAGGTCTTCCTAGGTGCCAGCTGAGCTTGGGACCAAAATTCTCAGCTACCCAATTTAAAAAAAAAAAAGGGCCAGTTTTGATTGTAAAAATGTGATGTATCCATGTTGCGTTTTGGGCCGTTTCCTGTCGTGGGCACTAGGCCTACCTGAACAAGTGATGTACCTTTTTTAGCAGATGACATGTGAAAGCATAGAATAGGATATTTATTATTACCAATTGCATTTGTGTCTTCCAAATGTTTCCCAGCTGGTGAGAAGTTAGACATTTAAAAAAATGCCATCTAAATTATATGCTTGTTCAGGTACCCACAAATTCAGAGATGTACAAATAACCACTGCTCCTAAACTCCATATCTTGTGCTAATTTCAGAAATACATAGGTGACCTTGATACCTATTCTTTTACACTACATATTTCACCATATGAATTGGTCTATACTGAATACACAATGATAAACCATTGTATGGTGCGGCTCAGTTGTTGGCTCTGGGAACCTCGGGTTCTGGGAGAACCTACATACCCCATATATCCCCACAACCAGAAGGGTCTAGCTGACGTAATGGTATATAGCTTTTGTAAGTCAGGCATGGGGACAAAAAGTTACAGATGAAAACATTGTCACAAATGGCTGTTTTCCCTACTCATTTTCGCTATTTCTTTATTACAACCGTTAGTTTCTTTGGGAAAACCTTGAGGGATCTATACATTTGAGCCCTTGCTGAATTCAGAATTTTAGAAATATATAACTTTCCTGGATCACCTCTGGGTTTCATACTGGTTTGCACCACAAAATAGAAGTAGGTTAAAAGCACCAAAAATAGGAAAAATCATCTACCTGTATGAAAAAGGCCAAAACCTGTAGTAAAAAAAAGTGGCTTTTATTCTCAGCTCTGCATGTTCCTGAAAGCTGGGAAGATGGTGACTTTAGCACATCAAACCGTTTGTTGATACCATTTTTATGAAAAAAGACCAGACACTTTTATCCAGAGCACCTTTTCTTTCTTATTTTTACCAAAAAACTCAAATGTAGCTATATTTTGGCTATTTTCTCGGTCCCCTACTGGGCAATCCACAAACCCTGGGTACCTTTAGAATCCCCAGGATGTTGGAAAAAAGGACGGAAAATTGGCTGGGATAGCTTATGTGGACAAAGGATGGAGGCCTAAGTGCGAACTACTCCAAATAGTCAAAAAAAGGCTTAGTTAGCACGGGGAGGGAGGGGTGGAGGCCGAGCAGTGAAAAGGTTATTATCGTTATTATTATTGTTATTATTATTTAGATTATTTTAATTCAACAATAATACATTTTAACTAATAGCACAAATGTTAAGGATATTTAGACATTTGTAAGTATTGTCTTCTAAATATATGTTGAAAATTGTATGACCTTTTCATATATATCACCACAATTTAAATCACAGAAATCTTAGCACAGACCAATATAATTTATTGAGCCTTCAAAAATGTTAGGAGTTGTAACAGAGGATTCAGCCAAAATGTCCGTGGAATAAAAATGCTGTAGCCTGGAGGTATCAAGTGTATACTGACACTCGTTCAAAGTGTACAAATATTTAAGTACCTGAAAGATTCAAAGGTTCTGCTCCAGATTTGTATATTGTTAGAACTGGGGGTCTCTAGTTGGCAGAGGTAGGTACCTTTGACCAAATAGGGACCCTTGCTTCTAAGTCAGGGAAGGGGATTACACTACTGGATAACCCCTGCTCACCCCCTTGGTAGCTTGGCACGAGCAGACAGGCTTATCTCAGAGGCAGTGTGTTAAGCATTTGTGAACACATACAGTAATACAGTGAAAACACTACAGATGGACACCACACAGGTTTTTATAAAAATAAGTATTCTTTATATAGACTTAACACAAGACCATAAACGTAAAAATCCACAATACTGTACTCAAAATTGACTTAAAGATGGTAGAAGTAACTTAGTTCAAGTTGATGGTAAGTGCGACAAAGTTCTCACAAAAGTACCTGGATGCGTAATGCAAAACAAACAAAAGGTTCGCAGGGATGGAGATGCGTCGGTTCCTTGCTTCGGGGGAGACGATGCGTCGCGCCTCAATGCTTGCGCAGAGTAGGGGATGCGTCTTGATCCTTACCGGAGAGGAGGTGATGCGTAGATTCTCGTACTGCGTTCTGGTTGCGATGCGACAAGATGGCGCCGCGATGCGATGATCCGGTGCGATGCGACAAGATGGCGCCCTTGATGCGACGACGTGAAGACTATGCGTGCACGCCCGGCGGCCGTGCGGCGACTCTGTAACTTTGGAGCCGCGACAGGCCCTGCAACACATTTCTCCGGTGATGCGACGGCGACCCTTGCGGTGGCGATACTCTTCTCCGGTGATGCGTCGGGTAACAGCTTTGGCGAAGGCTCGCTTCTCTGGTGATGCGGCGGCTACCTCTGCGGCGGCGACACGCTTCTCCTGCGATGCGACGGCAACAGCTGCGACTGCGACACGCTTCTTCTCGTTGAGTCGCGCTTCCAGCTCCCAGCGACACGCAGGCTTCTGCAGACAGAACTCCCAGGAAGGGAATTCAGAGGAGAGCTGGTGGTGAAGTCTTTTGTCCCTGAGACTTCAGCAGGAGGCAAGCACAAGTTCAAGCCCTTGGAGTATTATTCTGCAAGATGATGAAAGTTCTTTAAAAGTTCCTTCTCCTCTCCTTGGCACTGAAGACACCACTGTAGGCCAACCCAGCATTACAGCACACTGGCAGGGGGGCAGTCCAACTCCTACAGCTTCCTTTGGTTTTTCTCCTTGGCAAACATTTGTCTTGTTGTTCCAGAAGTGATCTAAAGTTCTGGGGTCAGGGCCCCAATATTTATACCAGAAAATCCTTTGTCCTCTGAAGGCAGAGGGTCTTGTGCCTAGTCCAAACCAGTTCTGTGCAGTCCTGGAGCACTTTGTTTACAGGACTCCTTCTTTCCTTTCACAGTGTAGGCCAGGGACATGAGACACACCACAGGAGGTGGAGCCAGCATTGTGGAGGGAAGGCACATCCCTATTCAGGTCCCAGGTGCAACTCCTCCCACCCATCTACATGCAGATCTCTCTATTCAGCCCTGTGCTGACTCACCCTGTCTCCTGGAATCCCCCAGCCCCTGTCACTCGCAAACCAGACAGAGAATACAGAACCTAGCAGAGGCAGGCTGGATGGCTTAGGCAAAAAAATACCTACTTTCTAAAAGTGGTATTTTCAAACACAGAATGTTAAAACCAACTTCACTAAAAGATGTATTTTATCATTCTGAGTTCAGGCATACTAAATTCGTTTTTCTACCATGTTCCCTGGTTCAGTTAGGATTATAGGATGTTATAATCAAACTGCCCATTCTGGCCTATGGGGAATAGGTAGCCTTGCAATAGTGAAAAACGAAAATGGCTGTAATTCACTATTAGGACATGCCACACACACCAGGGCATGTCCTACCTTATACCTACAATGCACCCTGCCCATGGGCCTACCTTAGGGGTGTCTGATATGAAGAAAAGGGAAGGTTTAGGGACTGGCAAGTGGGTGCACTTGCCAGGTCGACATGGCAGTCACAGACTGCACAAAGGCTCTGCAATGGCAGGCCTGAGACACACTTTACAAGCTGCTTCTGTGGGTGGCACAACCAGTGCTGCAAGCCCACCAGCAGCATTTGATTTACAAGCCCCGGGCACACATGGTGCACTGCACTAGGGTCTCACAAGTAAATCAAATGATCCAATCATGGAGTCACTAATCAATACATCAATTTACAATAGGGAGAGCATATGCACTGTGAGAAGTTGGCCTGGCATATGCTGTCCACTAATTGTAGTGGGCACCTTGCACCAGTCCAAACAACCCCTTATTGGAGATAGGTTAAAGACAACCTTATTGAAAGCTATCCTAGTGGTAGCTATGGAGAGCAGCCTTCAGGCTAAGTCTTGAAGGAATGTAAAGCAGCTTGTTTTACCAGTCTATAATCTCTTGAGTGATCAAATGAAAGAGCACCACACCAGGTATATATTCAAAATATATGTATTTATTGCTAAACACACCCCTCTAGTCTCTTTATGAGGCTAGAGTTCGAAGTATATAAGTTATTAAATCACAGTAACAGCACAAATACACGTTTGGGCCCTAGGGGCGTACCAAACCATATACCAATAAAGTGGTATGCGAACCACGACTGAACTAGACACTAGGCCTAGAGCCTCTAGAAGTGCTTGGACCACAAGGAACCACCCAAGGTAGTGACACAGGGGCCCTACGGGAGACGCGTGCAGTGTAAATACACAACCGCGATACGCCGTTGACTTCTATGGAGAAAGTCGGGATCGGGAAAATAGAGAAAAGGGACACTTAGAAGAGGTCTAGGACAAAACCCTTTGAGATCTAGGACTTTGAAGAGTCTCTACCCACGGGAGCACCGGAGTACTCGTGTTACCTCACCCAGGGAAGCCGGGTGCATAGGTGCCTTTCGGGGTCGGGTTTCGTCGTCGATTCGAATGGCGATCTGCTGCAAAGTGCTGCTGGCGGCCAAGAGAGAAGTGTCCGGGTGGATCGAAGAGTGGATCGGAGTTCTGAAGAACCTGAAAGCAGAGGGGACAGAGTCTGGGTCACTAGCCAGTGACCAGGAAGGCGATGGACAGATGCCCACCGATGTCGAGTGCTTCAGGTGCATTGACAGTCGTCTTGACTCTTCAGCCACGAGGTCCAGGAGGCGTTGTCGGCGACCAGGAGCAGGATTCGGGCTGGTACACGATGTCTGTCGAGTGCTGAGGTGTCGGCGACCGGATTGGACCCAACAAGCCTTGGCAACGGCAAGTCTCGGTGAAGATGTAGATCGTCGATGGTGCAGACCAGCAAGGTCTGTGGAACTCACCCAGCGAGGGTAAGTGAGGGCAGGCCTGGAGCAACCAGGATGCCAAGTAAGAAAAGGATTGGCCTTCGTTAAGGGCTACTAGCCAACGGGCTAGCGACCGCGAAGGAGCCTCGTGACGCCGCACGTGGATCTGGCTTACAGGACACTCGTGGAGTGGGGGCCAGTGATCTTCGGTGCAGGTGGTGCTGGAGGCTAGGGCTACTCGGAGCCCAAAGCACGACTTCTTGGGAGACCCAGAAGAGGATACACTTGCAAATGTGCTCGGTGTCCAGGGGTCACGGTCTCAAGTCACCCACGATAGCCACGGGCCTCAGCTTTGCTGGGGACTCAGGGTAGCCTCGGGGAAGTCTGAGAATCCACCTCTGGTGATGCGATGACTTCGGCGTCCGACGGGAGCTTCAGAAATGCGAACCGGACAGATGCTTCTTTGGTGCCTGCCAAGCAGGGAGTCACTCCTTGACCCCAAGGGAGATTCTTCTGTCCTCTAATCGTGAGTAGAGCGTCGAAGGTCCAGGATTCAGTTTCAGAGTTTCGTCCAGGGATAATCTAAAGTCCTAAGGACTGGGTTCCTACCTTTATACTAAAGATAGGGGTTGGACTACTCTGTGGCCCCACCTATGGGTGGGTCAGGGCAGAGGGGTGGCTACACCCCTTTCCCTTTGTCCAGTTCGCGCCAAAGCAGGGGCTGCAAGCCCCTGATCCGGTTTGAACTGGGGTATGCACAGGGACACCAAATGTGCCCCCAGTGCAGGACTTCAAAGCACCCGAAAGTGCTCCCGCCCAGCCCCAATACACATTATCCTGTCTGGGGAGGTGGTCACACCTCCCTGGGACAGGAAACCTATTGTCCAGGCCTCCCCTGCCGGAGTTTCGTCCAGCAGCAGGAGGCCAGACTCGTGTCTGTGGCAGCAGCATCCATTTTGTGATGCCAGGGCTCTGGAAAGAAGTTACCGGACTAGTCAGAGTTAACATGTCTTTCCCTCTAGAAGGGTGGAATGCTACCCCCGCCGCCAGGATTGGCGGGGGTTAGTATTCCAAGATGTTTGACACCAAACACGACATGTTTAGGTGCAGCCATTCCAAAGTTAGCATTTTACCGCGAGGATATAATGCGCTTAAGAGTATATGGTCAGGCTGCACTACAAACAGCATCAGAGATGGTCTCCGAACGCTGCAGAGGGCCCTGCTCATGCAGGGCACCCTCTCACATAGGAACCATGCACTCTGCCTTTAGGATTGATAAGGCCTGCCTTAGGAGTGACTTATAGGTTTATATGTGTGTATGTATTTAGTGATATAGGTAACCTATATCACAGTAAGAGGTGCATGCACCACCTTACCCAGGCTGCAGTAGCAGACCTGTGGTGTCAGTTTGGATGGCCTTCCAGGGGTGGCATAATACATGCTGCAGCCCCTGGCAGGCCTCTGAGGTACCTATGCCCTTGGTACATAGTATACCATATACTAGGGACTTATAAGGGCACTCCAGATTCCAATCAGTGATGTGCCTAAGGCACATGGAAACCATTTTACAGAGAAAGCAGATAGACTGGGGCCCTGAATAGCAGGATCCCAGTCCAACTAAGTCATAAACCAGCAAAACACCATAAAAAAAGTGGGGGCAACCATATAGTCAGATTCCACCTTCCTACATGCACTTTAGCACTGATCAGCAGTGGTAAAGTGCCCAGAGTCATAAAACCAACAAAAACAGGTCAGAAAAAATACAGGAGGACGGCAAAAAGTTCAGGGATGACCCTGCAAAAAGGGCCAAGTCCAACACAACCCCCTTCCAGCCAAAACGCAGGGTAGACCAATCACTACCTTGATGGTATTCCCTGCTTTAGGCGATAGAACATGGACCCTGGCCCGCAACAGCAGTGGCATACTCCAGTTCTATGCCAATCTGAGCCTATTTGGGTCCCTCTGTCCATACTCTCAGGGCCCACCAAGCTAACCCCTGGGGAACCCTTCTCCTCACCTGTGGACACCATCTGTGCAGCACCTAACCTTATCTTGCTCACAGGTGTGTCCCAACAGACAGACAGACAGCAAGCCACAGTGGCCACTGACAGTGGTCAGTGATGAGACCCAGGCCTTATGCCTCTCAGGGCTCTCAAACCTCTGTGGCGTCAGAGAGCGGGGGGCAGTAGCCCCAGGTGCTTGGCACCCTTTGTCCACTCTCCCTCCTGTCAGGTCAGGTATGACATCCTGACACTGACCCACCAGCCCCGGGCCTGTACCTGGCGGCTGGACAGGAGACTGGGGTGGGCTTTCCCACACCCGGTCCTCCTCCTCCTCGTTGGGGCTCTGTACCCTCCCACCTGGAGTGGTACCCCCTTCCAGAATTGCCAGGGCACCTGTGGCAGGTGTCTTGCACAATTCGCCCACCAGTTCAGGGGTTCTATCCTGCAACTGAGCGTCCAGGTCAGGGGGGACACCCCGAACCTGGCCCTCCAACTTAGGGTCTAGACCCTCCAGTTGAACCGGGGTCAGAGGCGAGGACTCCCTCCCTCTGCACCCCCTTCCAGAGTGCTGTACCTTCCCACCTGGAGTGGTACCCCTAGAAGACCAACCGGGCAGGACACTGTTTACAGATGTCCCTCCCTCCAGGTCAGACAACACCTGAACCTGGCTTCCCAACCCAGGGACCAACCCCTGCGGTTGAACACTTGCCCGGCGCACCAGGACTTCATTGGGAGCACATATGCCCCCCGAGGGTGACACACAACTCATGTGTCGTGTGACAGTCTGCCTGGCGCAGATCTTCCGACCCCTGTCCATCTGACAGTGCGTGAAGATCCCCCAGGACAGAAGTGGTGTCACCATGGTCATTCACTGGTGACTCAGCCCTTCTGGCTGGCCCCTGACCCACTGGTTCTTCCACTGGGGACTCTTTCCCCCTCTCACCCCTCAATCTGGACTTCTGCACCCTCCACTTAGGAGTGGCACTGCCAGACACCAGAACTGATGGAGGCCTGCTTACAGACACTCCCAGTTCACCAGACACTAGGGGATCCCCCTCAACGGGCGGCCCATCAGGACAGACTAGGCTCCCCACCTGGTGTTCCCTAAAAGAACCAGCCAGGCCCTGAGACTGGGTTTCGGGCACCTGGGGACACGCAGCCCCACACTCACTCCGTCTCCTCTGAGACAGGACGTGAGCCCCTACACCCCTCCCACTACACCGGGACCTAGCTGGGCTACTCTGAACCATTTCCACCACTCTGGGTTGGAAGATACCTGAGCCACTCCCCTTAGGGTCATTCCCCAATGCCTCTTCAGACCCTCTGGAATCCACCAAAAGGTCTGCCTCCCTGGTGAGCTCCCTGGGGTCAGAGAACTCACTCTCCAACAGGTGTTGGCATAGCTCTGGAAAACAGGGACTTACAATAGGCTCTCCCACAATTGGATCACACAGCCCCCGAAAGGGTTAACCAAACTATCCTTCACCTCACCATCCAGTGCCTCGCACACGTACTCCACACCACTCTCCTGAGATTGGCAAGAAGGTATCTGACTGTCTCTGTCACTCAACCGACACTCTTCTGGGCGGTCTCCACATTCACACACCAGGACTTCAACCATGGGGGAACCTCCCTCCCTGCTCCTCTCAGCTAGAGTCAGTGGAGTGTCCCTCCCAACACTAGGACCATGAACCCCTGCACCAGTGCCCCAATCTACTTCCGGGACACTGCGCACCACTGGAGCTACCTCAGATCCTTGAACCTCCTGGTGTATGTTAACCCCCTCCAAGTCAGGCGCCACATCTCTGGGTGTGTGTACTACCCCCTCAGCACTAGATAACTCAATATTGCTGCCACCATCTGAGCTGGATTCCACCTCAGCAAAGCTCACTTCCTGAGCTACACAAATTTCTTCTTCTTGGTCTAAGGCCCTTTTGGCCTCATCAAGTTTTCTCAGCTCCTCATCAATCTCTCTCAGCCTCTGGTCACAAGCCAGAAACCAGGCATCTTTTTCTGTTTCTTCCTCACTTTTAGAGAATTCCTCCTCCTCAGACTCAACTGGTAGTGTTGCCTTCCAGCGGGGTAACTCATACTGAAATAGGGATGCCTCTAGATCCTCCCTGGACCTTCTCTTCACAGGCAGCCCCCTTTCCTTGCAAAACACACGTAGCTCCTTCATTGTGTAGACAAACATGTGCCAGAAGTCGAGTTCCATTTTGCAACAACTAACCAGAGTCATAGTATCAAAAAATACTTCCAGGAGGACACCAGAAAACAGAAAAACAGTACGTGGTTGCGTTTGGTCTGCACTCACTAGTAGTGTACACCAATTACTGTATATGAGTCACAAATGCAAGTCCAGAATCCTCACCGCTGACCACCAATGTTAGAAATGGGGGTCTCTAGTTGGCAGAGGTAGGTACCTTTGACCAAATAGGGACCCTTGCTTCTAAGTCAGGGAAGGGGATTACACTACTGGATAACCCCTGCTCACCCCCTTGGTAGCTTGGCACGAGCAGACAGGCTTATCTCAGAGGCAGTGTGTTAAGCATTTGTGAACACATACAGTAATACAGTGAAAACACTACAGATGGACACCACACAGGTTTTATAAAAATAAGTATTCTTTATGTAGACTTAACACAAGACCATAAACGACAAAAATCCACAATACTGTACTCAAAATTGACTTAAAGATGGTAGAAGTAACTTAGTTCAAGTTGATGGTAAGTGCGACAAAGTTCTCACAAAAGTACCTGGATGCGTAACGCAAAACAAACAAAAGGTTCGCAGGGATGGAGATGCGTCGGTTCCTTGCTTCGGGGGAGACGATGCGTCGCGCCTCAATGCTTGCGCAGAGTAGGGGATGCGTCTTGATCCTTACCGGAGAGGAGGTGATGCGTAGATTCTCGTACTGCGTTCCGGTTGCGATGCGACAAGATGGCGCCGCGATGCGATGATCCGGTGCGATGCGATAAGATGGCACCCTTGATGCGACGACGTGAAGACGATGCGTGCACGCCCGGCGGGCGTGCGGCGACTCTGTAACTTTGGAGCCGCGACAGGCCCTGCGACATGTTTCTCCGGTGATGCGACGGCGACCCTTGCGGTGGCGACACGCTTCTCCGGTGATGCGTCGGGTAACAGCTTTGACGGAGGCTCGCTTCTCTGGTGATGCAGCGGCTACCTCTGCGGCGGCGACACGCTTCTCCTGCGATGCGACGGCAACAGCTGCGACTGCGACACGCTTCTTCTCGTTGAGTCGCGCTTCCAGCTCCCAGCGACACGCAGGCTTCTGCAGACAGAACTCCCAGCAAGGGAATTCAGAGGGGAGCTGGTGGTGAAGTCTTTTGTCCCTGAGACTTCAGCAGGAGGCAAGCACAAGTTCAAGCCCTTGGAGTAATATTCTGCAAGATGATGAAAGTTCTTTAAAAGTTCCTTCTCCTCTCCTTGGCACTGAAGACACCACTGTAGGCCAACACAGCACACTGGCAGGGGGGCAGTCCAACTCCTACAGCTTCCTTTGGTTCTTCTCCTTGGCAGAGGTTCGTCTTGTTGTTCCAGAAGTGATTTAAAGTTCTGGGGTCAGGGCCCCAATATTTATACCAGAAAATCCTTTGTCCTCTGAAGGCAGAGGGTCCTGTGCCTAGTCCAAACCAGTTCTGTGCAGTCCTGGAGCACTTTGTTTACAGGACTCCTTCTTTCCTTTCACATTGTAGGCCAGGGACATGAGACGCTCCACAGGAGGTGGAGCCAGCATTGTGGAGGGAAGGCACAGCCCTATTCAGGTCCCAGGTGCAACTCCTCCCACCCATCTACATGCAGCTCTCTCTATTCAGCCCTGTGCTGACTCGCCCTGTCTCCTGGATTCCCCCCAGCCCCTGTCACTCACAAACCAGACAGAGAATACACAACCTAGCAGAGGCAGGCTGGATGGCTTAGGCAAGAAAATACCTACTTTCTAAAAGTGGTATTTTCAAACACAGAATGTTAAAACCAACTTCACTAAAAGATGTATTTTATCATTCTGAGTTCAGGCATACTAAATTCGTTTTTCTACCATGTTCCCTGGTTCAGTTAGGATTATAGGATGTTATAATCAAACTGCCCATTCTGGCCTATGGGGAATAGGTAGCCTTGCAATAGTGAAAAACGAAAATGGCTGTAATTCACTATTAGGACATGCCACACACACCAGGGCATGTCCTACCTTATACCTACAATGCACCCTGCCCGTGGGCCTACCTTAGGGGTGTCTGATATGAAGATAAGGGAAGGTTTAGGGACTGGCAAGTGGGTGCACTTGCCAGGTCGACATGGCAGTCACAGACTGCACACAGGCTCTGCAATGGCAGGCCTGAGACACACTTTACAAGCTGCTTCTGTGGGTGGCACAACCAGTGCTGCAAGCCCACCAGCAGCATTTGATTTACAAGCCCCGGGCACACATGGTGCACTGCACTAGGGTCTCACAAGTAAATCAAATGATCCAATCATGGAGTCGCTAATCAATACATCAATTTACAATAGGGAGAGCATATGCACTTTAGCACTGATCAGCAGTGGTAAAGTGCCCAGAGTCATAAAACCAACAAAAACAGGTCAGAAAAAATACAGGAGGAAGGCAAAAAGTTCAGGGATGACCCTGCAAAAAGGGCCAAGTCCAACATATATAGTATCATAAAGTAACGCCATGGGTATTATTACGTGTTTACACGAGAGCACACTGAGTGATTAGGTAGATGGTATGTATCTTTATATGTTACTCTGCAGAGGGTGTGCTCCTTCGGTCTCAACAATCTAGAGCCCTTTATCAATAAAAACTGTGAGTGACAGATGGGAAGGAAAGAGAGGAAATACCAGGCTGACCATACCTCTGTGCTATATTAGTCTAATAAACACATTTCAATTATATTTCATTTTTTATTAGTATGGTATGATAGAGGAACCTTTGTGAGTTTCACGTACAGAAATGAAATTGTGATTTAAGGGAGGGTTTTTTGCAGCTCAGAGAACACTAATCATTCCAAGTGTCTTTTTCTTCACAGCTGCTTAAAGAATTCCCATAAGAAAGAAAGGACATTCAGACATTTCGGAAAAGTCCTAACAAGCACTAGGAATGATAGTGCTCACCATAGTCCTAGTCGTACCTAAGGCAACAATTGGCCGAGAAAAGTCTTCTTAGGTGCATGAAAATCCAGTCCCAACTTAAAGATGCTACAAGAAAAAAGAAAACTTGGAGATAGTGCAATCATTTGCCTTCTTTGCAAAGCAAGTATCTTGTACCAAAGAGGTTATTTACATGTAATGAACGTGATGACACGACAGTGAAAGGGTACTTTGAATCATCAGAATGTACCACACTGATGTACTACATGCAGCTGGATTTCATAAAAGACAATTCTAAGCAGGACTTCAGAACATCTCCAAGACAATATTTGCAAAAAGAGTCATGTGAAACAACCTTCCTGCATCAGCCAAAGAGATGTTTTGTAAATGTACAAGATACCATTGAGATTTCTATATCATATCATGGACTTAATCCCACAACTAGGCAGGAAAGCAACGTAGTATTTTGAAGGCAACTCAAGAGGATCTAAAATCTTCACAGGAGTCACTGACGCACGAAACTAGCTCGGACCCCGTCTTCCTTCTAAATCATTGCTGTTTGGCATACCAAAACATCTGGAAAAAGGAGATACCGTATGCATAATCTAATTGTAAGAAGAATATACTTGCAAGCAAATAATATATTTGGAAATACATGATGGAAACAAATTCCATATGTTCTAAAGGTGGCAAAGCTTTATTTGGAAAGGCCCACCAAAAACAGCCTGAGTCATGCCACACTGCTCAATCTACATGCACTTGTAAGCAGTGTGATAAGACGTTTGATGGATCGAGCCAAGCACCGCTACGCAGCCAAATCCATATGGGTAAGAAAAGACATACATGTCTTGAGTGTTTCAAAGACTTCAGTACAAATGATATCCTAAGCAGACATAGAGCAGTACACAGGGGACTAAAACCATATAAATGTACTGAATGTGACAAGGCTTTCCTTACAGAGTGGCTGCTGGTGACTCATCGGAAACGACACACTACTGATAAGCCATATAAATGTTCTGAATGTGAAAAAGCATACAGTACAAAAGGTTGTCTAAAGACTCACCAGATAAGCCACACAGGAATCATACCATATAAATGTGCTGGGTGTCACAAGGCTTTCATTAAACAGAAGCAGCTTAAGGTTCATCAGAGAACTGGCACCTGCAAGAACCCACATAAATGTACTGAATGTGGCAAAGCTTTCAAGTTGATGTGTCGGCTATCTCGACATAAGAAAGTGCATACGAGGGAGAAACCATACAAATGCACTGAATGCGACAGATGTTTCCTTACAAAATGTAGTCTAAAAAGACATCAGGCATGCCACACAGGACTAAGACCATATAAATGTTCTGAATGCGACAAGGCTTACATTCAAAAGGCTGATCTGTTAAGACATCACAGATTTCATACTGGGGAAAAGCCCTTTAAATGCTCTGAATGTAGCGCGGCTTTTATACAGAAGGGGCATCTGACAGTGCATCTGAAAACCCACACTGGAGAGAAGCCATATAAATGTACTGAATGTGACAGGGCTTTCATTACAAAAGCAGAACTGGGGGCACACCACAGAAGTCACACAGGAGAAAAACCATATAACTGTTCTGAATGTGAAAAGACTTTCAAGCATTTGTCTCAGTTATCGATGCATCAGAAATGCCACACAGGGGAGAAACCACATACATGTTCTGAATGTAACAAGGCTTTCATTTCAAAGGGACCTCTGCTGATGCACCAGAGAACTCACACAGGTGAAAAACCGTATAAATGTTCTGAATGTAACAGATCTTTTAGAAATTGTAGCTCTCTTAAATCTCATTACTCTCACCACACAGGGTTTAGACCGTATAAATGCACTGTATGTGATAAAGCTTATACTATAGAGGCATATCTGACTACACATCAAAGAGTGCATACTGGTGAGAAACCATATAAATGCATTAATTGTGACAAGGCTTTTACTACAAGAAACTATCTAAAAGAACATGAAGCAATCCATGGTGGTCTAAAATCATATAAATGTACTGAATGTGACAAAGCTTTCTTTAAAAAAAGTCATCTAATGCAACACCATCGCATCCATACTGGCGAGAAACCACATAAATGTGATGACTGTGGCAAAGCTTTTCGTATAAAAGGGAAGCTAAAAATACACCAGAGAATCCATACCAGAGAGAAGAAAAAATCCAGCTGACAGTAGAAACACAAGTTACTACATTGCAGTTAGGTTTACCATGAGTGTATATTTCTGCTAGTTTTCTGATCCGTTATGTTTCTGACAAAACCATTTAACAGTGCCTGCCATGATTCTGTCATAAAATAAACATTAATAAATCACTCTGTGCTGACACTTTCTTTATTAGCATTTTAAAATATTTTTCTCCATATACACATTAAATGCCAGGCCTATTGGCTTTGTCAGTGTTTGGTTTTCTACATTGACTGGTGGCATTTGTGTTCATCAGATCTTCAAGTCAGGTATTCTTTTGCTTACTTCTCATGAAAAATGCAACCCTATTCTGAAGCAGATGATGGTGCATAAGGTTTGACATCCGTTTCTCATATTTGCATGTACTGTTTGTGATGCTTGCATTGTGCCAAGAAGGCCTATTCTCCTGAGTTCATATGTGCTTTCAATGTATAGCTCAACAAAGTGTTGACTGAGGACTGACATCCCCTTAACAGTAGCCGTATTCGTGAGTTATCATTTAATTTCATGTCTGGTTGGGATAAGTATGACCCATGTTATTTGAAGCATATTTGATTTTTGTAATTCTGTTTGGATTGCGATTCAGTTATCCGTCTGCAGTAGCATAATATGCTCCCAGTGAAGGAGACAAGGTACTGTTTGATTAAAAGACTTGTTTGTTTAAAAATAGTGTCACATCCTGTACGCAGGAAGAAGACAGTCTGCTACTCTTTATAGCAAACCTATACTTTCTCTGACTTCCACTTCTCTCTGTGCATAAAAAGGGGTGTTTTGTTTAACCATGTTGATTGTCATGTAAAAGGAAAGTGTAAATGTCATAGCGCAGTCTGCCTGTGCTGTTTGTTCTCCCTTATCATCACCTTTTTTCCAGTTACAATACTCTCCTATCTACTGTTAAATGATCTTTGTACTTGAGAGCAAATGCTTGGATTTTGTGTTTGAGCAAACATGTGGTGCTGTTTAGTTAAGCACCTCGTGTTTCCTGCTGACCTCAAGGGTGCCCGATATGCTTGCTTATTGTTTTTGTTCCTTTGCCCTAACGTATGGTGCTGATCAGTTAAAGACCTCTGTTTCCTGCTGACCTCAAGGTTGTCTAATATGCATGCTTACTGTTTATTTGTTTGACTTCCCTGCCATCTAATTAAAGTCCTCCATTTCCTGCTCCAGTTTGCTTTCAGAGACAGCTTCTAATTGAAAGTGAACTCTGTAATCTTCTGGAAGGCTCCAATGCCTAATGTGTTTCTTTACTCAACCTTTTATTTCCTGCCCCAGTCTCCTGATGGGTACTGCCTTCTAATTGACAGGAAATGCTGAGTAATCTCCTAAAAGACTTGCATGACACGCTATAAATACTGCTTTCAAACACTGCGCCCTCCTTGGCTTTGTCAATCTGTCTGAAGAGAGACCTGTGCCTCCTGTCAGTGCCATCTTTGGTTTCCAAGCCTTGCTGCCTGCGACATAAGTAACACAGACACCTTCCCTTGGGAGCTTGGGGCCAGCAACTCCACTTGGAACTCCGTTCCTTCATGATCGCTTCCAACAACCTTGGACCTGGTCATTCAGCCGGCACTGCTGTGCACCAATCACCATCTAGTTTGTTTTCAAGTACACGCTAGCAATTTAATTTTTAATAAGAAAGCCTTGGCTAAAGGAAAACGACTAGTTGTGTGAAATAACACAATTTTAAGGACAGATAAGGATTTCAGAATCATGTGCAGAGGCCGAAGGATACGCGCTCTGGATTTAGCACGGGGGTCAGTGATCAAGGACCCTTCACATGCACTCGAAATTCTAATAAATATTCTTGTTTGGTACATTTCCTTAAGGATTCACGCCTAAAGCTGACTGTAAAGCAGTCCTGTATGGTTCTCTGAAGTGATTGTGTTCTTGTTGCAGAGTTTCGCCTCAAATCTAATGCTCAACCTGTCATCCATAAGGTTCATTCTCTTCCTTTGAGTGCAAGGGATGAACTGAAGAAGGTACTAAAGAACTTATGTGATGAAAAGATAATCACACCTTGCAACTCCTCTGAATGGGTTTCTCCAATAGTTCTAGCTCGCAAAAAGTCAGGTGAGGTCAGATTATGTGCCGACTTGTGCTCCCTCAATAACAATATCATCGTGGATTGTCATCCCCTACCTAAGATCCATGATTTGTTAGCTAATTTAGGTGGCGCAAGGTACTTCTCCCTACTTGACCTAATATCGGCGTATCACCAGATTCCTTTTTCATTAAAATCTCAAGGAGCTGACCACATTTGTGCCTACAAATATCTTAGGTTTCCCTTTGGTCTAACTTCTGCGGCCAGCGTCTTAAAAAAATTAATGGACACCATATTATTCAACATTCCTGGAGTACAGGCCTACCAGGACGATATTCTAGTGTATGCTGGTGATGCCAAGGAACATGATAAAAACCTGGTCAAGGTTTTGCAAGCACTTGAGAAAGTTGGAATGACTGTTAGGCAAGATAAGTGTATATTTGCCGTTCAAGAACTAGAGTATTTAGGTCATACTCTTTCACCTGATGGCATTAAACCCAAGTTCTCTCTTATAAAGGCCATCAGAGATGCTACACCTCCCAATGACAGAGATGCTTTGCGCTCGTTCCTTGGTCTAGCAGAGTATTATGCTAGATTCGTGCAAGGTTATGCACAAATTGTGGAACCTCAGAGCTCTTCTAAGGAAAGGAGTAAAGTTTATTTGGTCTGAGGATTTACAGAAAGTTTTTGAACAGGTTACGAAACTCATTGAGGACTCCAGCTTTACATCCATTTTTAGATGGTCATAAGTGTTTTCTCACTGTAGATGCTAGCCTTACTGGCTTGGGAGCCATGTGTGGGCAATGGGTGGCAGGCAAAGGACATACTGTTGCTATTGCCTCAAGGGCACTTCAATCAGCTGAGACCAGGTACAGTACCATTGAGCGGGAAGCTCTGGCATGCGTTTGGGCCACTCAGAAATTCAAGTCTTACATTTGGGGTCGTGAGTTTGAGATTTATACCGATCATAAGCCACTTATGCATATGCTTCCCAATAGCACCTCTAACAAAGCATCTGCCAGACTTGTTCGGCTACTTTCTAAACTTCAGCAGTTCCACTTTGTTATCAAACACATTCCTGGTGGAAAAAACTTCAGGGCTGACTGTTTGTTGAGAATGTCTTTGATTGAGGTTCCTGAGGAAGCTGATGATGTTGAGTGTGTGGTTGCAGCTATTGATGCTATCTCTGTTTGTACACCCATTCTGAAAGTGAGTGGAACACTGCCTACGACAGTGACACTACACTTTCCAAAGTTAAAGTGTTTATTTCTAACAAATGGCCTGAACGCAGGTTTTTATCTCCTGAGTTAAGGTCCTTTGCAAACGTAGCTGATGAATTATCTGTGGTTCATAACACGGTCATGTGTCATGACTTATTCGTTCCACCAGAGGTTTTACGCAGTACAATCATTCAATCTGCTCATCAAGGTCATTTAGGTGTCACCAAAACGTGTCAAAGAATTAAACAATTTTATTGATGGCCCTCCATGGACGCACAGGTCAGGAATATGATTGATTCCTGTGCTGAGTGTCTTCTTTCGGAGAAACATTGGAAGACTCTTTCTACTCCTCTACATCCTGTTCCTCTTCCTGAGGATCCCTGGGATAAAGTGGGGTTAGATTTTTCAGGCCCGTATGAGATTTTACCCAGTAAGAACAAGTATTTAATCTTACTAATTGATTAATCACACCAAGTGGCTATACTATTGTTTTTGCAAGGGGCCCACAACTGAAAACGCAATCAAGTTTTTGCAGCATGTATTTGATATTGAGGGCTTTTCCAGAGTTATTGTAACCGACAATGGCACACATTTTGCATCTCCAAAAATGTGTTCTTTTCTCAAAATGCGTGACATCTTCTATTTCAAAGTTTCTTTGTATTCACCCTCTTCTAATGGTCTGGTTGAGAGGGGAAACCGGACCATTAAGGAGGGTATACAAACTGCAATTTTGTCCAGACAAGACCCATTTGTTTTTGTACATGATAAAGTGTGGGCATATGACACCACATTCGACAACAGGTGTCGCCCCATTCACACTTCTTAGGAAGAGGAAAGTACACACTCTCTTGAATCCCAGCTGGTTGTATGAGAACGGTGTGCAAACTTATGACTCTACACATGATGGTTCTATTCCCATTAGAGAGCTTGTTAAGGCTAAACAGGTGTCCATGAAAACACGTTTTGATGCTGGTAAACACGCTACTGACCAACCTTTACAAAAAGGGGACTGGGTTCTCATTAAAAACCCTAGAAAAGTTCCCAAAGGTTGTTCCAGGTTCTCTTCACCGGTTTTGGTTCAACAAGTAAGTAAAGGTTCAGCACTTTTGGATAATTAGGGTTGGTGGAACAAGAGAGCTCTTGTCAAGGTTTTTTCTTCTCAGGCAGATGTTATTGGTAAACATACTGATTCTGAGACCGAACATTGTGACTGGTTTGATTTGCATCAGGATAAAGAGGCCATCTCTAATCCTGCTTCAGAGGCGGTTACCGTCCAACCTACCCAACTTATGGTTACTGATTCTAATGATTGGTGCGAAGCTTCTTGCAAAAGAGTTTCACGTGTTAAGCAGACTCCTTGCAAATTGAAGGATTACATTTTGCAGTGATTTTTGTTGATTATAATTTTCACCATCATTTGTACTTACCTTGTACCTTTTCTACACTTGCTTTAATTGTTGTGATTTATTGCAATTTTGTTTTCCTTCCCACACTTGTTCCTCTTGCATTTGTCATTCTGTTTAAAAGGAGGGAGGTGTTGTAGTCGTTGTATTTACTGTATTGCTCTCCGAGTCGCGTGGTGTCAAGCGACTCACAACCTTGCCGTTATGCTTTGTCTGCATTCTCAAGGGTAGCTGCTCGGCTGTTGTGGGTTCCTTAGTGACGCGATTCCTGGCGTTGGATTCCCAGCAGCTGGACGGCTCCGGTCGTGGGTGCAGGAACTATTCAAATAAACCCACAGAGAAATCATTCCTCTTTCAAGTGCCTTAATTCAACAGTGTCATTAGCGAGCCTGTGCATGGTGTGGGTGAATCCCGACTCAGTACTTTAAATGGACAGTAAGTAGTGTCCGGTACTTAATACCAGCACTTCTATAATATCAAAGGGAGAATACCTGCACTTATCAGCTCTGCTGCAATCTCTTTAATGGGAGAGTGCCTGCACATGTCAGCACTGCTGCAGTAAATTTCATGGGAGAGTACCAGCACTTCTCAGTTCTGCTGCTATACATTTAATGAGAGAGTACCAGCACTTCTCAGCACTGCTGCAGTACATTTAATGGGAGAGTACGTACACTTCTCATCGCTGCTTTAATATATTGTTTGGGGAGAGAGAGTACCTGCACTTCACAGTGGGAAGCAGCCTTAATAACGAAGCCTTTACAACGACTGACCTTAACAACAAATCCAAAACAACGACCTTTCTATGAACCACGACATCATTAACCACGACTTACACGAACAACGACTTTCCTAAACCACGAATAAAACCACCTCCTAACTGGCCAATAGATGGCACTATTGTTATATATAACAATGCCAAGCCGTGGTTTGAGAGTGTTTATACGTGATCACATTGTGTGAGGGGTTATAAAAAAAGAGTAAGAACCCGCCCAAGCACAATTTTAGAAGCATGAATAATAGGTTTGCATTGTTGGGGTCATGGTGGTAAATCAACATCACATAAAACGTGTCTAATAAAACAAATACAAAGTTAATATTTGCCTCAAAGACACCTGCTTAAAGTTGAGAATGATATGAGTAAATGGCAATCTTGCAATATAGAATTTGAAGGAAAAACGTTTTAAATGTTAAATTTCGTTTCAATAAAAAATACACTAGCTCATATCTGTATTAAAATTAATTTAATTTCAGTTGTTTTCTAAAGACACACAGTGCAACCGCAAAGCAGTGTATTACAAAAATAATCCACTTTTGCAAATAATCTAGTAAGCATGAATCACCCTGGCTTCGGAATGTTAACATTTTCTTTCAAAGATGATGCTGGTCCAGAGATGCATTTGTAATAAGAATACAGTGCTTACAATTGTGTTAAAGTATAATGAATTAACTAAAGACAAATTAAAAGTTCAAAATTCTATATGTGGTATTTTCTCAGAGGGTCTCACCATGAGGAACTATCTGTTTGAATGGTATATTCAGGAAATGAGCCATTTGAATAATTTTCGTTGTTTAGGAAGTCGTTGTTAAGGATGTAGTTGTTAAATCATATATCCCTTCACAGCATTGCTGCAACGCATTTAATGGGAGAGCACTGACACTTCTCAGCGTTGTAGCAATATATTTAATGGGAGAGTACCAGCACTTCTCAGGAGCAAACAGGTACTGTAGAGAATGAGTACCTGCAGTTCTCAGTGTTGCTACAATACATTTAATGGGAGAGTACCGGCACTTCTCAGAGCTGCTGCAATACATTTAATGGGAGAGTACTGGCACTTCTCAGCACAGCTGCAGTACATTTCATGGGAGAGTACTGGCACATCTGAAAGAAACAGTTAGTTATAGATTCCTTACCTTAGAATTACCCCCAGGCGTCAGACTGGATCCGGAAAGTTTTTCGTCAGCCGTACCCCTGCATGTCGGAAGGTGGCGTCGGTCGACTCCGCGGTCGCTGTTGGCGTCGTGGTCGCCGGAAGGACGTTGCAGCAGCTACTTAGATGCCGCCCTCGCGCGCTGACGTCAGTTCTTTCTTTTTCTGTGCCAGCAAGCGCAGATCCGGAGAGAGCGGTACCCCCAGTCACTTTTTCACAGACTTTTTCTCGACTTCTGTCGACATCGTTTTTTGAGTCCATTGACTCCTGGTGCACGAGGGATGCCCAACTTCAAGGCTTGCCGTTCCTGTAGCCGACTGATGTCGGTGACGGATCCGCACCGCGTGTGCCTCTTCTGCCTGGAGCGCGACCATGACCCCAAGTCATGCTCCGACTGCCGGACCATGAACCCGAAGTCTTTGCGGGAGCAGTCCAAAAAGCTGCTCGAGACCCGGCAGTCGGCTCCACGCTGCTCGAGGTCCTGGTTGCGTAGGAGGTCAAGGAACCGGTCGCGGAGCCACCATCATTCTTCGTCCAAGTCTTCGCACTCGGGGTCAGGTAAGTCAAAGCACAAGAAGAAGTCGAAGAAGCATCGTCGCTCTTTGACTTCTCCATGTCCGTTGGCCGACGCGACGAGGGATGCTGGTGGTGCCCCTCCCGCGGCTCCGCGTGCGGAGCCAGAAGTGTCGACTCCGGGTTTCCCCCCCTTTCCGAGACCTGGTGCGACCCCTGCCCTGCTTTGTCAGTTTTACGAAGCGATGCACGCCATCTTTGGGCAGCCCGACTCCGCCGGCGCGCCTTCGGGCCCCGCTGACTCGGTGGGGGCCCTGGGCCTTTGACGCCGGCAGCTCCGACCTCGGCACCACAGGGTGCCCTTGGATCCAGGCCTGGATCTGGATCGGCGCCTGTCGACCTTGTTACGCATCCCCTGGCGCCCATTCCACCGGCACCACGCCTGCAGCCGGCGTGGTGCCCGTGGGATCGGCAGCACAAGGTAGACACGGAGCCGGACCGGCATCGACCAACGCTGAATCCGGCGCAGACGGGTACTTTTGTGCCCCTGTTCTACCCTGGCTCTTTGAGACCAGATTGGCAGCAAGAGGAGGGTGAGGAGGATTGGGAGGGGTCTGGAGACCCTTTAACAGACCAGTTAGGTTATGAACCGGACTGGAGAGAGGAGCTGGGGGGAAGCCAGTGGTCTGGACACCTCACCAGACCATGGCATGTTGTCTCGTCCTACCGTGGCTACGGAGGAGGGAGCCTCGTACGCAGTGGTGTTGCGTAGGGCGGCCGAGGCTCAGCCTCGAGCTAGCCACGGTGGCAGTCAGGACTAGCCTCGTGACAGAGGTGCTTCAACCGGCAGCGAACTCTTTGGAGCCCCTGCTGCCTTTTAATGAAGCCCTAACGGACATCCTTTTGGGCACGTGGTCCAGCCCCAACACAGGGGCTCCTGTGGACAGGATGATTGTCAGAAGCCACCGCCCGGCCCCGGGCAACCCCCACTTTCCTCTCCCAACACCCCACCCCTGAGAGCTTGGTGGTCCAAGCCTCCACCTCCAAGGGCGCATTCCCTACGGCTCCACCTGATAGGGAATCCAAAAAGCTGGACCATCTTGGGAAGAAGTTTTCTTCCTCCAGCTTGGGACTGCGGTCGGTAAACACCGCATGTCTGTTGGGTCGTTACACCCACTCCGTGTGGGATACGGTTGCGTAAGTGCTGCCTCAGTGCCTGGAGGAGGCCCGGGCCGTGCTCTCTCGGGCAGTTGCCAAAGGGAGAGACACAGCACAGTTTACCATCCGCTGTGGGCTGGATACCGCCGACTCACTAGGCAGGACGATTTCCACGTCGGTAGCCCTTCGACGCTACGCCTGGTTGAGGTGGACTGGTTTTTCAGGGGATGTCCAATCCACTCTTATGGACATGCCCTTTGATGGCCGTCTCATATTCGGTGACAAGGCAGACATCGCTTTGGAGCGCTTTAAGGACTCTCGGGCTACGGCCATGTCCTTGGGCCTCTCCACCACCTGCCCTGTGCAGTCTGCCTTTCGCCCCTTTCGTGGTTACGGAAGGGGTGCCCCGCCACGTCCCGCCCAGAGCCACAGGCTGGCGCAAGCTGTCCAGCCTCTGCGCAGCCGGGGACGTGGGAACCAGCGCTGTGGTTCTGGGGGCCAACGGGCGGGCCAGTCCACCACAGCCCCCTCTGCAGCAGCCTCCAAACCCTCCTAGTCCGACCTTTCAGGGCCTCCAAACGCCAGTGGGCGGCAGGATTCGCCATCACCTCCCCCACTGGTGCACCATCACGTCTGACAGGTGGGTTTTGCAAATAGTCCGAAGGGGCTACTCCCTCCCCTTCGAGGCTACCCCTCCAGCCATGCCACCGCAATACCACCCCATGTGGTAGGATCATCTGGCCCAGGACGTTTTCGGCACTCCTGGCCAAGGGAGCCATCAAGCGCATTTCGGTCCTAGAAGTAGGTCGTTATTGCTATTCCCACTACTTTCTGGTGCCCAAGAAGGACAAAGGCCTGCATACAATCTTGGATTTCAGGAACGTCAACCGCTTCCTCCAGAAGGAGAAGTTCAAAATGTTGGGCTTGCTCAGGTCCTGTCTGCCCTCGACCCTGGAGACTGGATGGTAGCGTTGTACTTGCAGGACGCTTACTTACACATCCCCGTCCTGCCGGCCCACCGGCGTTACCTGCGGTTCACGGTAGGCCACGAGCAGTTTCAGTTTACCGTGCTCCCCTTTGGCCTTACCAGCGCCCCTCGGTTGTTCACGAAAGTGATGGCGGTGGTCGCAGCTCATCTGCACAGATCAGGGTTTCCAGTCTTCGCCTATCTCGACGACTGGCTGTGGAAGGCGGGCTTGCCCCAGGCTGTCGTCTCCCACCTCTAGACTACGGCCGACCTGCATTCGCTGGGGTTCTCCATCAACGTGCTGAAGTCACACCTGACTCCCTCTCAGAAGCTCCTCTTCATCTGAGCAGTTCTGGACACGACGCAGTTCGGGTCTATCCTCCCGAACAGCGAGTCCGGGATATTCGGGCTATGATTCCGATCTTTCAGCCCTATCCCGGGTTTCGGTCAGGATGACCCTCAGGCTACTGGGCCTGATGGCCTCCTGCATCCTGCTGGTGGACCATGCCAGATGGCATATGCGGGCTCTGCAGTGGGACCTGAAGTTCCGTGGGCACAACATCAGGGGAACCTGTCCTATTGCGTCCAGATCTCGGAGGGCACTGCACACCAATTTCAGTGGTGGCTAACGAACCAGGATTGGGTCGACGGCAGATCCCTCTCCTTTCCCCAACCAGAGTTCACAGTGGTGACCTATGCATCACTTCTGGGATGGGGCGGCCACATGGGGGAGGCGGAGATCAGAGGCCTCTGGTCTCCGGTGGAGTCCGGGCTCCACATCAACCTTCTGGCGCTTCGAGCGATTCGTCTTGCACTCAAAGCATTCCTTCCCTCTGTCCAGGGAAGAGTGGTGCAGGTGTTCACAGGCAACACCACCGCCATGTGGTACTGCAACAAACAAGGCGGGGTGGGGTCGTGGACCCTATGTCAGGAGGCCCTCCGCCTCTGGACATGGCTGGAACATCAGGGCATATCCCTGGTGGTTCAACACCTGGCAGGTTCACTGAAAGCTAGGGCGGACAAACAGCCACAGGTGCATGATGGATCACAAATGGCGTCTTCACTCGGAGGTGGTGCAAGGTCTCTTTCAGCAGTGGGGAGAGCCTTGGTTAGATCTATTCGCCACCGAAGAGAACGCGCAATGTCAGCAAATCTGCGCGTTGGAATTTCCAAGGCGGCACTCGCTAGGCGACGCTTTTCGTCGCAAGTGGAGTTACAGTGTTCTATACGCCTTTCCGCCAATACCACTTCTGCCCAGAGTGCTGAAGAAGATCAAGCGCGACCGGGCCCAAGTCATTCTTGTGGCTCCGGATTAGGCACAAAGAGTCTGGTATCCCGAGCTGCTCAACATGGCCACGATCCTCCGATCAGACTGCCTCTTTGGGAGGATCTTCTGTCATAGCAGCAGGGGGCGGTCCTCCACCCGAACCTATCCAGCCTCCACCTCCTTGCGTGGAGATTGAGCGCCGGCAGTTGCCGTCGTTTGACCTGCCTCCTGAAGTCTGCGATGTTATCTTGGCAGCCAGGCGTCCCTCCACTAAGACGGTATACGCCTGCAGATGGAACAAATTTGTGGCATGGTGCACAGCACAGGCTGTGGATCCCCTTTCCGCCCCTCTCTCTGAGGTTCTCTTGTTCCTCCTTTCTTTGGCCCGGCAGGGCTCTGCTCTGGGCACTGTAAAGGGCTACCTCTCGGCCATTTCAGCCTTCCTTAGGCTTCCTGATCAGCCTTCTGTTTTCAAGTTCTCTGTTGTAAATCGCTTCCTTAAGGGCATTACTCATCTTTTTCCTCCTGTCCCCTTCGTAATGTCCCAGCGGGACTTGAACTTGGTTCTTACATATCTTATGTGTGTTCCCTTTGAGCCGCTGCATAACTGTCCTCTCAGGCTTCTAACTTTGAAAACTGCCTTTCTGGTGGCCATCACCTCTGCGCGCAGGGTGAGTGAGCTACAAACTACAAGCTCTTTCTTCCAAGCCTCCCTTTCTGGCTGTCCATCCGGACAAGGTCGTCCTCAGAACTAGACCTTCCTTTCTTCCCAAGGTGGTTACTTCTTTCCACATTGGCCAAACCATCACTTTGCCCACTTTCTTTCCGCCTCCGCATCCTTCAAAAGAGGAAGAGAGGCTCCACCATCTGGATCCAAAACGTGTGCTTTCCTTTTACTTGGGTCGCACCAAACAATTCCGGGTGGACGACCAGCTCTTTGTTGGTTACGTGGGCGCTAAGAAAGGTCGGGCCGTGCACAAACGGACCATCTCCAGGTTGGTCGTTCTGTGCATCAAAGCCTGCTCTTCTTTGGGAAAGAAGGAGCCTCCAGTGGAACTGCGCGCCCATTCCACCAGGGCGACGGCAGCGACCACTGCTTTGGGACCTGGAGTCCCCCTAAATGACATCTGTCTGGCAACTACATGGGCATCGCTGCACACGTTCACCAAACACTACTGCCTGCACAGCTAAATACGGAGAGAAGGCTTCTTTGGCCGTTCTGTTCTCCAGGACTTTCTGGTGTGAACTTAGTTCGCAGACCCACCTCCGGGGTTGGTATTGCTGGGGTATCAATTCTAAGGTAAGGAATCTATAACTACCCTATGTTTCTTACAGATATATCATTACCGAAGGTAAGTAACTTGCTCTTCTCAGCACTATTGCAGTACATTTCATGGGAGAGTACTGGCACTTCTCAGCACTGCTGCAGTACATTTAATGAGTACCAGCACATCTCAGCACTGCTGCAGTACATTTCATGGGAGAGTACGTCCACGTCACATTGCTGCTTTAATATATTGTTTGGGGAGAGGGAGAGTTCCTGCACTTTACAGCATTGCTGCAATACATTTAATGGGAGAGCACTGGCACCTCTCAGCGCTGCTGCAATATATTTAATGGGAGAGAGGGAGAGTACCTGCATTTCTCAGCACTGCTGCAATACATTTAATGGGAGAGCACTGGCACTTCTCAGCGCTGCTGCAATATATTTAATGGGAGAGCGGGAGAGTACCTGCATTGCTGCAATACATTTAATGGGAGAGCACTGGCACCTCTCAGCGCTGCTACAGTACATTTAATGGGAGAGCACTGGCACTTCTCAGTGCTGCTGCAGTATATTTCATGGCAGAGTACCTGCACTTCTCAGCTCTGCTGCACTATGTTTAATGGGAGAGCACTGGCACTTCTCAGCTCTGCTGCAATATATGGGAGAGCACTGGCACTTCCCAGCGCTGCTCCAATATATTTAATGGGAGAGCACTGGCACTTCCCAGCGCTGCTGCAATATATTTAATGGGAGAGTACCTGCACTTCACAGCACTGCTGCAATACACTTAATGGGAGAGTACCAGCACTTCTCAGCTCTGCTGCAATATATTTAATGGGAAGTACCTGCATTTTTACAGCATTTCTGCAATACATTTAATGGGAGAGCACTGGCACTTCTAGGGCTGCTGCAATATATTTAATGGGAGAGAGGGAGAGTACTAGCAGTTCTCAGCGCTGCTGCAATATATTTAATGGGAGAGTATCAGCACTTCTGAGCAGTGCTGCAGTAAATTTCATGGAAGAGTACCGGCACTTCTCAGCGCTGCTGCAGTATATTCAATTGGAGAGTACCAGCCTTTCTCAGTGCTGCTACAATACATTTAATTGGAGAGTACCAGCACATCGCAACGCTGCTTTAATATATTGTTTGGGGGAGATAGAGAGTACCTGAACTTCACAGCATTGCTGCAATACATTTAATGGGAGAGTACCAGCACTTCTCTGGAGCAAACAGGTCCTGTAGAGAATGAGTACCTGAACTTCACAGCATTGCTGCAATACATTTAATGGGAGACTCCCAGCACTTCTCTGGAGCAAACAGGTCCTGTAGAGAATGAGTACCTGAACTTCACAGCATTGCTGCAATACATTTAATGGGAGAGTACCAGCACTGCTCTGGAGCAAACAGGTCCTGTAGAGAATGAGTACCTGCAGTTCTCAGTGTTGCTACATTACATTTAATGGGAGAGTACCTTTACTTCTAAGGAGCAAACAGGTACTGTAGAGAGTGAGTGCCTGCACTATTATATTTCCACTGAAAGCACTGGCGTCACTCAGTCAAAGGGACATGCTGAAGCCTCTGGGGACCTAAAGCTCCCCAGGCCCCCGTTGTGGTGACAGCAGGTGGGGGCCGGGTCCAGTGGGGGAGGGGGGAGGTCGGGCTTCTCTGAGAAGCTTTCCTTGTTGTAGGAACATATGAACGTGCCAAGTGTAGTGTCTTCTGAGTATATTTACACGGCGCCTCCCAGTGATTGTGTGTGTGAATTGTGTTGATAATTGTGCTGCTTTTTTGAGTCCGGGAAGCTGGGCAGGGCTCTGGCAGGTGACTGCCCAGGGTGTGGGCGGGAGGTTGTGGGGCCCCACACTGGTGTGCAGTGCCCCTTGGGCTAAGAGGGCTTTAGACCGTCATCCGGGTCTGGTGGCTCAGTGGACTAATGCGTCCATTGTAGGGGCCTGTGTTCGATCTCATGGTCAAAGGTTCAAATCCTGACGGATCCACTCAGCCTTTCATCCTTCTGAGGTCGATACCCAACTGAATGGTACTCATTGTATCAATAAAGATGTTGTTCAGCGCCAAGATGCCCACGGGTGAATGTGCGCTTTTCGCATACACGCCATGTTTCTGTGGGCGGGGCTGGGGCTGTTGGTCGGAAGGTTACAAGTACCCCGCCTCTGAAAGCCTGTCCTTTCATTGCTTTCTATGAAGCTGTCAATTGCTTCAATTTGGAAACAACGAGCAGTAACTTAGGTGTTAAAGTGTCCTGGGTACAGAGTAAAACCACAGCAGGGTCGTAGCCTGCTGTCGGGAAACCTCATCATTTGCATAAAGACAAGAGGGGTGCCCTGCAGCACCCCAGGGAGAGAGCCCCCATTAAAAAGCCACAGACAGTGCTAGGGTCAGTGCAGCACCCCAGTGAGAGAGCCCCCATTAAAAGGCCACAGACAGTGCTAGGGTCAGTGCAGCACCCCAGCGAGAGAGCCCCCATTATAAGGCCACAGACAGTCAGTGCTAGGGTCAGTGCAGCACACCAGGGAGAGAACCCCCTTTAAAAGGCCACAGACAGTGCTAGGGTCAGTGCAGCACCCCAGGGAGAAAGCCCCCATTAAAAAGCCACAGACACAGTGCTAGGGTCAGTGCAGCACCCCAGGGAGGGAGCCCCTTTAAAAGTCCACAGACAGTCAGTGCTAGGGTCAGTACAGGACCCCAGGGAGGGAGCCCCCTTTAAAAGGCCACAGTCAGTCAGTGCTAGGGTCAGTGCAGCACCCCAGGGAGGGAGCCCCCTTTAAAAGGCCACAGACAGTCAGTGCTAGGGCCAGTGCAGCACCCCAGCAAGAGAGCTCTCATTAAATGTCCACAGACAGTCAGTGCTAGGGTCAGTGCTGCACCCCATGGAGAGAGCCCCCATTAAAAGGTCACAGACAGTGCTAGGGTCAGTGCAGCACCCCAGCGAGAGAGCCCCCATTATAAGGCCACAGACAGTCAGTGTTAGGGTCAGTGCAGCACCCCAGGGACGGAGCCCCCTTTAAACGGCCACAGTCAGTGCTAGGGTCAGTGCTGCACCCCATGGAGAGAGCCCCCATTAAAAGGTCACAGACAGTGCTAGGGTCAGTGCAGCACCCCAGCGAGAGAGCCCCCATTATAAGGCCACAGACAGTCAGTGTTAGGGTCAGTGCAGCACCCCAGGGAGGGAGCCCCCTTTAAACGGCCACAGACAGTCAGTGCTAGGGTCAGTGCAGCACACCAGGGAGAGAACCCCCTTTAAAAGGCCACAGACAGTCAGTGCTAGGGTCAGTGCAGCACCCCAGCAAGAGAGCCCCCAAAGTAAAAGGTCACAGACGGTCAGTGCAGCACCCCAGCGAGAGAGCCCCCATTAAAAGGCCACAGAAGGTCAGTGCTACAGTCAGTGCAGCACACCAGGGAGAGAGCCCCTTTTAAAACGCCACAGACAGTCAGTGCTAGGGTCAGTGCAGCACACCTGTGAGAGAGCCCCCATTAAAAGGCCACAGACAGTGCTAGGGTCAGTGCAGCACCCCAGCGAGAGAGCCCCTATTAAAAGGTCACAGACAGTGCTATGGTCAGTGCAGCACCCCAGCGAGAGAGCCCCCATTAAAAGGCCAGAGACAGTCTGTGCTAGAGCCAGTGCGGCACCCCAGGGAGAGAGCCCCCATTAAAAGGTCACAGACAGTGCTAGGCTCAGTGCAGCACCCCAGCGAGAGAGCCCCCATTAAAATGCCGCAACAGTCAGTGCTAGGGTCAGTGCAGCACCCCAACGAGAGAGCCCTCATTAAAAGGCCACAGAAGGTCAGTGCTAGAGTCAGTGCAGCACCCCAGGGAGAGAGCCCCCTTTAAAAGGCCACAGTCAGTCCGTGCTAGGGTCAGTGCAGCACACCAGTGAGAGAGCCCCCTTTAAAAGGCCACAGTCAGTCCGTGCTCGGGTCAGTGCAGCACCCCAGCGAGAGAGCCCCATTTAAAGGCCACAGTCAGTGCAGCACCCCAGGGAGAGAGACCCCATTAAAAGGCCACAGTCAGTGCTAGGGTCAGTGCAGCACTCCAGCTAGAGAGACCCCATTAAAAGGCCACAGACAGACAGTGCTAGGGTCGGTCAGTGCAGCACCCCAGCGAGAGAGCCCCCACTGAAAGGCCAGAGACAGTCAGTGCTAGGGCCAGTGCAGCACCCCAGGCAGAGAGCCCCCATTAAAAGGCCACAGAAAGTCAGTGCTAGGATCAGTGCAGCACCCCAGGGAGAGAGAGCCCCCATTAAAAGGCCACAGAAAGTCAGTGCTAGGGTCAGTGCAGCACCCTAGGGAAAGATACCCCATTAAAAGGCCACAGACAGTCAGTGCTAGGGTCAGTGCCGCACCCCAGGGAGAAAGCCCACTTTAAAAGGACACAGTCAGTTTTGCAGCGTGAATCTTTCTGGATTCACTATGCTGTGCATTATTCCGCCATCTAGTGTTCGGGTCCGGAATTGTAGTCTCTTTTTTTTTTTTTTTCGTGGCCCAGCTGGGCGTGGACATACCACCATTTGGTGTCCTTCGTGAAGTCGACGTGCTTCCTCCGGAAGCTCCCACCTTTGGTCGCCAGCCTCAGATTCTTTTTTCCGCTGTTGGGTCTGGATGGTTGCCGAAGAGTTCCAGAGTTTTTTGAAGAGGAATCAAGAAAAATCGTAGAAAATCGCCAAAATCATCAAGTTTCAGCTACACCGGACTACAGGTCAGGTAACCGGGACGACGAGGGAGAAGGTTTACGACCAAGATCTCGACGTTCTACGGAGAATGCGCTCACAGGGGGCTCCCTGAGCGCGGGGATGGACAAAACACCGTTCAAGTTTTGCACCAATTGCCAGTGCAGCACCCCAGTGAGAGAGCCCCCATTAAAAGGCCACAGACGGCCAGTACTAGGGTCAGTGCAGCACCCCAGCGAGAGAGCCCCCATTAAAAGGCCACTGACAGTCAGTGCTAGGGTCGGTCAGTGCAGCACCCCAGCAAGTGAGCCCCCTATAAAAGGCCACAGACAGTCAGTGCTAGGGTCAGTGCAGCACCCCAGCGAGAGAGCCCCCATTAGAAGGCCACAGACAGTCAGTGCTAGGACAGTGCAGCACCCCAGCGAGAGACCCCCCCCATTAAAAGGCCACAGACAGTTCTAGGGTCAGTGCAGCACCCCAGGGAGAGAGCCCCCATTAAAAGGCCACAGACGGTCAGTGCTAGGGTCAGTGCAGCACCCCAGGGAGAGAACCCCCATTAAAAGGCCACAGATGGTCAGTGCTAGAGTTAGTGCAACACCCCAGGGAGAGAGCCCCCATTAAAATGCCACAGTCAGTGCTAGCGTCAGTGTAGCACACCAGTGAGAGAGCCCCCATTAAAATGCCTCAGTCAGTACTAGGGTCGGTCAGTGCAGCACCCCAGCGAGAGTGCCACCATTAAAAGGCCACAGAAGGTCAGTGCTACTGTCAGTGCCGCACCCCAGGGAGAGAGCCCCCTTTAAAAGGCCACAGACAGTCAGTGCTAGGGTCAGTGCAGCACCCCAGCGAGAGAGCCCCCATTAAAAGGGCGCTGCCAGGAGTGAAGCTGAGGCATCCCCCTGAGGGCATTGCCAGGAGTGAAGCTGAGGCATCCCCCTGAGGGCGCTGCCAGGAGTGAAGCTGAGGCATCCCCCTGAGAGCATTGCCAGGAAGCAGAGCTGATCAGCACCAGATGCTGCAGTAACGGAGCTGAGGAACCCCCCTGAGGGCGTTGCCAGGAGAGAAGCTGAGGCATCCCCCTGAGGGCGCTGCCAGGAGTGAAGCTGAGGCATCCCCCTGAGAGCATTGCCAGGAAGCAGAGCTGATCAGCACCAGATGCTGCAGTAACGGAGCTGAGGAACCCCCCTGAGGGCGTTGCCAGGAGAGAAGCTGAGGCATCCCCCTGATGGCGCTGCCAGGAGTGAAGCTGAGGCATCACCCTGAGGGCATTGCCAGGAAGCAGAGCTGATCAGCACCAGACGCTGCATAAGCGGAGCTGAGGAACCCCCCTGAGGGCGTTGCCGGGAGAGAAGCTGAGGCATCCCCCTGAGGGCGCTGCCAGGAGTGAAGCTGAGTCATCCCCGAGGGCGCTACCTGGAGCGGAGCTGAGGAACTCCCCTGAGGGTGCTGCCAGGAGTGAAGCTGAGGCATCCCCCTGAAGGCGCTGCCAGGAGTGAAGCTGAGGCATCCACCTGAGGGCATTGCCAGGAGGCAGAGCTGATCAGCACCAGATGCTGCAGGAGTGGAGCTGAGGAACCCCCCGAGGGCGTTGCCAGGAGAGAAGCTGAGGCATCCCCCCTGAGGGCGCTGCCAGGAGTGAAGCTGAGGCATCCCCCTGAGTGCATTGCCAGGAGAGAAGCTGAGGCATCCCCCTGAGGGCGCTGCCAGGAGTGAAGCTGAGGCATCCCCCTGAGGACGCTGCCAGGAGCAGAGCTGAGAAACCCCCCTGAGGGCGCTGCCAGGAGAGAAGCTGAGGCATCCCACTGAGGGTGTTGCCAGGAGTGAAGCTGAGGCATCCCCCTGAGGGCACTGCCAGGAAGCAGAGCTGATCAGCACCAGACGCTGCAGGAGCGGAGCTGAGGAACCCCCCTGAGGGTGTTGCCAGGAGAGAAGCTGAGTCATCCCCCTTAGGGCGCTGCCAGGAGTGAAGCTGAGGCATCCCCCTGAGGGCGCTGCCAGGAGCGGAGTTGAGGAACCCCCCTGAGGGTGCTGCCAGGAGAGAAGCTGAGGCATCCCCCTGAGGGCGTTGCCAGGATTGAAGCTGAGTCATCCCCATGAGGGTGCTGCCAGGAGCAGAGGTGAGGAACCCTCCTGAGGGTGCTGCCAGGAGAGAAGCTGAGGCATCCCCCTGAGGGCGTTGCCATTAGAGAAGCTGAGGTATCCCCCTGAAGGCGCTGCCAGGAGTGAAGCTGAGGCATCCCCCTGAGGGCGTTGCCAGTAGAGAAGCTGAGGCATCCCCCTGAGGGCGTTGCCAGTAGAGAAGCTGAGGCATCCCCCTGAGGGCGCTGCCAGGAGTGAAGCTGAGGCATCCCCCTGAGGGTGTTGCCAGTAGAGAAGCTGAGGCATCCCCCTGAGGGCGCTGCCAGGAGTGAAGCTGAGGCATCCCCCTGAGGGCGTTGCCAGGAGAGAAGCTGAGGCATCCCCCTGAGGGCGTTGCCAGGAGTGAAGCTGAGAGCGCCCCTGAGGGCGCTGCCAGGAAGCAGAGCTGATCAGCACCAGACCCTGCAAGGGCGGAGCTGAGGAACCCCCCTGAGGGCGTTGCCAGGAGAGAAGCTGAGGCATCCCCCTGAGGGCGCTGCCAGGAGTGAAGCTGAGGCATCCCCCTGAGGGCGCTGCCAGGAGTGAAGCTGAGGCATCCCCCTGAGGGTGCTGCCAGGAGTGAAGCTGAGGCATCCCCTGAGGGCGCTGCCAGGAGTGAAGCTGAGGCATCCCCCTGAGGGCGCTGCCAGGAGTGAAGCTGAGGCATCCCCCTGAGGGCATTGCCAGGAAGCAGAGCTGATCAGCACCAGACCCTGCAAGGGCAGAGCTGAGGAACCCCCCTGAGGGCATTGCCAGGAGAGAAGCTGAGGCATCCCCCTGAGAGCGCGGCCAGGAGTGAAGCTGAGGAACCCCCCTGAGGGCGTTGCCATTAGAGAAGCTGAGGCATCCCCCTGAGGGGGTTGCCAGGAGAGAAGCTGAGGCATCCCCCTGAGGGCGTTGCCAGGAGAGAAGGTGAGGCATCCCCTTGAGGGCGCTGCCAGGAGTGAAGCTCAGGAACCCCCCTGAGGGCGTTGCCAGTAGAGAAGCTGAGACATCCCCCTGAGGGCGTTGCCAGGAGAGAAGCTGAGACATCCCCCTGAGGGCGTTGCCAGGAGAGAAGCTGAGGCATCCCCCTGAGGGCGCTGCCAGGAGTGAAGCTGAGGCATCCCCCTGAGGGCGCTGCCAGGAGAGAAGCTGAGGCATCCCCCTGAGGGCGCTGCCAGGAGTGAAGCTGAGGCATCCCCCTGAGGCGCTGCCATGAGTGAAGCTGAGGCATCCCCCTGAGGGCACTGCCAGGAGCGGAGCTGAGTAACCCCCCTAAGGGCGCTGCCAGGAGAGAAGCTGAGTGTGAGAAGTTGGCCTAGTATATGCTGTCCACTAATTAAAGTGGGCACCTTGCACCAGTCCAAACGACCCTTATTGATGATTAGGTCAAAGACAACCTTTAAAGAAAGCTATCCTAGTGGTAGCTGTGGAGAGCAGCCTTCAGGCTAATTCTCGAAGGAATGTAAAGCAGCCTGTTTTACCAGATTAGAGCCTCCTGAATAACCAAATGAAAGGAGAACCACACAAGAGATATATAAAATATATGTATTTATAACTAAACACTCTCTACTAACCTCTATACGAGATTAGAGCACAAGGCACACAATATTTAATCACTAGAACAACAGTAAATAGCACAATACACAGCAGGCTCCAGGGGGCGACCGAACCATATACTAAGAAAGTGGTATAACAACAACGACTTGACTAGACACAGTGCCTAGAGCACGTAGAATCGCTGGGACCCCAAGGAACCACCCAAAGTAGTGACACAGGGCACCCACGGAGGACGGGTGCAGTGTGAGAACACAGGCGTGAGCTCCGTACAACTCTATGGGAAAGTCGCGGTTGGAAAATTACAGTTTAAGGACACTTTGGAGAGGACTTCAAGCAAACCCTTTGGAACATAGAAGGTTCTAAGGCCAGCACCCTTGTGAGTACCGAAGTACCCGTGTTACCTATCCCAGGGGAGCTGGGTGCATAGGGGTCAAGTAGTGTCGGAAACCTTCGTCGTTTTCAATGGCGTGACTCAAAGAAGTGCTGCTGCCGGGAAGATGAAAAGTGTCCGGTGGAATCCGAGGTGAGAAGAACCTGAAAGCATAGAGGACAGAGTCTGGGTCACTTCAGAGTGACCAGGGGCTCGGTAGACGAATGCCCACCGTTGTCGGGTGCTTCAGGTGAGATGACGGGATGCTTGACTCTGCTGCCACGGGGACCAGGAGACGTCGACGACGAACAAAGTCCAGAGGTGAGCTGTCCCACGAAGGATGTCGAGTGCTGAGGGGTCAGTGTCCGGATTGAACACCAACAAGCCTTGGCAAATGCACCCCACGCGGGCAGACGAAACCAGTCACGGTGAGGACCAGCAAGGTCCAGGAGACTCTCCAAGCTATGGGGAGTCAGGGCACGTCTGGAGCAACCAGGGAAGCCCAAGAGAAATCAAAGTTACCTTCACGAGGACCCACATGCCAACGGACCAGGGATCGCGAAGGGACCTCGAGCTGAATCACGAAATACCAGCCCACGGAACACTCGTGGAGTGTAGGCCGGAAATCTTCGGTGCAATTACTGCTCGGGGTCAGGACTACATGTAGCCCAAAGCACAGCCTCAGGGATCGCCAAAAAGCCTATGCTGCTGCAAAAGTATACGTGCACAGGGGTTCGGGTTGCACGGTCCCCACGAGGGATACTGGTCTCAGAATTGCTGAGAGGGCAGATAGACCTCAGGGACACTCAGGAACCCACCTCCTGTGTTGCAGAAATCTTCGGAGTCCTCAGGAGCTCGGGAAATGCAAACCGGTCAGATGCGTTAAAGGTGCCTGCCTTGCAGGGGAGTAACTCCTTTACTACAAGGGAGATTCTTCAGTCATCCAGCGTACTGTAGATCGTCGAAGTACTTGGTTTCTGCTTGCAGAGTTTAGTCCAGGTAAAATCTAAAGTCCTGTAGTCAGGGTTCCTACTTTATACCCAAGGAAGGGGTTGGACAAACTCTGGGGACCCACCTATGGGAGGGTCAGGACAGAGGGGTGGCTACACCCATGTCCTTTGTCCAGTTTCGCGCCAGAGCAGGAGCCAATGTGTTGTACCCTGTGGCACAAGTAGACACTGGTAGCCAAGTAAAGTTCATAAGTACCTTTATTCTGTAGCTGGTCCAAGTACATCCAGATGGTATACAAGTACAAACGATAGATAGTCCAGGTAAACAGGTGAAGTAGATGAAGGTGAGCCTGTAGTCAACCCTTAGTTCCATGTAACAGCAAACCCCACCAGGAGCAGCCTGCCTGCTGCTCAGCCCATCTCTAGCTGTCATTCCTCACTCACACAGACACCCAACATTCCGTGCATCACTGAATTCCCAACATTCTACATTAAACATGCACACTGGCTGAGCAGCAGGAAGATTGATAAACTACAAGATATAAGTAAACTATGCAGGGCATAACACATCCCCCTCCTTTTAAAATGAAAAACGAAAATTGCAAATACAGATAAAGATTAAGAGAGAAACTATACACAAGAAAAATTACAAATGCAATAACAGTTCAAAACCCAGAGATGTGCAATAATGTAAACATCACAAGAGGGTCAGAGCCATTTAAAACGGAAAGAATGGATAACTTACAACCAATAAACTGAGTAAAATAACCCATCCTCTCCCAATAAATATAATGAGAAAACTTCATTGGGAATTGCAAAGGGCAAAAACACTCCCCGCAACTACGATCCCTACTGCAAGGGAAACTTACAAACGTTGTGAAGATGGAGCTAAACCAATACTTCACCCCTCATATGAGGTACAAACACTTGGGATTGCGACCCAATAAAGTCCACCCACCTGTATAGGTCTAAGACTTTAACTACGAATATGGGACCATAAATCAAGAAAACAGACCCTGTGTAGGGGAACCGTACCCATAAACCAAAACCAACCCAGTGTAAGGGTTACACGTAATGTTAATTGGAGAAATCCCCATAAACATACCCCGCGTAAGGGTTTCCAAATGAACAACTGTTAATGGGAATCGTACCCATGAACCAAAACCAACCCAGAGTAAGGGTTAAATGTCATGTTAATTGGTGGAGACCCAATAAACATACCCCATGTCAGGGTTACCAAATAGAACAACTGTGAATGGGAACCATACCCATGAACCCACCCCTGTGTAGGGGCCGTGTGTAACGCTTAATGAGAAAGGAACTCCTATTAACCCACCCCTGTGTAGGGGCCGCGTGTAATGCTTTATGAGAAAGGGACTCGTTCCCAAACCCATGCCCATCCCTAATGTAAGGGAGAATGTAGTTCAGCTACCCACTTAAATAAACTAAATAAGGACGTCCTTTGAGCAAGAAAACCTAAATTGTGGAAGCTGGCACACAACTGTAAACTTAAGTACCTCAAGCATGGATACTAAACCATACAAACACATTGTACTAGCAAGGCAAAAACATTTCTGTAGGGAAAAAGTAAAACCAGAAACTACGCCGGTCGTGCTAGATATAGGTTAAAAGTAAGAAGCAGACGTGGACTGATAATTCAATACAACTACATAAATGTTACATTCCAACTTGGCACTAGATGGCAGCATAACACTAGGCAGAGAACACTAAAAAAAAAACAAAGATCACAGTTTTGAAAATGTTCACACCACACAGAGAATACTGAAAAATAATACCCACAGTTTTGAACATTTTCACGCCGCACTTGAGCAACAACAAAACAAAGAGTGCCACTTAAAAAAAAAAAACGAGTCACTGTTCTTGTTTTGAGTTCACCGCTGCTCCAATTGTGTCTGTCAACATCGTCAAGGGAAAAATCTTCTTGTTACTATTAAAACAAACTGACGCTCACCACTGGTGTCCGAAACAGATGATCCTATCGATCATATAGAGATCATGGAATGACCCTCACACGCTGGATCCCAACCGATAAAGACGTGGTTGGCATGGAAGAGCACTAACAAACTTGAGGCAGATCCAACCCCAAGATGGCGGCACGTTTTTTCACGCTGCGCCGGGTGGCTCTCAGCATCAGCGTGCACCAAAACAACACAAGGCTTCAGCTGAAGTATTAAGAATGCGAGATGGACGTGGGGGCTCTGAAGAAACTGCACGCGACGATCAATACACAAAGAGGTAGGCGCGTGCGCTGCTTGGATCGTGTCACATTTTTTACATTTGAAAGCGGTGGTTGAAAATCACCGCAGACACCAGGTCTCAGCGTAGACCAACAATCAAAGCTCAAAATGTGTCTCACCTTAGTCTGCCCCCTGTGATACTGCATCTGTGAGCACCAAACATGTACCACAACCTGGCACCACGCCGCTAGCCACTGTCAGGGAGAACCTCACAATTGCCCAAAGCTTGACAGTGAGGCTCCGTGTCAAGTCCACACTTTTCCTTCGTGTGAATTCTCCACGCTGAGAATGTCCACAACAGCCAGTACTCCTTTACACATCCAAATCGTTGTGTGAACTCAACTGCAGAGATTTCTACACACATAGTAGATACTTGTAGCACACCAAATCCATTTCCTGGCACCTTCAACGTAGCGCCCACAACAGGCAGCTGACAGACTTCGTGCAGGACAGATGCCCATGAAAATCTTGACATGTGCTGCATACAAGCACTGTTTGTACAATTTGAAAGTCATTACCAAGGAGTAATCTTCCCTTGATTGCGCAGGTCTTATGGCAACCACACAGTACAGCATGCTTTCGTTGGGGCTACAAGACACTGGTGGGGTTGCTGAATATGCTGTACCAGCTTCTTTTGTTGCGATGAAACCTCTTTTGTTGCTTGTCGTGTTGCCTCTTGTATGCTTGATGTAACGTCGTTTCTTAGTTGTCTGCACTAGTAATACTTGTGGCTCCTTCTCACCCTCTGGACTCATTAAAGATGTTATCTTCCGCTTCCTTGACCAGTAGTGGAGATCAGTAGGCAAGTGGGAATGTCTCCAACTCTCGCTCGTTGCCAAAATATGTTGTACCCTGTGACACAAGTAGACACTGGTAGCCAAGTAGAGTTCATAAGTACCTTTATTCTGTAGCTGGTCCAAGTACATCCAGATGGTATACAAGTACATCAGATAGATAGTCCAGGTAAACAGGTGAAGTAGATGAAGGTGAGCCTGTAGTCAACCCTTAGTTCCATGTAACAGGAAACCCCACCAGGAGCAGCCTGCCTGCTGCTCAGCCCATCTCCAACTGTCATTCCTCACTCCCACAGACACCCAACATTCCGTGCATCACTGAATTCCCAACATTCTACATTAAACATGCACACTGGCTGAGCAGCAGGAAGATAGATAAACTACAAGAAATAAGTAAACTATGCAGGGCATAACACAATGGCTCCTGCAACCGGTTTGAGCTGGACTATGCACAGGGACACCAAATGTGCCCCCAGTGCAGACTTTCAGGCACTCTCAGAGTGCACCCACCCAGCCCCAATACACTAAATCCTGTCTGGGAGGTGGTCACACCTCCCTGTGACAGGAAACCTATTGTCAAGCCTTCCCCTGCTCGAGCTCAGCTCAGCAGCAGGAGGGCAGACTCGTGTCTGTGGCTGGCAGCATCCATTTTGTGATGCCCAGGTCGAGAAAGCTGGTACCGGGTATACCGGTGTTTCACATAAGTCCCTCTAGAAGGGTGGAATCATACCTCCCCCGCCAGTTACTGGCGGGAAGGTATGATTCCAAGGTGTTTAACACCAAACACAACATGTTTCTAAGCAGCCGTTTTAAAGTTAGCATTTACCCCGAGGTTATAATGCACTTAAATATATATGGTTGGCTGCATCACAGACAACCCCGGAAAATAGGTTCCGAAGGCTGCAGAGGGGCTCTGCTCATGCAGGGGCACCCTCTCACATAAAACCCAGCACCCTGCCTTCAGGATTGATAAGGCCTACCATAGGGGTGACTGATAGGTTTGTATGTGCAGTGATTTTGAATAGATATAGGTAACCTATATCTAAGTAAGGGGTGCATGCACCACCTTACACAGGCTGCAGTAGCAGACCTGTGGTGCCATTTTGAATGGTCTCTCAGGGGTGGCACATTACATGCTGCAGCCCCTGGGAGGCCTCTGGGGTACCATGCCCTGGGTACATGGTGTACCATATACTAGGGACTGATAAGGGTACCCCAGTATCCAATCTGGAGTGTACCTAAAGTACATGCAATCAATTTATAGGAGAAAGCAGCTAGACTGGGGTCGTGGATAGCAGGATCCCAGTCAGACTAGTTAAAAACCAGCAAAACACCAGGAAAAAGTGGGGGTAACCATGCAGTCAGATTCCACCTTCCTACATAACCCCCTCCCCCCCCCCCAAACGAAAGGAGATAAGGCTAACCTGCCCAGTTGAGACTTTATTGACTAAGTGGCCATATAAGGAAGATCCTGCACTAGCATAGATACCCCCTGTCTTATGGTCCACTAAGGAGTCCCTACCCTTAAGGGTATTGGATTTTCTCCAAAAGTTGGGATTACTACCTGTAGTGTGTTTTGGCAAAGCAAAAGGCTGGTGGGGTGTCTGAGTAGAGAAGTGAGGCCCTAATAAAGTTGGTCTCAGCTTCCTCAGGGCACTGGTCACCATGGAGGCCTTACTTTCCATGACTGAGTTGTATCTGGCCCTAAGGGTCAACCTCTGGCTGCCTCCAGCTGGGGGTTGGGTCCCTTTGGTTGGAACACTGGAGGGAGAGGGTAGGTTTGGAACCATTTGGCCCCAGGTTTTCCCTTGCCCAATAGAGTCCATCGGGGGAGGTCCCTACCCAAGGGTAAGAGGGATCCCTCAGTGTGTTGAGGAATTTTCACCTGGCTAGAGCTACTAGACTGGGTGTCCCTAATCTGTTGATGAGGGAGTTCCTCTGGGCAGTGGGCCCTTAGGGGTCCACTGACCTCCCTGACCTCTGCAGCCCTAGGCTGATTGAGGCAGGGTAGAGAGGGGCAGGATACCTGCTCCAGACTGGGTACCACCTTGGAAGGGTCCCCTGCTATCAGGGGTGTTACCATGCCCGGCCTGACCACCTCTGGGGCAGTTCCTTCACAAGGGGTAGGATCAGTTCCCTGAGGAAGCTGACCCTTGCCTATAGTCTGGGGGGAAGAATACTTTTCTTCAGCCCTTCTGCTCTCTGGTGGAGTAGAGTGGGCCATTCTTTCAGGCTCCATCACTCCAAAATTTCCCCGGGGTTGGGCTGAGGCCCTATGGGTCCCACCAATTTTCTCAGGGAGGCCTAACATCCTTAAATGGGCCTGGTATTCAACTTCAGCCCAGGCTGAAATTTCCAGATCATTGCCCAACAGGCAATCTACAGGCAAGTTGGGGGACACTGCCACTCTCTTTGGGCCAGTGACCCCTCCCCAGCTGAGATTTACTATGGCCATGGGGTGATCTGTCCTGATACCATCAATGTTGGTCACCTGGTACTTAACCTCCGGTAAAAAGCTGTTGAGGGGGTACTAGCTTCCCTGTCACCATGGTGACACTAGCCCCTGTGTCCCTAAAGGCCACAGCTTTCTGACCATTTATTAGTGGCTCCTGTCTGTACTTGCCCAAAGAATTAGGACTGACAGTAAAAGTGGCAAATCCCATGCCACCATCACAGACTGAGGAGGCCTGTGAGGGGGACCTTTCTAAGCCAGGGTCCACCTCAGTTCCCCATGAGAACCCACCTAGCTTTTTGGGTGCACTACTATCACCTGCGTGATTACTACTTGTAGTACCAGGAGGAGTGGTAGCATTGCTGGGAGGAACATTTTCCTTATTGCTGACCTTTGGACGATTGGGATCATTTTTCCAGTGGCCAGGCTTTTTACAGACAAAGCAATAAGGTTTCTTTTCAGGAGAGGAAGGAGTTTGGGACCCACCCCAAGAAGAGGACTTTTGGGGCCCTGTAGTGGATTTATCTTGTGATTTATCCCCACCTTTCTCGTGGTTCTTGGAAGAATCTTTCTTCCGGTCACCACCCTGATTCTTTGGCTTCACCCTGGTTCTGACCCATGTATCTGCCTTCTTGCCCAATTCTTGGGGAGAAGTCAGATCTGAGTCCACCAGGTACTGGTGTAAAAGCTGGTTTTGACAATTATTAAGGATCTGCTCCCTCATAATCAAATTGTACAATCCTAAAAAGTCATGCACCTTGCTGCCATGTATCCAACCTTCCAGAGCCTTAGTAGCACAATCTACAAAGTCAACCCAGTCCTGAGTCTGTGTCTTCTGGGTGTCTCTGAACTTAATCCTGTACTGTTCAGTGGTTAAGCCAAACCCATCAATCAGAGCACTCTTCAAGACTTTGTAATTGTCAGCATCCTCTTCTCTTACAGCGAGGAGCTTGTCTCTACCTTTGCCTGCAAAGGAGAGCCACAAGATTGCTGCCCACTGCTCCTGAGGGACCCTCTGTACTTTACAGGCCCTCTCCAGTGCAGTTATCCATTTGTGGATGTCATCCCCACTCTGGTAGGGAGGGACTATCTTGTTCAGGTTCCTATGATCACGAGTATATTCTCTAGTTCTAGGGACACTGTTGCTGCCACCATGGGGCTCTAGTCCCAACCTTCTGGAAGCTCTCTGGAGCTCTAGGGATTCCCTGTCTAAGGCCAATTGTTCCCTCTTGATTCTGAGTTTGGTCCTCTCATTCTCAAGAAACTGACACTTCTTCTCATAAAAGGAGTCCCTTTTATGAGAAGCAGAGGTCCCTACAGAAGTACCAGGATGATTAGATTCCTCAGAGGGAGATCTTGATCTTGTAGGTAAACTGTGTACTCTCCCTGATGGAGTAAAGAGAGGGCCACTGGGGCCTTCTCCTCCCCCTAAAGGAAGAGTTGGATTTTCCAGGTTGGAATCATTTTGATCCTCCTGGCCAGGGTTAGAGTCCATGTCAAAGAAGTGTTCACTTCCTGCTCTATCCTCACCTCCTGTCCCACCCACTCTTTCTACTTCATCAGACCCTGGGGTCTTTCTGAGGTCATCTAAGAGCAACATCTCTATGAGACGTTGGGTGCTTGCACTTCTCCCTGTCCTCAGCTTCCTAGATGTACACATATTTCTCAATTCTTGGAATGAGAGGTTATCATACCTAGTTGGCAGAGAGCCACTGGCTTCTCCTTTAGAAGACATACTAGTGTTATGTGGTGTAGGCACCTACCTAACCTAGTGGGAACTAAACTCTCTTGAGTTGGAGAAAGGGTGTGCTAGACCCTTGACTGCCCAACTCCAAGTTCAGTAGAACTTACTTATTCTAGTCTAATACTTTTTGTGGTTTTCAGTTAATCACTCCATGAGATTTATCTGGCAAAACAATAGCAAGCTTGAATCCCAACCGCTGCACACCAATGTGAGAAGTTGGCCTGGTATATGATGTCCACTAGTGATAGTGGGCACCTTGCACCAGTCCAAACAACCCCTTATTGGAGATAGGTTAAAGACAACCTTTATAGAAAGCTATCCTAGTGGTAGCTGTGGAGAGCAGCCTTCAGGCTAAGTCTTGAAGGAATGTAAAGCAGCTTGTTTTACCGGATCATAAGCTCCTGAATGACCAAATGAAAGAAGAACCACACAAGTGTTATATAAAATATATGTATTTATTACTAAACACTCTCTACTAACCTCTATTTGAGATTAGATCACAAAGCACACAGGGCCCCATTTATGAAAAGTGACGCATCACTGCGTGAAAACAGCGATGCGTCACTTTTCATTGCACCCTCCTTGCGACACCAATGATGCATCATATTTACAGTATGACACATCATGTCTCAAGGAGTTACAGATACGTCAGTATTTCTGACGTATCTGTAGGCGCAAAAAATGACGCATTGCTGGAGTGTGTCACAAAAGTGACGCAACTCTAGCAATGGGTCATTACACATGGGAAAGTCCCATGTGAAATGTGTCTGCGTCAGTCTTACTCCTGCCATGAGGCAGGCCTAAGATATTGACGCATTTGCGTCCTAGAAGTGGCGCAGTGAAATCTTATATGACCCTTTCTTGCGTCGGAACGCCCCCCCGCATACATTATACCTGGCACAGGTATAATGTGGCGCAGAGGTTTACAAAGTGACGCATCTACCTAGATGCGTCACTTTGTAAATATGGTGCAACAAGGCACATTTTTTACGCCGCTGGTACGTCACAAAAAGTGACGCACCAGCGGCGCAAAAGTGACGCAAGGGCTCATAAATAAGCCCCACAATACTTTATAGAACAACAGTAAATAGCACAATACACAGCGGGCTCCAGGGGGAGACCGAACCATATACTAAAAGATTGGTATAACAACAACGACTTCAATAGACACAGTGCCTAGAGCACATAGAATCGCTGGGACCCCAATGAACCACCCAAAGGAGTGACACAGGGAGCCCACGGAGGACGGGTGCAGTGTGAGAACACAGACGCGAGCTCCGTGCAACTCTATGGGAAAGTCGCGGTTGGAAAATTACAGTTTAAGGACACTTCGGAGAGGACTTCAAGCAAACCCTTTGGAACGTAGAAGGTTCTAAGGCCAGCACCCTTGTGAGTACCGAGGTACCCGTGTTACCTATCCCAGAGGAGCCGGGTGCATAGGGGTCAAGTGGTGTCGGAAATCCTCGTCGTCTTCAATGGCGTGATGCGAAGAAGTGCTGCTGCCAGGAAGATGAAAAGTGTCCGGTGGAATCCGAGGTGAGAAGAACCTGAAAGCAGAGGGGACAGAGTCTGGATCACTTCAGGGTGACCAGGGGCACGATAGACGAATGCCCACCGATGTCGGATGCTTCAGGTGTGAAGATAGGATGCTTGACTCTGCAGCCACGGAGACCAAGAGACGTCGACGATCACCAAAGTCCGGAGGTGAGCTGTCCCACAAAAGATGTCGAGTGCTGAGGGGTCAGTGTCCGAATTGAACACCAACAAGCCTTGGCAAATGCAACCCACGCGGGCAGAGGAAAAAGGTTAGGTGTGGACCAGCAAGGTCCAGGAGACTCTCCAAGCTATGGGGAGTCAGGGCACATCTGGAGCAACCAGGGAAGCCCAAGGAAAATCAAAGTTACCCTCGCCAGGACCCACAGGCCAACGGACCAGGGATCGCGAAGGGACCTCAAGCGGAATCACAAAGCACCAGCCCACAGAGCACTCGTGGAGTGGAGGCCGGAGATCTTCAGTGGAAATACTGCTCAGGGTCAGGACTACACTTAGTTTAATGCACAGCCTCAGGGATCGCCAAAAAGCATATGCTGCTGCAAAAGTACACGGTGCACAGGGGTTCAGGTTGCACGGTCCCCACGAGGGATACTGGTCTCAGGATTGCTGAGAGAGCAGATCGACCTCAGAGACGCCCGGGAACCCACCTCCTGTGTTGCAGAAATCTTCGGAGTCCTCAGGGGCTTGGGAGACGCAAACCGGTCAGATGCGTTTAGGTGCCTGCTGCTGCAGGGGAGTAACTCCTTTTCTCCAAGGGAGATCCTTCTGTCGTCCAGCGAAGTGTAGGACGTCGAAGTACTTGGTTTCTGCTTGCAGAGTTTAGTCCAGGTAAAATCCAAAGTCCTGTAATCAGGTTTCCCACTTTATACCCAGGGAAGGGGTTGGACTAACTCTGGGGACCCTCCTAGGGGAGGGACAGGACAGAGGGGTGGCTACACCCATGTCCTTTGTCCAGTTTCGTGCCAGAGCAGGAGCAAATGGCTCCTGCAACTGGTTTGAGCCGGACTATGCATGGGGACACCAAATGTGCCCCCAGTGCAGACTTTCTGGCACTCTCAGAGTGCACCCACCCAGCCCCAATACACTAAAGCCTGTCTGGGAGGTGGTCACACCTCCCTGTGACAGGAAACCTATTGTCAGGCCTTCCTCTGCTCAAGCTTGGCTCAGCAGCAGGAGGGCAGACTCGTGTCTGTGGCTGGCAGCATCCATTTTGTGATGCCCAGGTCGAGAAAGCTGGTACCGGTGTTTCACATAAGTCCCTCTAGGAGGGTGGAATCATTCCTCCCCCGCCAGTTACTGGCGGGGAGGTATGATTCCAAGGTGTTTGACACCAAACACGGCATGTTTCTAAGCAGCCGTTTTAAAGTTAGCATTTACCGCGAGGTTATAATGCACTTAAATATATATGGTTGGCTGCATCACAGACAACCCCGGAGAATAGGTTCCGAAGGCTGCAGAGGGGCCCTACTCATGCAGGGGCACCCTCTCACATAAAACCCAGCACCCTGCCTTCAGGATTGTTAAGGCCTGCCATAGGGGTGACTGATAGGTTTCTATGTGCAGTGATTTAGAATAGATATAGGGAACCTATATCTAAGTAAGGGGTGCATGCACCACCTTACACAGGTTGCAGTAGCAGACCTGTGGTGCTATTTTGAATGGCCTCTCAGGGGTGGCACAATACATGCTTCAGCCCCTGGGAGGCCTCTGGGGTACCTATGCCCTGGGTACATGGTGTGCCATATACTAGGGACTTATAAGGGTACCCCAGTATCCAATCTGGAGTGTACCTAAAGTACATGCAATCAATTTATTGGAGAAAGGAGATAGACTGGGGTCCTGAATAGCAGGATCCCAGTCAGTCTAAGTCAAAAACAGTGATACATCAGCAAAAAAGTGGGGGTAAGCATAAGAGGCAGATCCTACTCTCCTACAATACCTCGTCGGTGTGCTGATGTCAGTTCCCTTTTTTCCTCACCGTTGACGCGTAACGGTTTTTCTGAGACTCTCCATTTCTTGTAGATTACATTGTTTCAGTTTCTATCTGTGGTGTAGCAGTGCGATGGCTACACAAAAGAAGTCAGGGTTCAAGCCTTGTAGGGAATGTGGGGGTCATATGTCCATTACAGACCCCCACGAATATTGCCTTTGGTGCCTGTCGTCGGATCACGACGTCAAAGGATGTTCGTCTTGTCGAAGGATGAATCCGAAGGCACTTAAGGTGAGGGAGGCGAAATTATTCATGGCCCGGGCGAGAAAGTAAAAGAGAGGCCTCAAGAGATCCAAGTCGAAGTCGACGACCCCACACACCTCGAGGTCATCGAGGAAGCACAAAAAGAAGCGTTGTCATGGGTCCCGGCGTCGTTCTTCAAAAGGCAAGTCTTCGAGGTCAGCTTCTCGGTCCAGCAACGTCATGGCAAAGATGACATCTCGCCATTCTCCGGCGCCAAGGGATTCGCCGGTGCCCAGGGAGCCTTGTCCAGCACCTCCGGCTTCACCTGCTCCGGTGTCCCCGGCGCCGCAGCCACAACCCGCCTCATGGCCTCGGTCGGATCCAGACCAGGCGGCTACGGTTCCATATCCACCCTTTCCGTGTTCAGGTGCAGATCCGTCGCATTTTTAAAATGCAATGTTCGGCATGTTCGCCAAAGCGGCTAACTCATCCGGTGCGCCGACTAGCCCCGTGGGTCTGCTCTCCTATTATTTGGGCATCCCCCAAACCTATGTCCAGGCAACATCCGTGCTCTTTATGCCAATGACTCCATCATGTCATCTCTCGGCACCGAGATTCACGACGCCGATCCCACAATCTCTGGCGCAGTCTGGTTTTAGACCGACGTCTTTCCGGCTTCGTGCAGCGCTGCTGGCTCCTATTGAGGCTCCTCCTTCGGCGTCGAAGTCACTGGCACCGCGCCTGGCACCGCCGATGCCGATTTCCAAGATGCGTTCCAGGAGGGAGGCCCAGAGGCTGCTGGAAGAAGAGGAATTTCAGGTACAGCAGGAGCAAGTTGAGGAGGGGTAAATCCTTGACTCTGTGGATGACTTCGAGGGTCTTTAGGAGGCCAGTGGCTTGGACACTTCCGCAGAGTGGGAACTTTCTTCCCCCAAGACAATGCCTTCTCAGAACGTGGCTCCATGTATTACTGTTATCAGGAAGGCTGCTGACCTGTTGGATCTGCAATTGCCCACAGCAGAGGTCAGGTCTAACATTCTGACTGAGGTTTTGCACTCTCCTTCCTCAGTGGTAGAGCCTTTGCTACCGTTCAATGAGGCGTTAACGGAGCCAATTTTGAAAGTGTGGCAGAAACCTATGTCTGCCCCGGCAGTTTCCCAAGCTGTGGTAAGACGTTATAAGGCTGCTCCTAGGAATCTGGCTTTTTTAACCTCTCACCCATCACCAGAGAGTTTGGTGGTTCAAGCTTCATGTTCGTCCAAACAGTCGGCAGGTTTCTTCCCCTCCACCTCGGGGGATAGGGATTCCAAAAATCTAGAGCAGTCAGCAAAAAAAAGTGTTTTCTTAGGCAAGCATGGCCTTAAATTCCACAAATGCCACATGTTTGTTGGGAAGATATATCCATGCTTTGATGGACACAGCCAAAGAGGTGGATCCCAAGCTTCCGGAGGATGTTTGTGGTCACTTTATGGAGGTGTTGACTGATACGCAGGCTGCAGCCAGTCAGGTGATCCAGTCGGGATGCAGCGGACTGAGTCGCCAGGGTGATGGGCTCTTCGGTGGCTACCAAGAGGCATGCCTGGTTAAGAGGTTCAGGGTTTTCTCCGGATGTGCAAGCCACTCTGCTTGATCTCCCTTTTGATGGTTCTAGGCTCTTTTGGGACAAAGCAGATTCTGCGCTGCAACGTTTCAAGGATAGCAGGGCTACTGCGAGATCCTTAGGCCTGCAGTCCCAGCCTAGGGGCTATGGTTACAGGAGATTTCGCGGATTTGGGAAGGTGGGTTCATTTCGAGGCCATCTTCAGCAGCAGCAGAACCCCCTGTACAAGTGGTACAGAGGGAAGGAAAGAGGCCGTCTGCGGGGAGCTGCCCGGCAACAGTCCTCCTCCTCCTCCCCCTCTCCTGTTACCCCCACTGGTTCCACAGGGAAGCAGCTCTAGATTCCCCGTCTTGGAGCATGTTGGTCCCGTAGGAGGCCGGGTGTCACATTTTCTACAAAATTGGAAATTTGTTACATCAGATCTTTGGATTTTGAATCTTGTAGAAAATGGGAATGTCCTGCCTTTCCAGGAGTTTCCTCCTCCTTACCCTCCATGCCAGGGTTGGTGTTCAGAGGACCATCTGTTGCTCCTGAAGCAAGAGGTCTGTCCTTGCTACAGAAAGGTGCAATAGAGGTGGTTCCGGAGCAGGAAAGGGGTCAGGGATGTTACTCCCGATATTTCCTGACCCCCAAAAAGGACAGGCATTTGAGATGAATCCTGGACCTCAGGGTCTTGAATTTTTACCTCAAGCAGGAGAAGTTCAAGATGTTGACCCTACCTCAGGTTCTTCTGGAGCTGCAGCAGGAAGACTGGATGGTGTCGATCAATTTGCAGGATGCGTATTTCCACATCCCCATCCTGAAGTCGCATTGGAAGTATCTCCGTTTTACGGTGGGATCTCAACAGTACCAGTTTGCGGTCCTTCCGTTTGGTCTTACTTCCGCACCTCGAGTCTTCACAAAGGTGATGTCGGTGGTTGCAGCTAATCTCAGAAGGTCGGGGATTCTGGTATTCCCCTATCTGGATGACTGACTGCTCAAAACGAAGTCTCCAGAGTTGGTGCTGCATCATCTGCAAATAACGGCTCGGCTGCTGTTCGAATTGGGTTTTTCGATAAATGTACCAAAATATCACCTGGTGCCCTCTCAGCGCAATCTGTTCATAGGGGCAGTGCTGGACACTACTGTGAATCGTGCCTTACCGCCCCCTCAGAGGATACTAGACATCCAGACTATGATTCCGTTGTTTCAAGAAGGGGCGGAAGTTCCAGTCCTAAGGGTCTTAAGTCTGCTCGGTCTGTTCGCTTTCTGTATACTGTTGGTCAACCATGCACGCTGGCATATGAGGGTGCTCCAGTGGTGCCTCAGCAGGCAGTGGTTTCAACACAACGGAGATCTCAGGGAGATGGTCAGAATCTCCAGAGATACTGCAGCGGATCTGCTATAGTGGAGTGTTCAAGGCAACCTGTCTCAAGGGAAGCTATTTCAACCTCCTTCTCCGGTTGCCACGGTGATAACGGATGCCTGCACTCTGGGGTGAGGTGCTCATCTGAGGGATCTGGAGATCAAGGGCCTTTGGTCTCCAGAGGAAAGATTGCTTCATATCAATTTTCTAGAATTGCGGGCGATTCGTTTGGCTCTCAAGGCCTTTCTTCCCTTCCTTTGCGGTCAGTCTGTTCTGGTGCTGACGGACAACACTACCGCGATGTGGTTCATCAACAAACAGGGAGGAGTAGGGTCTATTGTCTCTGCAAAGAGGCTCTGCGACTCTGGTCCTGGGTTCAGGACCCTCAGACTTGTGTGACTGTAAATCATCTGGCTGGAGTGCTGAATGTACGTGCGGACAGTCTCAGTCGGCAATTCTCGGCCGATCACGAGTGGCGGCTTCATCTGAAGGTTGTCCATCACGTCTTTAGGATGTGGGGGTTTCCTCGGTTGGACCTTTTTTCCACTCACGAGAACATGCACTGCCCGTCGTTCTGCAGTCTCCAGTATCCGATGCGGGGAGCGTTGGATGATGCGTTTCAGTTGGACTGGGGCTCGCAACTCCTCTACACGTTTCCTCCCATACCCTCGATTCCTCGAGCTCTGAGGAAGATTTGCCAAGACCGGGCCCAAGTCCAATTGTTCACTCCGGACTTGCCAAGAAGGGTGTGGTACACAGATCTCATTCACCTCTCATTTCACCCTCTGCTCCGTCTCCCTCTCGGAGCAGACCTCCTCTCGCAGCCGCAGGGGCAGGTTCTACACCCCCACCTCCAGAGCCTGCACCTTCATGCCTGGAGATTGAATGGGGCAACCTGAGTTCTTTCTCTCTCCCACCGGTTGTGGTGGATGTTATTTTATTGGCCAGAAGACACTCCACCAAATCTGTTCATTCCTGTAGATGGGCCAGATTTGTGATGTGATGTGGAGAGAGTTTGATTGATCCCTTGAAGGCCCATTTATCTGATGTTCTTAGTTTTTCACTTTCTTTGGCCCAGCAGGGTTGTGCTGTGGCTACTGTTAAGGGTTACTTCTTGGCTTTATCAGCCTTCCTTTGTTTGCCAGACCAGCCTTTGTTGTTTAAGTCTCCCATAGTTATGAGGTTCATTAAGTTCTTCCTTCCACTCCCTTTGTTATGCCTCAGTGGGACTTAAATCTGGTTCTTACTCTCCTAATGGGGTCTCCTTTTGAGCCTCTTCATAGTTGTCTACTGAGGCTTCTTACATTTAAAACGGTTTTTCAAATTGCTATTATCTCTGCCAGGAGGGAACGTGAGCTTCAGGCTCTTAGTTCTAAGCCTGCTTTTACAACCATCCATGCAGATAAGATGGTTCTTAGGACCAGAGCTGCTTTCTTGCCTAAGGTGCTTACACCTTTTCATCTGGGGCAGTCTATTACCTTGCCTACCTTCTATCCTCCCCCTCACCCTTCCAAGGAGAAGGAGAGACTTCACCGCCTGGATCCTAGAAGGGCGGGAAGCTTCTACCTGGACAGAACCAAGGACTTGAGGCTGGACGATCAGCTCTTCGTTGGTTACGTGGGAAGAATGAAGAGCAAAGCTGTTCATAAGAGAACACTCAACAGGTGGATCATCTTGTGCATCAAGATCTGCTACGCCTTGGCTAAGAAGGAGCCGCCTGAAGGTATTAGAGATCATTCCAAAAGAGCTACGTCTTCTTCTTCGGCTTTGGCTAGAGGTGTCCCTGTGATTGACATCTGTAAGGCGGCAACTTGGGCCTCCCTCTGCACTTTCGCGAAGCCTTATAGCTTGGATTCAGAGGTGAGGAGGGACGGCCATTTTGCAAGTTCTGTGCTGAATGATTTTTTGGTATAGGTAGGTGGACACCCTCCTCCGGGAGAGGGACAGCTTGGGGATTCAATTCAAAAGGTGAGGAATCCACAGGTATATGTATCCATCAGAAGAACAAGTTACTTACCTTCGGTAACGCTTTTTCTGGTGGATACAGTATCTACACTGATGATGCTCACCTGTCTCTTCATATCTACACTGACGACGCTCACCTGACTCTTCATATCTACACTGACGACGCTCACCTGACTCTTCATATCTACACTGACGACGCTCACCTGACTCTTCATATCTACACTGATGACGCTCACCTGTCTCTTTATATCTACACTAACGACGCTCACCTGTCTCTTCATATCTACACTGACGACACTCACCTGACTCTTCATATCTACACTGACGACACTCACCTCACTCTTCATATCTACACTGACGACGCTCACCTGACTCTTCATATCTACACAGACGACGCTCACCTGACTCTTCATATCTACACTTACGAACGCTCACCTGACTCTTCATATCTACACTGACGACGCTCACCTGTCTCTTTATATCTACACTTACGAACGCTCACCTGACTCTTCATATCTACACTGAGAGACTCTCACCTGACTCTTCATATCTACACTGACGACGCTCACCTGACTCTTCATATCTACAGTGACGACGCTCACCTGACTCTTCATATCTACTGTGACGACACTCACCTGACTCTTCATATCTACACTAACGACGCTCACCTGACTCTTCATATCTACACTGACAATGCTTACCTGACTGTTCATATCTACACAGACGACGCTCACCTGACTCTTCATATCTACACTTACGAACGCTCACATGACTCTTCATATCTACACTGACGACGCTCACCTGATTCTTCATATCTACACTTATGAACGCTCACCTGACTCTTCATATCTACACTGACGACACTCACCTGACTTTTCATATCTACAGTGACACTCACCTGACTCTTCATATCTACACTGACGACGAACACCTGACTCTTCATATCTACAGTGACAACGCTCACCTGACTCTTCATATCTACAGTGACAACGCTCACCTGACTCTTCATATCTACACTGACGACGCTCACCTGACTCTTCATATCTACACTGACAACACTCACCAGACTCTTCATATCTACACTGACGACGCTCACCTGACTCTTCATATCTACACTGACGACGCTCACCTGACTCTTCATATCTACACTGACAACACTCACCAGACTCTTCATATCTACACTGACGACGCTCACCTGACTCTTCAGATCTACACTGACGACACTCACCTGACTCTTCATATCTACACTGACAATGCTCACCTGACTCTTCATATCTACACTGACAACACTCACCAGACTCTTCATATCTACACTGACGCTCACCTGACTCTTCATATCTACACTGACGACACTCACCTGACTCTTCATATCTACACTGACAATGCTCACCTGACTCTTCATATCTACACTGACGACACTCACCTGACTCTTCATATCTACACTGACAACACTCACCTGACTCTTCATATGTACACAGACGACGCTCACCTGACTCTTCATATCTACACTAACGACACTCACCTGACTCTTCATATCTACAGTGACGACGCTCACCTGACCCTTCATATCTACACTGATGATGCTCACCTGACTCTTCATATCAACCCTAACGACGCTCACCTGACTCTTCATATCCACACTGACGACGCTCACCTGACTCTTCATATCTACACTGAGAGACGCTCACCTGACTCTTCATATCTGTAGGGAGGTGGAATCTGACTATATGGTTGCCCCCACTTTTTTTATGGTGTTTTGCTGGTTTATGACTTAGTTGGACTGGGATCCTGCTATTCAGGGCCCCAGTCTATCTGCTTTCTCTGTAAAATGGTTTCCATGTGCCTTAGGCACATCACTGATTGGGATCTGGAGTGCCCTTATAAGTCCCTAGTATATGGTATACTATGTACCAAGGGCATAGGTACCTCAGAGGCCTGCCAGGGGCTGCAGCATGTATTATGCCACCCCTGGAAGGCCATCCAAACTGACACCCCAGGTCTGCTACTGCAGCCTGGGTAAGGTGGTGCATGCACCCCTTACTGTGATATAGGTTACCTATATCACTAAATACATACACACATATAAACCTATAAGTCACTCCTAAGGTAGGCCTTATCAATCCTAAAGGCAGAGTGCATGGTTCCTATGTGAGAGGGTGCCCCTGCATGAGCAGGGCCCCTCTGCAGCGTTCGGAGACCATCTCTGATGCTGTTTGTAGTGCAGCCTGACCATATACTCTTAAGCGCATTATATCCTCGCGGTAAAATGCTAACTTTGGAATGGCTGCACCTAAACATGTCGTGTTTGGTGTCAAACATCTTGGAATACTACCCCCCCGCCAATACTGGCGGGGGGAGAGACATGTTAACTCTGACTAGTCCGGTAACTTCTTTCCAGAGCCCTGGCATCACAAAATGGATGCTGCTGCCACAGACACGAGTCTGGCCTCCTGCTGCTGGACGAAACTCCGGCAGGGGAGGCCTGGACAATAGGTTTCCTGTCCCAGGGAGGTGTGACCACCTCCCCAGACAGGATAATGTGTATTGGGGCTAGGCGGGAGCACTTTCGGGTGCTTTGAAGTCCTGCACTGGGGGCACACTTGGTGTCCCTGTGCATACCCCAGTTCAAACCGGATCAGGGGCTTGCAGCCCCTGCTTTGGCGCAAACTGGACAAAGGGAAAGGGTGTAGCCACCCCTCTGCCCTGACCCACCCATAGGTGGGGCCACAGAGTAGTCCAACCCCTATCTTTAGTATAAAGATAGGAACCCAGTCCTTAGGACTTTAGATTATACCTGGACGAAACTCTGAAACTGAATCCTGGACCTTCGGCGCTCTACGACAAGATTAGAGGACTGAAGAATCTCCCTTGGGGTCAAGGAGTGACTCCCCTGCTTGGCAGGCACCAAAGAAGCATCTGTCCGGTTTGCATTTCTGAAGCTCCCGTCGGACGCCGAAGTCATCGCATCACCAGAGGTGGATTCTCAGACTTCCCGAGGCTACCCTGAGTCTCCAGCAAAGCTGAGGCCCGTGGCTATCGTGGGTGACTTGAGACTGTGACCCCTGGACACCGAGCACATTTGCAAGTGCATCCTTTTCTGGGTCTCCCAAGAAGTCGTGCTTTGGGCTCCGAGTAGCCCTAGCCTCCAGCACTACCTGCACCGAAGATCACTGGTCCCCACTCCACGAGTGTCCTGTAAGCCAGCTCCACGTGCGGCGTCACGAGGCTCCTTCGCGGTCGCTAGCCCGTTGGCTAGTAGCCCTTAACGAAGGCCAATCCTTTTCTTACTTGGCATCCTGGTTGCTCCAGGCCTTCCCTCACTTACCCTCGCTGGGTGAGTTGCACAGAGCTTGCTGGTCTGCACCATCGACGATCTACATCTTCACCGAGACTTGCCGTTGCCAAGGCTTGTTGGGTCCAATCCGGTCGCCGACACCTCAGCACTCGACAGACATTGTGTACCAGCCCGAATCCTGCTCCTGGTCACCGACAACGCCTCCTGGACCTCGTGGCTGAAGAGTCAAGATGACCGTCACCGCACCTGAAGCACTCGACATCGGTGGGCATCTGTCCATCGCCTTCCTGGTCACTGGCTAGTGACCCAGACTCTGTCCCCCAGGCTTTCAGGTTCTTCAGAACTCCGATCCACTCTTGGATCCACCCGGACACTTTTCTCTTGGCCGCCAGCAGCACTTTGCAGCAGATCGCCATTCGAAACGACGACGAAACCCGACCCCGAAAGGCACCTATGCACCCGGCTTCCCTGGGTGAGGTAACACGAGTACTCCGGTGCTCCCGTGGGTAGAGACTCTTCAAAGTCCTAGATCTCAAAGGGTTTTGTCCTAGTCCTCTTTTAAGTGTCCCTTTTCTCTATTTTCCCGATCCCGACTTTCTCCATAGAAGTCAACGGCGTATCGCGGTTGTGTATTTACACTGCACGCGTCTCCTGTAGGTCCCCTGTGTCACTACCTTGGGTGGTTCCTTGTGGTCCAAGCACTTCTAGAGGCTCTAGGCCTAGTGTCTAGTTCAGTCGTGGTTCGCATACCACTTTATTGGTATATGGTTTGGTACGCCCCTAGGGCCCAAACGTGTATTTGTGCTATTACTGTGAATTAATAACTTATAACTTATGTACTTCGAACTCTAGCCTCATAAAGAGACTAGAGGGGTGTGTTTAGCAATAAATACATATATTTTGAATATATACCTGGTGTGGTGCTCTTTCATTTGGTCACTCAAGAGATTATAGACTGGTAAAACAAGCTGCTTTACATTCCTTCAAGACTTAGCCTGAAGGCTGCTCTCCATAGCTACCACTAGGATAGCTTTCAATAAGGTTGTCTTTAACCTATCTCCAATAAGGGGTTGTTTGGACTGGTGCAAGGTGCCCACTATAATTAGTGGACAGCATATACCAGGCCAACTTCTCACATTGGTGTGCAGCGTGTGGGATTCCAGCTTGCTATTGTTTCACCAGATAATCTCAATTGAATTGATCAACTGAAAACCACTAAAGGTACCTAAGGTACATATAATTTAAGCTTAGAATACAGTAAGTTCTACTGAACTTAGAGTTGTGTGTTAAGGGATAGCACAACCCTTTCTACAACTCAAGAGAGTTTAGTAGGCCACACTAGAGTAGGTAGTGCATACACCACACCACACTAGTAATGTCTTTAAGGGTAGGATCCAAAGAATCCTTGCAGGAAGCCATTGAGCTTCCACCCTCCAAGTATGATACACTCCCATTCTTGGAATTGAGAGCTTTATGCAACTTGAGAAAAATAAGGACAGGCCAAAGCCCCACCACCCAACACCTCAAGGAGTTGTTGGTGGCTTATGACCTTAGTAAGCCCTTGGGGACTGAAGGGGTAGGAGCTGAGGGTGGGGCAGGAGATAAGGAAGGGACCAGGGGTACCAGCACCCCCAGCCCCCCCTCTGAAACTGGCCAGGAGGGTGACAATGACCCTGACCTGGAAAATCCAACCCCTCCTGAGGAAGAGGAAGAGGAGGATCAGAATGATGCACCCTTTGTCCCCCCAGGAAGGATTATGAGTGTGCCCAGAAGGTCTAGGTCTCCTTATCAGGAGTCGAACCACTCTGGCACCTCAATAAGGAGCTCTGTCTCATCTCATAGGAGGGAATCCTCTCATGAGAGAAGAAAGAGGCTGATTCAATATGAGGAAGCTCAGCTTGAACTCAGAAGGAAGCAAGTAGCCTTAGACAGGGAGTCCCTTGATCTCTTTAGAGAGAAAAGAAAGTTGGGACTAGAGTCCCATGGTGGCAGCCAGATCCCTAGAGATAGGGAAAGGTCCTATGACCATATGAACCTGAGCAAGATTGTCCCTCCCTATCAGAATGGGGATGACATCCACAAGTGGATAACTGCTCTAGAGAGGGCCTGTAAGGTACAGAAGGTCCCTCAGGAGCAGTGGGCAGCAATCTTGTGGCTCTCATTTGCTGACAAAGGTAGAGATAAGCTCCTCACTGTTAGAGAGGAGGATGCTGATAATTACAAGGTCTTGAAGAGTGCTCTTATTGATGGGTTTGGCCTAACCACTGAACAGTACAGGTTGAAGTTCAGAGACACCCAAAAGCACAGACTCAAGACTGGGTTGATTTTGTAGATTGTGCTACAAAGGCTCTGGAAGGTTGGATACATGGCAACAAAGTGCATGACTTTTTAGGATTGTACAATTTGATTATGAGGGAGCAGATCCTTAATAATTGTCAAAACCAGCTTTTGCACCAGTATCTGGTGGACTCTGATCTGACCTCTCCCCAAGAATTGGGAAAGAAGGCAGACAAATGGGTCAGAACCAGAGTAAAAACTAGAAATCAGGGTGGTGACCAGAAGAAAGATTCTACTAAGTCCCAAGAGAAAGGTGGGGATAAATCTAAGGATAAGTCCACTACAGGGCCCCAAAATTCCTCTTCTGGGGGTGGGTCCCAAACTCCTTCCTCTCCTGAAAAGAAACCCTATTGCCATGTCTGTAAAAAGCCTGGGCACTGGAAAACTGATCACAGTTGCCCCAGGATTGGCAATAAAGAAAATGTTCCTCCCACAACTACTACCACCCCTCCTGGTACTACCAGTAGTAATCCTCCAGTTGGGAGTAGTGCACCCAAAAAGTTGGGTGCTTTTGCAAGAGGAACAGAGGTGAGCCCTAGTTTAGACAGGGACCCCTCAACAGACTCCTCTGACTCTGATGGTGGTATAGGATTTGCCACCTTTACCATGGGTCCCACAGCGTTGGGCAGGTACAGATTGGAGCCAATAATTAATGGTCAGAAATCTGTGGCATTTAGGGACACAGGGGCTAGTGTCACCATGGAGGCAGGGAAACTAGTCCCCCTCACCAGTTTTTACCTGAGTTTAAGTACCAGGTGACCAACATTGATGGTGTCAGAACAGATCACCCCATGGCCATAGTCAATCTCAGCTGGGAGGGGGTCACAGGCCCAAAGAGAGTGGCAGTGTCCCCCACCTTACCTGTAGATTGCCTGATGGGCAATGATTTGGAAATTTCAGCCTGGGCTGAAGTTGAACACCAAACCCATCTTAGGATGTTGGGAGTCCCTGTAAAGGTTAGTGGGGCTGTGATGGCCACAGCCCCAGCCCAAGAATTTGGAGGGATGGAGCCTGAAAGAATGGCCCACTCTCCCCCAAAAGAGAGCACAAGGGTTGAAGAAAAGTCTTCTTCCCCCAGACAGTAGGTAAGGGTCAGCCTCCTCAGGGAACTGACCCTACCCCTACTGAAGGAACTGCCACAGAGGTGGTCAGGCCTGGCCTGGCCACCCCCCTGATGGCAGAGGACCCTTCCAAGGTGGTACCCAGTCTGGGGCAGGTAACCTGCCCCTCTCTACCCTGCCTCAGTCAGCCCAGGGCTGCAGAGGTCAGGGAGGTCAGTGGACCCCCAGGGCCCCCTGTCCAGAGGAAGCCCCCATCAGCAGATTAGGGGCACCCAGTCTAGTAGCCCTAGCCAGGTGAAAATTCCTCTACACACTGAGGGATCCCCCTACCTTTATGTAGGGACCTCCCCCAGAAGGACTCTGGTAGGCAAGGGCAAACCTGGGACCAGAAGGTTCCAAACCTGCCATGTCCCTCCAGTAGTCCATCCAAAGGGACCCAACCCCCAGCTGTAGGCAGCCAAAGGTTGACCCTTAGAGCAAAGTGCAACTCAGTCATGGAAAGACAGGCATACATGGTGACCAGTGATCTGAGGAAGCTGAGGCCAACATTCCTAGGGCCTCACTTCCCTACTCAGACACCTCACCAGCCTTGTACTTTACCTAAGCACACCACAGGTAGTGATTCCCCATGGTGGAGACCCTCTCATACCCTTAGGGTGAGGGATTGCTTAGTGGACCATAAGACAGGGGGCAACCATGCTAGTGCAGGTGCTTCCTTATATGACCACTTAGTCAATAAAGGCTCAACTGGCCAAGGTTAGCCTTATCTCCTTTCGTTTGGGGGGGTTATGTAGGAAGGTGGAATCTGACTATATGGTTGCCCCCACTTTTTTATGGTGTTTTGCTGGTTTATGACTTAGTTGGACTGGGATCCTGCTATTCAGGGCCCCAGTCTATCTGCTTTCTCTGTAAAATGGTTTCCATGTGCCTTAGGCACATCACTGATTGGGATCTGGAGTGCCCTTATAAGTCCCTAGTATATGGTATACTATGTACCAAGGGCATAGGTACCTCAGAGGCCTGCCAGGGGCTGCAGCATGTATTATGCCACCCCTGGAAGGCCATCCAAACTGACACCCCAGGTCTGCTACTGCAGCCTGGGTAAGGTGGTGCATGCACCCCTTACTGTGATATAGGTTACCTATATCACTAAATACATACACACATATAAACCTATAAGTCACTCCTAAGGTAGGCCTTATCAATCCTAAAGGCAGAGTGCATGGTTCCTATGTGAGAGGGTGCCCCTGCATGAGCAGGGCCCCTCTGCAGCGTTCGGAGACCATCTCTGATGCTGTTTGTAGTGCAGCCTGACCATATACTCTTAAGCGCATTATATCCTCGCGGTAAAATGCTAACTTTGGAATGGCTGCACCTAAACATGTCGTGTTTGGTGTCAAACATCTTGGAATACTACCCCCCCGCCAATCCTGGTGGCGGGGGTAGCATTCCACCCTTCTAGAGGAAAGACATGTTAACTCTGACTAGTCTGGTAACTTCTTTCCAGAGCCCTGGCATCACAAAATGGATGCTGCTGCCACAGACACGAGTCTGGCCTCCTGCTGCTGGACGAAACTCCGGCAGGGGAGGCCTGGACAATAGGTTTCCTGTCCCAGGGAGGTGTGACCACCTCCCCAGACAGGATAATGTGTATTGGGGCTGGGCGGGAGCACTTTCTGGTGCTTTGAAGTCCTGCACTGGGGGCACACTTGGTGTCCCTGTGCATACCCCAGTTCAAACCGGATCAGGGGCTTGCAGCCCCTGCTTTGGCGCGAACTGGACAAAGGGAAAGGGGTGTAGCCACCCCTCTGCCCTGACCCACCCATAGGTGGGGCCACAGAGTAGTCCAACCCCTATCTTTAGTATAAAGATAGGAACCCAGTCCTTAGGACTTTAGATTATACCTGGACGAAACTCTGAAACTGAATCCTGGACCTTCGACGCTCTACGACAAGATTAGAGGACTAAAGAATCTCCCTTGGGGTCAAGGAGTGACTCCCCTGCTTGGCAGGCACCAAAGAAGCATCTGTCCGGTTCGCATTTCTGAAGCTCCGTCGGACGCCGAAGTCATCGCATCACCAGAGGTGGATTCTCAGACTTCCCGAGGCTACCCTGAGTCTCCAGCAAAGCTGAGGCCCGTGGCTATCGTGGGTGACTTGAGACCGTGACCCCTGGACACCGAGCACATTTGCAAGTGCATCCTCTTCTGGGTCTCCCAAGAAGTCGTGCTTTGGGCTCCGAGTAGCCCTAGACTCCAGCACCACCTGCACCGAAGATCACTGGCCCCCACTCCACGAGTGTCCTGTAAGCCAGCTCCACGTGCGGCGTCACGAGGCTCCTTCGCAGTCGCTAGCCCGTTGGCTAGTAGCCCTTAACGAAGGCCAATCCTTTTCTTACTTGGCATCCTGGTTGCTCCAGGCCTGCCCTCATTTACCCTCGCTGGGTGAGTTCCACAGACCTTGCTGGTCTGCACCATCGACGATCTACATCTTCACCGAGACTTGCCGTTGCCAAGGCTTGTTGGGTTCAATCCAGTCGCCGACACCTCAGCACTCGACAGACATCATGTACCAGACCGAATCCTGCTCCTGGTCGCCGACAACGCCTCCTGGACCTCGTGGCTGAAGAGTCAAGACGACCGTCACCGCACCTGAAGCACTCGACATCGGTGGGCATCTGTCCATCGCCTTCCTGGTCACTGGCTAGTGACCCAGACTCTGTCCCCTCTGCTTTCAGGTTCTTCAGAACTCCGATCCACTCTTGGATCCACCCGGACACTTTTCTCTTGGCCGCCAGCAGCACTTTGCAGCAGATCGCCATTCGAAACGACGACGAAACCCGACCCCGAAAGGCACCTATGCACCCGGCTTCCCTGGGTGAGGTAACACGAGTACTCCGGTGCTCCCGTGGGTAGAGTCTCTTCAAAGTCCTAGATCTCAAAGGGTTTTGTCCTAGTCCTCTTTTAAGTGTCCCTTTTCTCTATTTTCCCGATCCCGACTTTCTCCATAGAAGTCAACAGCGTATCGCGGTTGTGTATTTACACTGCACGCGTCTCCCGTAGGTCCCCTGTGTCACTACCTTGGGTGGTTCCTTGTGGTCCAAGCACTTCTAGAGGCTCTAGGCCTAGTGTCTAGTTCAGTCGTGGTTCGCATACCACTTTATTGGTATATGGTTTGAGTACGCCCCTAGGGCCCAAACGTGTATTTGTGCTATTACTGTGAATTAATAACTTATAACTTATGTACTTCGAACTCTAGCCTCATAAAGAGACTAGAGGGTGTGTTTAGCAATAAATACATATATTTTGAATATATACCTGGTGTGGTGCTCTTTCATTTGGTCACTCAAGAGATTATAGACTGGTAAAACAAGCTGCTTTACATTCCTTCAAGACTTAGCCTGAAGGCTGCTCTCCATAGCTACCACTAGGATAGCTTTCAATAAGGTTGTCTTTAACCTATCTCCAATAAGGGGTTGTTTGGACTGGTGCAAGGTGCCCACTATAATTAGTGGACAGCATATACCAGGCCAACTTCTCACAATATCTACACTTACGAACGCTCACCTGACTCTTCATATCTACACTGACGACGCTCACCTGACTCTTCATATCTACACTGACGACACTCACCTGACTCTTCATATCTACACAGACGACGCTCAACTGACTCTTCATATCTACACTGACGACGCTCACCTGACTCTTCATATCTACCCTGACGACACTCACCTGACTCTTCATATCTACAGTGACGACGCTCACCTGACTCTTCAAATCTACACTGATGACGCTCACATGACTCTACATATCTTCACTGACGACGCTCACCTGACTCTTCATATCTACAGTGACAACGCTTACCTGACTCTTCATATCTACACTGAGAGACGCTCACCTGACTCTTCATATCTATACTGACGACGCTCACCTGTCTCTTTATATCTACAGTGACGACGCTCACCTGACTCTTCATATCTACACTGATGACACTCACCTGACTCTTCATATCTACACTTACGATCGCTCACCTGACTCTTCATATCTACACTGACGACGCTCACCTGACTCTTCATATCTACACTGAGAGACGCTCACCTGACTCTTCATATCTACACTGAGAGACGCTCACCAGACTCTTCATATCTACACTGACGACGCTCACCTGACTCTTCATATCTACAGTGACGACGCTCACCTGACTCTTCATATCTACACTGAAAGACGGTCACCTGACTCTTCATATCTACACTGAGAGACGGTCACCTGACTCTTCATATCTACACTGAGAGACGCTCACCAGACTCTTCATATCTACACTGATAACGCTCACCTGACTCTTCATATCTACACTGAGAGACGCTCACCAGACTCTTCATATCTACACTAACGACACTCACCTGACTCTTCATATCTACACTAACGACGCTCATCTGACTCTTCATATCTACAGTGGCGACGCTCACCTGACTCTTCATATTTACAGTGACAACGCTCACCTGACTCTTCATATTTACAGTGACAACGCTCACCTGTCTCTTCATATCTACACTGACGACGCTCACCTGACTCTTCATATCTACACTGACAACACTTACCCGACTCTTCATATCTGCACAGACGACGCTCACCTGTCTCTTCATATCTACACTAACGACGCTCACCTGACTCTTCATATCTACACTGACAACACTCACCCGACTCTTCATATCTACACAGACGACGCTCACCTGTCTCTTCATATCTACACTGACGACACTCACCTGACTCTTCATATCTACACTGACGTCACTCAACTGACTCTTCATATCTACACAGACGACGCTCACCTGACTCTTCATATCTACACTGACGACGCTCACCTGACTCTTCATATCTACAGTGACGACGCTCACCTGACTCTTCATATCTACACTGACAACACTCACCCGACTCTTCATATCTACACTGACGTCACTCAACTGACTCTTCATATCTACACAGACGACGCTCACCTGACTCTTCATATCTACACTGACGACGCTCACCTGACTCTTCATATCTACAGTGACGACGCTCACCTGACTCTTCATATCTACACTAACGACACTCACCTGACTCTTCATATCTACACTGATGACGCTCACCTGACTCTTCATATCTACAGTGACGACGCTCACCTGACTCTTCATATCTACACTGACAGCACTCACCCGACTCTTCATATCTACACTGAGAGACGCTCACCAGACTCTTCATATCTACACTGACGACGCTCACCTGACTCTTCATATCTACACTGATGATGCTCACCTGACTCTTCATATCTACACTGACGACGCTCACCTGTCTCTTTATATCTACACAGACGACGCTCACCTGACTCTTCATATCTACAGTGACGATGCTCACCTGACTCTTCATATCTACACTGACGATGCTCACCTGACTCTGCATATCTACACTGACGACGCTCACCATACTCTTCATATCTACACTGACGATGCTCACCTGACTCTTCATATCTACACTGACGGCGCTCACCTGTCTCTTTATATCTACACAGACGACGCTCACCTGACTCTTCATATCAACCCTAACGACGCTCACCTGACTCTTCATATCCACACTGACGACGCTCACCTGACTCTTCATATCTACACTGAGAGACGCTCACCTGACTCTTCATATCTACAGTGACGACGCTCACCTGACTCTTCATATCTACAGTGGCGACACTCACCTGACTCTTCATATCTACAGTGACAACGCTCACCTAACTCTTCATATCTACCCTGACAACGCTCACCTGACTCTTCATATCTACACTGACGACGCTCACCTGACTCTTCATATCTACACTGACAACACTTACCCGACTCTTCATATCTGCACAGACGACGCTCACCTGTCTCTTCATATCTACACTAACGACGCTCACCTGACTGTTCATATATACACTGACAACACTCACCCGACTCTTCATATCTACACAGACGACGCTCACCTGTCTCTTCATATCTACACTGACGACACTCACCTGACTCTTCATATCTACACTGACGACACTCAACTGACTCTTCATATCTACACAGACGACGCTCACCTGACTCTTCATATCTACACTAACGACACTTACGTGACTCTTCATATCTACACTGACGACACTCACCTGACTCTTCATATCTACCCTGACGACACTCACCTGACTCTACATATGTACAGTGACAACGATCACCAGACTCTTCATATCTACACTGACGACGCTCACCTGACTCTTCATATCTACAGTGACGACGCTCACCTGACTCTTCCTATCTACACTGAGAGATGCTCACCTGACTCTTCAAATCTACACTGACGACGCTCACCTGACTCTACATATCTTCACTGACGACGCTCACCTGACTCTTCATATCTACAGTGACAACGCTCACCTGACTCTTCATATCTACACTGAGAGACGCTCACCTGACTCTTCATATCTACACTGACGACGCTCACCTGACTCTTCATATCTATACTGACGACGCTCACCTGTCTCTTTATATCTACACAGACGACGCTCACCTGACTCTTCATATCTACAGTGACGACGCTCACCTGACTCTTCATATCTACACTGATGACACTCACCTGACTCTTCATATCTACACTTACGAACGCTCACCTGACTCTTCATATCTACACTGACGACGCTCACCTGACTCTTCATATCTACACTGACAACACTTACCCGACTCTTCATATCTGCACAGACGACGCTCACCTGTCTCTTCATATCTACACTAACGACGCTCACCTGACTGTTCATATATACACTGACAACACTCACCCGACTCTTCATATCTACACAGACGACGCTCACCTGTCTCTTCATATCTACACTGACGACACTCACCTGACTCTTCATATCTACACTGACGACACTCAACTGACTCTTCATATCTACACAGACGACGCTCACCTGACTCTTCATATCTACACTAACGACACTTACGTGACTCTTCATATCTACACTGACGACACTCAACTGACTCTTCATATCTACACTGACGACGCTCACCTGACTCTTCATATCTACACTGGCGACACTCACCTGACTCTTCATATCTACCCTGACGACACTCACCTGACTCTTCATATCTACAGTGACGACGCTCACCTGACTCTTCATATCTACACTGAGGACGCTCACCTGACTCTTCATATCTACAGTGAAGACGCTCACCTGACTCTTCATATCTACACTGACGACGCTCACCTGACTCTTGATATCTACACTAACGATACTCACCTGACTCTACATATGTACAGTGACAACGATCACCAGACTCTTCATATCTACACTGACGACGCTCACCTGACTCTTCATATCTACAGTGACGACGCTCACCTGACTCTTCCTATCTACACTGAGAGATGCTCACCTGACTCTTCAAATCTACACTGACGACGCTCACCTGACTCTACATATCTTCACTGACGACGCTCACCTGACTCTTCATATCTACAGTGACAACGCTCACCTGACTCTTCATATCTACACTGAGAGACGCTCACCTGACTCTTCATATCTACACTGACAACGCTCACCTGACTCTTCATATCTATACTGACGACGCTCACCTGTCTCTTTATATCTACACAGACGACGCTCACCTGACTCTTCATATCTACAGTGACGACGCTCACCTGACTCTTCATATCTACACTGATGACACTCACCTGACTCTTCATATCTACACTTACGAACGCTCACCTGACTCTTCATATCTACACTGACGACGCTCACCTGACTCTTCATATCTACACTGAGAGACGCTCACCTGACTCTTCATATCTACACTGAGAGACGCTCACCAGACTCTTCATATCTACACTGATGACGCTCACCTGACTCTTCATATCTACACTGAGAGACGCTCACCAGACTCTTCATATGTACACTGACGACGCTCACCTGACTTCATATCTACAATGACGACGCTCACCTGACTCTTCATATCTACAGTGACGACGCTCACCTGACTCTTCATATCTACACTGAGAGACGGTCACCTGACTCTTCAAATCTACACTGAGAGACGCTCACCAGACTCTTCATATCTACACTGATAACGCTCACCTGACTCTTCATATCTACACTGAGAGACGCTCACCAGACTCTTCATAACTACACTAACGACACTCACCTGACTCTTCATATCTACACTAACGACGCTCATCTGACTCTTCATACCTACAGTGGCGACGCTCACCTGACTCTTCATATCTACAGTGACAACGCTCACCTGACTCTTCATATCTACCCTGACAACGCTCACCTGACTCTTCATATCTAAACTGACAACACTCACCCGACTCTTCATATCTACACTGACGACGCTCACCTGACTCTTCATATCTACACTGAGAGACGCTCACCTGACTCTTCATATCTACACTGATGACGCTTGTGAGAAGTTGGCCTGGCATATGCTGTCCACTAATTATAGTGGGCACCTTGCACCAGTCCAAACAACCCCTTATTGGAGATAGGTTAAAGACAACCTTATTGAAAGCTATCCTAGTGGTAGCTATGGAGAGCAGCCTTCAGGCTAAGTCTTGAAGGAATGTAAAGCAGCTTGTTTTACCAGTCTATAATCTCTTGAGTGACCAAATGAAAGAGCACCACACCAGGTATATATTCAAAATATATGTATTTATTGCTAAACACACCCCTCTAGTCTCTTTATGAGGCTAGAGTTCGAAATACATAAGTTATAAGTTATTAATCCACAGTAATAGCACAAATACACGTTTGGGCCCTAGGGGCGTACCAAACCATATACCAATAAAGTGGTATGCGAACCACGACTGAACTAGACACTAGGCCTAGAGCCTCTAGAAGTGCTTGGACCACAAGGAACCACCCAAGGTAGTGACACAGGGGACCTACGGGAGACGCGTGCAGTGTAAATACACAACCGCGATACGCCGTTGACTTCTATGGAGAAAGTCGGGATCGGGAAAATAGAGAATAGGGACACTTAAAAGAGGACTAGGACAAAACCCTTTGAGATCTAGGACTTTGAAGAGTCTCTACCCACGGGAGCACCGGAGTACTCGTGTTACCTCACCCAGGGAAGCCGGGTGCATAGGTGCCTTTCGGGGTCGGGTTTCGTCGTCGTTTCGAATGGCGATCTGCTGCAAAGTGCTGCTGGCGGCCAAGAGAAAAGTGTCCGGGTGGATCCAAGAATGGATCGGAGTTCTGAAGAACCTGAAAGCAGAGGGGACAGAGTCTGGGTCACTAGCCAGTGACCAGGAAGGCGATGGACAGATGCCCACCGATGTCGAGTGCTTCAGGTGCGGTGACGGTCGTCTTGACTCTTCAGCCACGAGGTCCAGGTGGCGTTGTCAGCGACCAGGAGCAGGATTCGGGCTGGTACACGATGTCTGTCGAGTACTGAGGTGTCGGCGACCGGATTGGACCCAACAAGCCTTGGCAACGGCAAGTCTCGGTGAAGATGTAGATCGTCGATGGTGCAGACCAGCAAGGTCTGTGGAACTCACCCAGCAAGGGTAAGTGAGGGCAGGCCTGGAGCAACCAGGATGCCAAGTAAGAAAAGGATTAGCCTTCGTTAAAGGCTACTAGCCAGCGGGCTAGCGACCGCGAAGGAGCCTCGTGAGGCCGCATGTGGAGCTGGCTTACAGGACACTCGTGGAGTGGGGGCCAGTGATCTTCGGTGCAGGTGGTGCTGGAGGCTAGGGCTACTCGGAGCCCAAAGCACGACTTCTTGGGAGACCCAGAAGAGGATGCACTTGCAAATGTGCTCGGTGTCCAGGGGTCACGGTCTCAAGTCACCCACGATAGCCACGGGCCTCAGCTTTGCTGGGGACTCAGGGTAGCCTCGGGGAAGTCTGAGAATCCACGTCTGGTGATGCGATGACTTCGGCGTCCGACGGGAGCTTCAGAAATGCGAACCGGACAGATGCTTCTTTGGTGCCTGCCAAGCAGGGGAGTCACTCCTTGACCCCAAGGGAGATTCTTCAGTCCTCTAATCTTGTCGTAGAGCGTCGAAGGTCCAGGATTTAGTTTCAGAGTTTCGTCCAGGTATAATCTAAAGTCCTAAGGACTGGGTTCCTATCTTTATACTAAAGATAGGGGTTGGACTACTCTGTGGCCCCACCTATGGGTGGGTCAGGGCAGAGGGGTGGCTACACCCCTTTCCCTTTGTCCAGTTCGCGCCAAAGCAGGGGCTGCAAGCCCCTGATCCGGTTTGAACTGGGGTATGCACAGGGACACCAAATGTGCCCCCAGTGCAGGACTTCAAAGCACCCAAAGTGCTCCCGCCCAGCCCCAATACACATTATCCTGTCTGGGGAGGTGGTCACACCTCCCTGGGACAGGAAACCTATTGTCCAGGCCTCCCCTGCCGGAGTTTCGTCCAGCAGCAGGAGGCCAGACTCGTGTCTGTGGCAGCAGCATCCATTTTGTGATGCCAGGGTTCTGGAAAGAAGTTACCGGACTAGGCAGAGTTAACATGTCTCTCCCTCTAGAAGGGTGGAATGCTACCCCCGCCGCCAAGATTGGTGGGGGGTAGTATTCCAAGATGTTTGACACCAAACACGACATGTTTAGGTGCAGCCATTCCAAAGTTAGCATTTTACCGCGAGGATATAATGCGCTTAAGAGTATATGGTCAGGCTGCACTACAAACAGCATCAGAGAAGGGACTCCGAACGCTGCAGAGGGGCCCTGCTCATGCAGGGGCACCCTCTCACATAGGAACCACGCACTCTGCCTTTAGGATTGATAAGGCCTGCCTTAGGAGTGACTTATAGGTTTATATGTGTGTATGTATTTCGTGTTATAGGTAACCTATATCACAGTAAGGGGTGCATGCACCACCTTACCCAGGCTGCAGTAGCAGACCTGTGGTGTCAGTTAGGATGGCCTTCCAGGGGTGGCATAATATATGCTGCAGCCCCTGGCAGGCCTCTGAGGTACCTATGCCCTTGGTACATAGTATACCATATACTAGGGACTTATAAGGGCACTCCAGATCCCAATCAGTGATGTGCCTAAGGCACAGGAAACCATTTTAGAGAGGAAGCAGCTAGGCTGGGGTTCTGATTAGCAGGGCCCCAGCCAGACTAATGTCGAAAAACAGTGAAGCATCAGCAAAAAGTGGGGATACCCATGTGAAGCAGATCCTACTCTCCTACAACGCTCATATCTACAGTGACGACGCTCACCTGACTCTTCATATCTACACTAACGACACTCACCTGACTCTTCATATCTACACTGATGACGCTCACCTGACTCTTCATATCTACAGTGACGACGCTCACCTGACTCTTCATATCTACACAGACGACGCTCACCTGACTCTTCATATCTACACTAACGACACTCACCTGACTCTTCATATCTACACTGACGATGCTCACCTGACTCTTCATATCTACACTGACGGCGCTCACCTGTCTCTTTATATCTTCACAGACGACGCTCACCTGACTCTTCATATCTACAGTGACGACGCTCACCTGACTCTTCATATCTACACTGATGATGCTCACCTGACTCTTCATATCAACCCTAACGACGCTCACCTGACTCTTCATATCCACACTGACGACGCTCTCCTGACTCTTCATATCTACACTGAGAGACGCTCACCTGACTCTTCATATCTACACTTACGAACGCTCACCTGACTCTTCATATCTACACTGACGACGCTCACCTGACTCTTCATATCTACACTGACGACACTCACCTGACTCTTCATATCTACACAGACGACGCTCAACTGACTCTTCATATCTACACAGACGACGCTCACCCGACTCTTCATATCTACACTAACGACACTCACCTGACTCTTCATATCTACACTGACGACGCTCACCTGACTCTTCATATCTACAGTGACAACGCTTACCTGACTCTTCATATCTACACTGAGAGACGCTCACCTGACTCTTCATATCTATACTGACGACGCTCACCTGACTCTTCATATTTACACTGACGACGCTCACCTGACTCTTCATATCTACACTGAGAGACGCTCACCTGACTCTTCATATCTACACTGAGAGACGCTCACCAGACTCTTCATATCTACACTGACGACGCTCACCTGACTCTTCATATCTACAGTGACGACGCTCACCTGACTCTTCATATCTACACTGAGAGACGGTCACCTGACTCTTCATATCTACACTGAGAGACGCTCACCAGACTCTTCATATCTACACTGAAAGACGCTCACCAGACTCTTCATATCTACACTGATAACGCTCACCTGACTCTTCATATCTACACTGAGAGACGCTCACCAGACTCTTCATATCTACACTAACGACACTCACCTGACTCTTCATATCTACACTAACGATGCTCATCTGACTCTTCATATCTACAGTGGCGACGCTCACCTGACTCTTCATATTTACAGTGACAACGCTCACCTGACTCTTCATATTTACAGTGACAACTCTCACCTGTCTCTTCATATCTACACTGACGACGCTCACCTGACTCTTCATATCTACACTGACAACACTTACCCGACTCTTCATATCTGCACAGACGACGCTCACCTGTCTCTTCATATCTACACTAACGACGCTCACCTGACTCTTCATATCTACACTGATGACACTCACCTGACTCTTCATATCTACACTTAAGATCGCTCACCTGACTCTTCATATCTACACTGACGACGCTCACCTGACTCTTCATATCTACACTGATGACGCTCACCTGACTCTTCATATGTACAGTGACGACGCTCACCTGACTCTTCATATCTACACTGATGACCCTCACCTGACTCTTCATATCTACAGTGACGACGCTCACCTGACTCTTCATATCTACACTGACAACACTCACCCGACTCTTCATATCTACACTGAGAGACGCTCACCAGACTCTTCATATCTACACTGACGACGCTCACTTGACTCTTCATATCTACACTGATGATGCTCACCTGACTCTTCATATCTACACTGACGACGCTCACCTGTCTCTTTATATCTACACAGACGACGCTCACCTGACTCTTCATATCTACAGTGACGATGCTCACCTGACTCTTCATATCTACACTGACGATGCTCACCTGACTCTGCATATCTACACTGACGACGCTCACCATACTCTTCATATCTACACTGACGATGCTCACCTGACTCTTTATATCTACACTGACGGCGCTCACCTGTCTCTTTATATCTACACAGACGACGCTCACCTGACTCTTCATATCTACAGTGACGACGCTCACCTGACTCTTCATATCTACACTGATGATGCTCACCTGACTCTTCATATCAACCCTAACGACGCTCACCTGACTCTTCATATCCACACTGACGACGCTCACCTGACTCTTCATATCTACACTGAGAGACGCTCACCTGACTCTTCATATCTACAGTGACGACGCTCACCTGACTCTTCATATCTACAGTGGCGACGCTCACCTGACTCTTCATATCTACAGTGACAACGCTCACCTGACTCTTCATATCTACCCTGACAACGCTCACCTGACTCTTCATATCTACACTGACGACGCTCACCTGACTCTTCATATCTACACTGACAACACTTACCCGACTCTTCATATCTGCACAGACGACGCTCACCTGTCTCTTCATATCTACACAGACGACGCTCACCTGTCTCTTCATATCTACACTGACGACACTCACCTGACTCTTCATATCTACACTGACGACACTCAACTGACTCTTCATATCTACACAGACGACGCTCACCTGACTCTTCATATCTACACTAACGACACTCACGTGACTCTTCATATCTACACTGATGACACTCAACTGACTCTTCATATCTACACTGACGACGCTCACCTGACTCTTCATATCTACACTGGCGACACTCACCTGACTCTTCATATCTACCCTGACGACACTCACCTGACTCTTCATATCTACAGTGACGACGCTCACCTGACTCTTCATATCTACACTGAGGACGCTCACCTGACTCTTCATATCTACAGTGAAGACGCTCACCTGACTCTTCATATCTACACTGACGACGCTCACCTGACTCTTCATATCTACACTAACAACACTCACCTGACTCTTCATATGTACAGTGACGATGCTCACCAGACTCTTCATATCTACACTGACGACGCTCACCTGACTCTTCATATCTACAGTGACAACGCTCACCTGACTCTTCCTATCTACACTGAGAGATGCTCACCTGACTCTTCAAATCTACACTGACGACGTTCACCTGACTCTACATATCTTCACTGACGACTCTCACCTGACTCTTCATATCTACAGTGACAACGCTCACCTGACTCTTCATATCTACACTGAGAGACGCTCACCTGACTCTTCATATCTACACTGACGACGCTCACCTGACTCTTCATATCTATACTGACGACTCTCACCTGTCTCTTTATATCTACACAGACGACGCTCACCTGACTCTTCATATCTACAGTGACGACGCTCACCTGACTCTTCATATCTACACTGATGACACTCACCTGACTCTTCATATCTACACTTACGAACGCTCACCTGACTCTTCATATCTACACTGACGAAGCTCACCTGACTCTGCATATCTACACTGAGAGACGCTCACCTGACTCTTCATATCTACACTGAGAGACGCTCACCAGACTCTTCATATCTACACTGATGACGCTCACCTGACTCTTCATATCTACACTGAGAGACGCTCACCAGACTCTTCATATGTACACTGACGACGCTCACCTGACTCTTCATATCTACAGTGACGACGCTCACCTGACTCTTCATATCTACAGTGACGACGCTCACCTGACTCTTCATATCTACACTGAGAGACGGTCACCTGACTCTTCATATCTACACTGAGAGACGCTCACCAGACTCTTCATATCTACACTGATAACGCTCACCTGACTCTTCATATCTACACTGAGAGACGCTCACCAGACTCTTCATATCTACACTAACGACACTCACCTGACTCTTCATATCTACACTAACGACGCTCATCTGACTCTTCATATCTACAGTGGCGACGCTCACCTGACTCTTCATATCTACACTAACGACGCTCATCTGACTCTTCATATCTACAGTGACAACGCTTACCTGACTCTTCATATCTACCCTGACAACGCTCACCTGACTCTTCATATCTAAACTGACAACACTCACCCGACTCTTCATATCTACACAGACGACGCTCACCTGTCTCTTCATATCTACACTGACGACGCTCACCTGACTCTTCATATCTACACTAACGACGCTCACCTGACTCTTCATATCTACACTGACAACACTCACCTGACTCTTCATATCTACGCAGACGACGCTCACCTGTCTCTTCATATCTACACTGACGACACTCACCTGACTCTTCATATCTACACTGACGACACTCAACTGACTCTTCATATCTACACAGACGACGCTCACCTGACTCTTCATATCTACACTAACGACACTCACCTGACTCTTCATATCTACACCGACGACGCTCACCTGACTCTTCATATCTACACTGACGACACTCACCTGACTCTTCATATCTACCCTGACAACACTCACCTGACTCTTCATATCTACAGTGACGACGCTCACCTGACTCTTCATATCTACACTGAGAGACACTCACCTGACTCTTCATATCTACAGTGACGACGCTCACCTGACTCTTCATATCTACACTGATGACGCTCACCTGACTCTTCATATCTACAGTGACGACGCTCACTTGACTCTTCATATCTACACCGACACTCACCTCACTCTTCATATCTACACTGAGGACGCTCACCTGACTCTTCATATCTACAGTGAAGACGCTCACCTGACTCTTCATATCTACACTGACGACGCTCACCTGACTCTTCATGTCTACACTAACGACACTCACCTGACTCTTCATATGTACAGTGACGACGCTCACCAGACTCTTCATATCTACACTGACGACGCTCACCTGACTCTTCATATCTACAGTGACGACGCTCACCTGACTCTTCATATCTACAGTGACGACGCTCACCTGACTCTTCATATCTACAGTGACGACGCTCACCTGACTCTTCATATCTACACTGAGAGATGCTCACCTGACTCTTCAAATCTACACTGACGAGGCTCACCTGACTCTACATATCTTCACTGACGACGCTCACCTGACTCTTCATATGTACAGTGACAACGCTCACCTGACTCTTCATATCTACACTGAGAGACGCTCACCTGACTCTTCATATCTATACTGACGACGCTCACCTGTCTCTTTATATCTACACAGACGACGCTCACCTGACTCTTCATATCTACAGTGACGACGCTCACCTGACTCTTCATATCTACACTGATGACACTCACCTGACTCTTCATATCTACACTTACGAACGCTCACCTGACTCTTCATATCTACACTGACGACGCTCACCTGACTCTTCATATCTACACTGAGAGACGCTCACCTGACTCTTCATATCTACACTGAGAGACGCTCACCAGACTCTTCATATCTTCACTGATGACGCTCACCTGACTCTTCATATCTACACTGAGAGACGCTCACCAGACTCTTCATATCTACAGTGACGACGCTCACCTGACTCTTCATATCTACACTGAGAGACGGTCACCTGACTCCTCATATCTACACTGAGAGACGCTCACCAGACTCTTCATATCTACACTGATAACGCTCACCTGACTCTTCATATCTACACTGAGAGACGCTCACCAGACTCTTCATATCTACACTAACGACACTCACCTGACTCTTCATATCTACACTACCGACGCTCATCTGACTCTTCATATCTACAGTGGCGACGCTCACCTGACTCTTCATATCTACAGTGACAACGCTCACCTGACTCTTCATATCTAAACTGACAACACTCACCCGACTCTTCATATCTACACAGATGACGCTCACCTGTCTCTTCATATTTACACTGACGACGCTCACCTGACTCTTCATATCTACACTGACGACGCTCACCTGACTCTTCATATCTACACAGACGACGCTCACCTGACTCTTCATATCTACACTGACGACACTCACCTGACTCTTCATATCTACCCTGACAACACTCACCTGACTCTTCATATCTACAGTGACGACGCTCACCTGACTCTTCATATCTACACTGAGAGACACTCACCTGACTCTTCATATCTACAGTGACGACGCTCACCTGACTCTTCATATCTACACTGATGACGCTCACCTGACTCTTCATATCTACAGTGACGACGCTCACTTGACTCTTCATATCTACACCGACACTCACCTCACTCTTCATATCTACACTGAGGACGCTCACCTGACTCTTCATATCTACAGTGAAGACGCTCACCTGACTCTTCATATCTACACTGACGACGCTCACCTGACTCTTCATGTCTACACTAACGACACTCACCTGACTCTTCATATGTACAGTGACGACGCTCACCAGACTCTTCATATCTACACTGACGACGCTCACCTGACTCTTCATATCTACAGTGACGACGCTCACCTGACTCTTCATATCTACAGTGACGACGCTCACCTGACTCTTCATATCTACAGTGACGACGCTCACCTGACTCTTCATATCTACACTGAGAGATGCTCACCTGACTCTTCAAATCTACACTGACGAGGCTCACCTGACTCTACATATCTTCACTGACGACGCTCACCTGACTCTTCATATGTACAGTGACAACGCTCACCTGACTCTTCATATCTACACTGAGAGACGCTCACCTGACTCTTCATATCTATACTGACGACGCTCACCTGTCTCTTTATATCTACACAGACGACGCTCACCTGACTCTTCATATCTACAGTGACGACGCTCACCTGACTCTTCATATCTACACTGATGACACTCACCTGACTCTTCATATCTACACTTACGAACGCTCACCTGACTCTTCATATCTACACTGACGACGCTCACCTGACTCTTCATATCTACACTGAGAGACGCTCACCTGACTCTTCATATCTACACTGAGAGACGCTCACCAGACTCTTCATATCTTCACTGATGACGCTCACCTGACTCTTCATATCTACACTGAGAGACGCTCACCAGACTCTTCATATCTACAGTGACGACGCTCACCTGACTCTTCATATCTACACTGAGAGACGGTCACCTGACTCCTCATATCTACACTGAGAGACGCTCACCAGACTCTTCATATCTACACTGATAACGCTCACCTGACTCTTCATATCTACACTGAGAGACGCTCACCAGACTCTTCATATCTACACTAACGACACTCACCTGACTCTTCATATCTACACTACCGACGCTCATCTGACTCTTCATATCTACAGTGGCGACGCTCACCTGACTCTTCATATCTACAGTGACAACGCTCACCTGACTCTTCATATCTAAACTGACAACACTCACCCGACTCTTCATATCTACACAGATGACGCTCACCTGTCTCTTCATATTTACACTGACGACGCTCACCTGACTCTTCATATCTACACTGACGACGCTCACCTGACTCTTCATATCTACACAGACGACGCTCACCTGACTCTTCATATCTACACTAACGACACTCACGTGACTCTTCATATCTACACTGATGACACTCAACTGACTCTTCATATCTACACTGACGACGCTCACCTGACTCTTCATATCTACACTGGCGACACTCACCTGACTCTTCATATCTACCCTGACGACACTCACCTGACTCTTCATATCTACAGTGACGACGCTCACCTGACTCTTCATATCTACACTGAGGACGCTCACCTGACTCTTCATATCTACAGTGAAGACGCTCACCTGACTCTTCATATCTACACTGACGACGCTCACCTGACTCTTCATATCTACACTAACAACACTCACCTGACTCTTCATATGTACAGTGACGATGCTCACCAGACTCTTCATATCTACACTGACGACGCTCACCTGACTCTTCATATCTACAGTGACAACGCTCACCTGACTCTTCCTATCTACACTGAGAGATGCTCACCTGACTCTTCAAATCTACACTGACGACGTTCACCTGACTCTACATATCTTCACTGACGACTCTCACCTGACTCTTCATATCTACAGTGACAACGCTCACCTGACTCTTCATATCTACACTGAGAGACGCTCACCTGACTCTTCATATCTACACTGACGACGCTCACCTGACTCTTCATATCTATACTGACGACTCTCACCTGTCTCTTTATATCTACACAGACGACGCTCACCTGACTCTTCATATCTACAGTGACGACGCTCACCTGACTCTTCATATCTACACTGATGACACTCACCTGACTCTTCATATCTACACTTACGAACGCTCACCTGACTCTTCATATCTACACTGACGACGCTCACCTGACTCTGCATATCTACACTGAGAGACGCTCACCTGACTCTTCATATCTACACTGAGAGACGCTCACCAGACTCTTCATATCTACACTGATGACGCTCACCTGACTCTTCATATCTACACTGAGAGACGCTCACCAGACTCTTCATATGTACACTGACGACGCTCACCTGACTCTTCATATCTACAGTGACGACGCTCACCTGACTCTTCATATCTACAGTGACGACGCTCACCTGACTCTTCATATCTACACTGAGAGACGGTCACCTGACTCTTCATATCTACACTGAGAGACGCTCACCAGACTCTTCATATCTACACTGATAACGCTCACCTGACTCTTCATATCTACACTGAGAGACGCTCACCAGACTCTTCATATCTACACTAACGACACTCACCTGACTCTTCATATCTACACTAACGACGCTCATCTGACTCTTCATATCTACAGTGGCGACGCTCACCTGACTCTTCATATCTACAGTGACAACGCTCACCTGACTCTTCATATCTACCCTGACAACGCTCACCTGACTCTTCATATCTAAACTGACAACACTCACCCGACTCTTCATATCTACACAGACGACGCTCACCTGTCTCTTCATATCTACACTGACGACGCTCACCTGACTCTTCATATCTACACTAACGACGCTCACCTGACTCTTCATATCTACACTGACAACACTCACCTGACTCTTCATATCTACGCAGACGACGCTCACCTGTCTCTTCATATCTACACTGACGACACTCACCTGACTCTTCATATCTACACTGACGACACTCAACTGACTCTTCATATCTACACAGACGACGCTCACCTGACTCTTCATATCTACACTAACGACACTCACCTGACTCTTCATATCTACACCGACGACGCTCACCTGACTCTTCATATCTACACTGACGACACTCACCTGACTCTTCATATCTACCCTGACAACACTCACCTGACTCTTCATATCTACAGTGACGACGCTCACCTGACTCTTCATATCTACACTGAGAGACACTCACCTGACTCTTCATATCTACAGTGACGACGCTCACCTGACTCTTCATATCTACACTGATGACGCTCACCTGACTCTTCATATCTACAGTGACGACGCTCACCTGACTCTTCATATCTACACCGACACTCACCTCACTCTTCATATCTACACTGAGGACGCTCACCTGACTCTTCATATCTACAGTGAAGACGCTCACCTGACTCTTCATATCTACACTGACGACGCTCACCTGACTCTTCATGTCTACACTAACGACACTCACCTGACTCTTCATATGTACAGTGACGACGCTCACCAGACTCTTCATATCTACACTGACGACGCTCACCTGACTCTTCATATCTACAGTGACGACGCTCACCTGACTCTTCATATCTACAGTGACGACGCTCACCTGACTCTTCATATCTACAGTGACGACGCTCACCTGACTCTTCATATCTACACTGAGAGATGCTCACCTGACTCTTCAAATCTACACTGACGAGGCTCACCTGACTCTACATATCTTCACTGACGACGCTCACCTGACTCTTCATATGTACAGTGACAACGCTCACCTGACTCTTCATATCTACACTGAGAGACGCTCACCTGACTCTTCATATCTATACTGACGACGCTCACCTGTCTCTTTATATCTACACAGACGACGCTCACCTGACTCTTCATATCTACAGTGACGACGCTCACCTGACTCTTCATATCTACACTGATGACACTCACCTGACTCTTCATATCTACACTTACGAACGCTCACCTGACTCTTCATATCTACACTGACGACGCTCACCTGACTCTTCATATCTACACTGAGAGACGCTCACCTGACTCTTCATATCTACACTGAGAGACGCTCACCAGACTCTTCATATCTTCACTGATGACGCTCACCTGACTCTTCATATCTACACTGAGAGACGCTCACCAGACTCTTCATATCTACACTAACGACACTCACCTGACTCTTCATATCTACACTACCGACGCTCATCTGACTCTTCATATCTACAGTGGCGACGCTCACCTGACTCTCCATATCTACAGTGACAACGCTCACCTGACTCTTCATATCTAAACTGACAACACTCACCCGACTCTTCATATCTACACAGATGACGCTCACCTGTCTCTTCATATTTACACTGACGACGCTCACCTGACTCTTCATATCTACACTGACGACGCTCACCTGACTCTTCATATCTACACAGACGATGCTCACCTGTCTCTTCATATCTACACTGACGACACTCACCTGACTCTTCATATCTACACTGACGACACTCAACTGACTCTTCATATCTACACAGACGACGCTCACCTGACTCTTCATATCTACACTAACGACACTCACCTGACTCTTCATATCTACACTGACGACACTCAACTGACTCTTCATATCTACACTGACGACGCTCACCTGACTCTTCATATCTACACTGACGACACTCACCTGACTCTTCATATCTACCCTGACGACACTCACCTGACTCTTCATATCTACAGTGACGACGCTCACCTGACTCTTCATATCTACACTGAGAGACGCTCACCTGACTCTTCATATCTACAGTGACGACGCTCACCTGACTCTTCATATCTACACCGACACTCACCTGACTCTTCATATCTACACTGAGGACGCTCACCTGACTCTTCATATCTACAGTGAAGACGCTCACCTGACTCTTCATATCTACACTGACGACGCTCACCTGACTCTTCATATCTACACTAACGACACTCACCTGACTCTTCATATGTACAGTGACGACGCTCACCAGACTCTTCATATCTACACTGACGACGCTCACCTGACTCTTCATATCTACAGTGACGACGCTCACCTGACTCTTCCTATCTACACTGAGAGATGCTCACCTGACTCTTCAAATCTACACTGACGACGCTCACCTGACTCTACATATCTTCACTGACGATGCTCACCTGACTCTGCATATCTACAGTGACAACGCTCACCTGAGTCTTCATATCTACACTGAGAGACGCTCACCTGACTCTTCATATCTACACTGTCGACGCTCACCTGACTCTTCATATCTATACTGACGACGCTCACCTGTCTCTTTATATCTACACAGACGACGCTCACCTGACTCTTCATATCTACAGTGACGACGCTCACCTGACTCTTCATATCTACACTGATGACACTCACCTGACTCTTTATATCTACACTTACGAACGCTCACCTGACTCTTCATATCTACACTTACGACTCTCACCTGACTCTTCATATCTACACTGAGAGATGCTCACCTGACTCTTCATATCTACACTGAGAGACGCTCACCAGACTCTTCATATCTACACTGATGACGCTCACCTGACTCTTCATATCTACACTGAGAGACGCTCACCAGACTCTTCATATCTACACTGACGACGCTCACCTGACTCTTCATATCTACAGTGACGACGCTCACCTGACTCTTCATATCTACAGTGACGACGCTCACCTGACTCTTCATATCTACACTGAGAGACGGTCACCTGACTCTTCATATCTACACTGAGAGACGCTCACCAGACTCTTCATATCTACACTGATAACGCTCACCTGACTCTTCATATCTACACTGAGAGACGCTCACCAGACTCTTCATATCTACACTAACCACACTCACCTGACTCTTCATATCTACACTAACGACGCTCATCTGACTCTTCATATCTACAGTGGCGACGCTCACCTGACTCTTCATATCTACAGTGACAACGCTCACCTGACTCTTCATATCTACCCTGACAACGCTCACCTGACTCTTCATATCTAAACTGACAACACTCACCCGACTCTTCATATCTACACAGACGACGCTCACCTGTCTCTTCATATCTACACTGACGACGCTCACCTGACTCTTCATATCTACACTAACGACACTCACCTGACTCTTCATATCTACACTGACGACGCTCACCTGACTCTTCATATCTACACTGACGACACTCACCTGACTCTTCATATCTACCCTGACAACACTCACCTGACTCTTCATATCTACAGTGACGACGCTCACCTGACTCTTCATATCTACACTGAGAGACACTCACCTGACTCTTCATATCTACAGTGACGACGCTCACCTGACTCTTCATATCTACACTGAGAGACACTCACCTGACTCTTCATATCTACAGTGACGACGCTCACCTGACTCTTCATATCTACACTGACGACGCTCACCTGACTCTTCATATCTACACTGATGACGCTCACCTGACTCTTCATATCTACAATGACGACGCTCACCTGACTCTTCATATCTACACCGACACTCACCTCACTCTTCATATCTACACTGAGGACGCTCACCTGACTCTTCATATCTACAGTGAAGACGCTCACCTGACTCTTCATATCTACACTGACGACGCTCACCTGACTCTTCATATCTACACTAACGACACTCACCTGACTCTTCATATGTACAGTGACGACACTCACCAGACTCTTCATATCTACACTGACGACGCTCACCTGACTCTTCATATCTACAGTGACGACGCTCACCTGACTCTTCATATCTACAGTGACGACGCTCACCTGACTCTTCATATCTACACTGAGAGATGCTCACCTGACTCTTCAAATTTACACTGACGACGCTCACCTGACTCTTCATATCTTCACTGACGACGCTCACCTGACTCTTCATATGTACAGTGACAACGCTCACCTGACTCTTCATATCTACCCTGACAACGCTCACCTGACTCTTCATATCTAAACTGACAACACTCACCCGACTCTTCATATCTACACAGACGACGCTCACCTGTCTCTTCATATCTACACTGACGACGCTCACCTGACTCTTCATATCTACACTAACGACACTCACCTGACTCTTCATATCTACACTGACGACGCTCACCTGACTCTTCATATCTACACTGACGACACTCACCTGACTCTTCATATCTACCCTGACAACACTCACCTGACTCTTCATATCTACAGTGACGACGCTCACCTGACTCTTCATATCTACACTGAGAGACACTCACCTGACTCTTCATATCTACAGTGACGACGCTCACCTGACTCTTCATATCTACACTGAGAGACACTCACCTGACTATTCATATCTACAGTGACGACGCTCACCTGACTCTTCATATCTACACTGACGACGCTCACCTGACTCTTCATATCTACACTGATGACGCTCACCTGACTCTTCATATCTACAATGACGACGCTCACCTGACTCTTCATATCTACACCGACACTCACCTCACTCTTCATATCTACACTGAGGACGCTCACCTGACTCTTCATATCTACAGTGAAGACGCTCACCTGACTCTTCATATCTACACTGACGACGCTCACCTGACTCTTCATATCTACACTAACGACACTCACCTGACTCTTCATATGTACAGTGACGACACTCACCAGACTCTTCATATCTACACTGACGACGCTCACCTGACTCTTCATATCTACAGTGACGACGCTCACCTGACTCTTCATATCTACAGTGACGACGCTCACCTGACTCTTCATATCTACACTGAGAGATGCTCACCTGACTCTTCAAATTTACACTGACGACGCTCACCTGACTCTTCATATCTTCACTGACGACGCTCACCTGACTCTTCATATGTACAGTGACAACGCTCACCTGACTCTTCATATCTACACTGAGAGACGCTCACCTGACTCTTCATATCTATACTGACGACGCTCACCTGTCTCTTTATATCTACACAGACGACGCTCACCTGACTCTTCATATCTACACTGATGACACTCACCTGACTCTTCATATCTACTCTTACGAACGCTCACCTGACTCTTCATATCTACACTAACGACGCTCACCTGACTCTTCATATCTACACTGAGAGACGCTCACCTGACTCTTCATATCTACACTGAGAGACGCTCACCAGACTCTTCATATCTACACTGATGACGCTCACCTGACTCTTCATATCTACACTGAGAGACACTCACCAGACTCTTCATATCTACAGTGACGACGCTCACCTGACTCTTCATATCTACACTGAGAGACGGTCACCTGACTCTTCATATCTACACTGAGAGACGCTCACCAGACTCTTCATATCTACACTGATAACGCTCACCTGACTCTTCATATCTACACTGAGAGACGCTCACCAGACTCTTCATATCTACACTAACGACACTCACCTGACTCTTCATATCTACACTAACGACGCTCATCTGACTCTTCATATCTACAGTGGCGACGCTCACCTGACTCTTCATATCTACAGTGACAACGCTCACCTGACTCTTCATATCTACCCTGACAACACTCACCTGACTCTTCATATCTAAACTGACAACACTCACCCGACTCTTCATATCTACACAGATGACGCTCACCTGTCTCTTCATATCTACACTGACGACGCTCACCTGACTCTTCATATCTACACTGACGACGCTCACCTGACTCTTCATATCTACACTGACAACACTTACCCGACTCTTCATATCTGCACAGACGACGCTCACCTGTCTCTTCATATCTACACTAACGATGCTCACCTGACTCTTCATATCTACACTGACAACACTCACCCGACTCTTCATATCTACACAGACGACGCTCACCTGTCTCTTCATATCTACACTGATGACACTCACCTGACTCTTCATATCTACACTGACGACACTCAACTGACTCTTCAAATCTACACAGACGACGCTCACCTGACTCTTCATATCTACACTAACGACACTCACCTGACTCTTCATATCTACACTGACGACGCTCACCTGACTCTTCATATCTACACTGACGACACTCACCTGACTATTCATATCTACCCTGACGACACTCACCTGACTCTTCATATCTAGAGTGACGACTGTAGGAGAGTAGGATCTGCTTCACATGGGTACCCCCACTTTTTGCTGATGCTTCACTGTTTTTCGACATTAGTCTGGCTGGGGCCCTGCTAATCAGAACCCCAGCCTAGCTGCTTCCTCTCTAAAATGGTTTCCATGTGCCTTAGGCACATCACTGATTGGAATCTGGAGTGCCCTTATAAGTCCCTAGTATATGGTATACTATGTACCAAGGGCATAGGTACCTCAGAGGCCTACCAGGGGCTGCAGCATTTATTATGCCACCCCTGGAAGGCCATCCAAACTGGCACCACGGGTCTGCTACTGCAGCCTGGGTAAGGTTGTGCATGCACCCCTTACTGTGATATAGGTTACCTATATCACTAAATACATACACACATATAAACCTATAAGTCACTCCTAAGGCAGGCCTTATCAATCCTAAAGGCAGAGTGCATGGTTCCTATGTGAGAGGGTGCCCCTGCATGAGCAGGGCCCCTCTGCAGCGTTCGGAGACCCTTCTCTGATGCTGTTTGTAGTGCAGCCTGACCATATACTCTTAAGCGCATTATAACCTCGCGTTAAATGCTAACTTTGGAATGGCTGCACCTAAACATGTCGTGTTTGGTGTCAAACATCTTGGAATACTACCCCCCACCAATTCTGGCGGCGGGGTAGCATTCCACCCTTCTAGAGGGAAAGACATGTTAACTCTGGCTAGCCCGGTAACTTCTTTCCAAAGCCCTGGCATCACAAAATGGATGCTGCTGCCACAGACACGAGTCTGGCCACCTGCTGCTGGACGAAACTCCGGCAGGGGAGGCCTGGACAATAGGTTTCCTGTCCCAGGGAGGTGTGACCACCTCCCCAGACAGGATAATGTGTATTGGGGCTGGGCGGGAGCACTTTCGGGTGCTTTGAAGTCCTGCACTGGGGGCACACTTGGTGTCCCTGTGCATACCCCAGTTCAAACCGGATCAGGGGCTTGCAGCCCCTGCTTTGGCGCGAACTGGACAAAGGAAAGGGGTGTAGCCACCCCTCTGGCCTGACCCACCCATAGGTGGGGCCACAGAGTAGTCCAACCCCTATCCTTAGTATAAGTATAGGAACCCAGTCCTTAGGACTTTAGATTATCCCTGGACGAAACTCTGAAACAGAATCCTGGACCTTCGACGCTCTACTCGCGATTAGAGGACAGAAGAATCTCCCTTGGGGTCAAGGAGTGACTCCCGTGCTTGGCAGGCACCAAAGAAGCAGCTGTCCGGTTCGCATTTCTGAAGCTCCCGTCGGACGCCGAAGTCATCGCATCACCAGAGGTGGATTCTCAGACTTCCCCGAGGCTACCCTGAGTCCCCAGCAAAGCTGAGGCCCGTGGCTATCGTGGGTGATGTGAGACCGTGACCCCTGGACACCGAGCACATTTGCAAGTGCATCCTCTTCTGGGTCTCCCAAGAAGTTGTGCTTTGGGCTCCGAGTAGCCCTAGCCTCCAGCACCAACTGCACCGAAGATCACTGGCCTCCACTCCACAAGTGTCCTGTGAGCCAGATCCCCGTGCGGCGTCTCGAGGCTCCTTCGTGGTCGCTAGCTCGTTGGCTAGTAGCCCTTAACGAAGGCCAATCTTTTTAACTTGGAATCCTGGTTGCTCC